>JBBPBO010000003.1:45686319-46286319 GCA_037974295.1 Cicer cuneatum | reverse complement strand
AGAACATATTTCAAAGACACACTTAAGGGTAACATACGTGCTTGAAGCTCCTCCTAATGTTAGCAGGATAATAACTAGATGAAATTCAGATGGGCAACTGATAGGATCAACTGTTGGTTTGTTAGGCGGTTTTTTGGGTGAAATTGCAAGGAAGTTTAAGGATTTTCCTATAATGTACGACAATTGGAAACAAGTTCCATCGGCAAGAAAAAATGAAATTTTTAGGGATAAAATAAAGGTATCAATAATAAACAACCGAATATTCTTTATTTAATGTTTTGATTGTAAACTAACTTTTTTTTATGATTCTGTTAGTCAAAATTTGTTGTTGATGATGGACACAACAAAAAATATATCCTTACGAGCCTTGGATAGAAATGGCGAGATGCACGATGTAGGTTGTTTATGAAATTTTATAAGTGGGATCTTTCTTTGGAGGAAAACCTACAAAATTATCCATGTTCCATTAATCCAGACCATTGGACTATTTTTGTCCAATATAGGCGTAAGACAGAAACAATGGTAACCATGCTTCTGTTCCTTTTGTCATTTTTTGTTTACTATTATGTTTTCTGATGTCATTTGTTTTCACTACAAGAGAAGGCTGATAAAAATGCTGCAAATAGAGAAAAGCTAACGATCCTTCATACATTAAGCTCTAAGATGCTTGCAAGGAAGAGGGATGAGTTGGTAGGATTCACTCAGTTTACTTTTAATTGCATACTTAATTGAACAACTACTTATTATATATGTTTACGTGTAGGAACTGAGAGATGGTCGAAAATACAGCAGGGGTGAAATGTATTCAATTTGTCATAAAAAGTATGATGGGTCATTTGTCAATGACGAGGCCAAGGAAAAATATGTAAGTGTAGAGAATAGAAGTGTTAATTATGTAATTGTAATTATTTCTTATTAACCACTTTATAAATTCAAGATGAAACTGTTAGTTTTGGTAATAGTGAGTTCTAAATTTACAATATTGGTTATTTTGGTTGGTAATAGTGAGTTACAAAGTTATAAAACTATAACATTACTTATATGGGAATAGATGAAGTTAGTTTAGTTCCAAATTCGTCATTGAATACACTAATTGTATTGATGTGCTTGCTTCAATGTTACATAGGCTTGATTTGGTGCATTATGGTTGGATGTAGTTAGTTCATCTATTTATTGTCTTAGATGATATCAAATTGATTGTTCTTTTGCAACATATACTTGAATGTACTACATGGCATTTTTCTGTTGAAATGGTTGAGAATTCTAGACCTTTCTGTTACATAGAGGAATTTAGTTTGCTTCCTTTGCTTGTGCAGGAACAATTGCAATCTGAATTTGGGAAGACTCATTCTTCAAATGAAGCATTTGTTAATGTATTTGGAAAAGAACATCCAGGATATGTTCGTTGTATGGGACTTGGAATAACACCGTCTCAAATCACTACATCTACTTCTCACTCTGTAAGATCAAAGTCTTCCTCGGAAGCTATGAGAAGATGGAGAAAATGCAAGCTGAAATCGATAGGCTTAAGAAAAGCGATTCTGAACTTGATATGTTGAAGGAGCAAATTGAAGGTGCAAACACGAGAAGGGGGGTTGAATTGTGTATGACTAACTTGATTACTTTTTCTGTTTTTGCAGTTTTATAACAAAACCTGATGTATGAATAAAACAGAGTTAGTAGCGGATATAAGGTAAATATAAAACACAGAATTTTATATTGGTTCACCGTGAACTAGGCTACGTCCAGTCCCTTCACTTGGAAGGATTTCACTAATTCAAAAATCTTGAATTACAACAATAGCACTGACCCTCCAAGCCAGTATTCTCAAACAGTCTAACAATCCTAGACTTTTGAGGAAAAGAACCTTGAATCTAATTGCTAAGTAATCTGCTACTCCTTCTGACTCCCTCAGATTGTAGACTCTACTTCAACAACTTAGACCTAACACAAGGGAAAGAAAAACTTAGAGTACTTGCTTCTGGAAAGCGGATACTCATAATTGACCTCACTGAAAACTCAAGTATTTTGCTTTTGGAAGTGTATGACTCTCAAGTATTTTCGATGTTGAGTCTTCTGCCTTGAGCCTCCTTTTATAGATGAATAATTAGGGTTTATTCCATGCTTAAGTTCGAGCTGTATCTTGCTAGATTCCCTTGCAAAAATAATTTGGCCAATCGGGTTTCACCTAAATAAAAAACATATCTTTTTCGCTTCATATTTGCATTCGAAAATAACTTTGGCCAATCCTGTTCTTGATTAATTCTGGACCAAATCTTTATTCCCCCCAATAGCTTCTGAATTCCCACAAGACTTCAATTTATTTTTGTATCAAATCCTCTTAATACTTTGATCAAATTTCTATTAAAATTTAATCAAGTCGCCATTGATTATCATCATGATTAAATCTGGACCGTTTGATCCTTTGCTCTCATCCATATCTGGACCACACAAACTGATCTGCTGTAATCCTTTGATCTCAGCCAACACTGGACCACACATTTTGATCTTCTGATCTTGGCCAATCACTGTAACATATAATTTGATCTGCTGTGATCCATTGATTTCGGCCAACACCGGACCACATGTTCTGATCATCTGATCTCGGCCAACACTGGGCCATGATGCTTAAATCTGGACCATTGATCTGAATATCTTCCCTCTGATTTGGACCAATTCTGGACTGGGTCTGGATTGAACTAAAATTAAATCTGAACTTATGATATTTTAGTCTGGACAATTACCTTCTGATCTGGATCAGGTCTGGATTAAATCTGGACAATCATTTCTTCTGGTATGGACTTAGTTTCATACTCTGAACCATGCTATCTTCTGGTTTGGGCCAAATCTAGATTAAATCTCTTGTTCTGGACCAATTCTTTTATGCTCTGATTAAGTCTGGATCATGTCTGGACTGATTATCATTTCATGACCAGGCTATCTTCATGTCAGAATTAATTATGGACCAAGTCTGACTTATGATACATTCTGGTCTGGAACAAGTCTCTCTCTGGCAGGCTTCCTTCTAGTCTGGTTCAGGTCTCTTTCTAGACTCTACTTCCTTCTGATCTGGGCCAGGAAAGATATCCTCTAATGGTGTTTTGACATCCTGGTGTATCCTCTGGTGCCTTCAGGATGCATCCTCTGGTACCTTCTGGATGCATTATTTGGTATCTTCTGGAGGTGTATCCTCTGGTCTGATTTTATCCTCTAGTAATTCATCTTCTGCCTCTGGTGACTTCATCTTCTGCCTCTGGTAACTTCATCTTCTGATGGCATTTAATATAATAATTCTAAGTTCCAAATAAGATTACATGGAGTGCTTTTGTAAACATCAAAATCCTAAGTACTTAGAACCAACTTGGTTCCAACAATCTCCCCCTTTTTGATGATGACAAAACCTTAACTTATTTTGCTAGCTTATAACTCGAAGTACTTGAAATACTCCCCCTCAGACCAATCTCTCCCCCTAAGTCTAATAATGACTTTTTCTTCTCCTTTTCAACTCCTTCTTAAATCACTCTTTCTTTTCTTCTCTTCTCATCTCCTTTTCAACTCCTTCTCTTTTCATCTCTCTCTGTTCTCTTTATTTTTCTCTCTCCCTGTTTCTTCTTCTTTTCAACTTCTTCTCTTTTCATCTCTTTCTTTTTTGCTCCTCCTTTCTTTGTATCTCTCATTTTCTACTTATTTCTCCTTTTTCTCTCTCCCCCTTTTTGTCATCAGCCAAAAAGAGGTCCTACTATTTTTGTATTTTTTTTTCTCTTTACTAATTATAGAAAGTAAAAACAAGAAAATAAAAGACATAAAGTAAAATTACGAGAAAATTAAAAACTCCTAAGATGACTACTTGAGCTAGTCAGATATGGAGATAATGTTGAGATGCTTCTTGATGAACTCGAACCTATCTTCAGGTAATGCTTTGGTGAAGATATCAGCCCATTGAAGATTAGTGTCCACAAACTGGATGCTTAAAGTTCCTTTTTGAACATGGTCCCTAATAAAATGGTGTTTTATTTCAATGTGTTTGGCTCTAGAGTGTAAGATAGGGTTCTTGGTTAGGTTTATGGCTGAAGTGTTATCACAGAACAAAGGGATATTGGTTTCAAAGTTGTTGTAATCTTCAAGTTGGTGTTTCATCCAGATTAACTGTGAGCTGCATCCTGCTGCTGATATATACTCAGCTTCAGTTGTTGACATGGCAATGGTGCTTTGTCTTTTGCTTGACCAAGAGATCAAATTATCACCTAAGAAAGTGCAGTTGCCGCTGGTACTTTTCCTTTCCAACTTGTCTCCAACATAGTCAGAATCACAAAAACCTCTTAGTTTATAGGTAGCGGTTTTCTTGTATAACAAGGTAAGGTTGGTGGTTCCTTTAAGGTATCTCAAGATTCTTTTGACAGCAATTAAATGGGATTCCCTAGGGTCAGCTTGAAAATGGGCACAGACACAAACACTAAATAAAATGTCAGGTCTAGAAGCAGTTAGGTAAAGAAGGGATCCAATTATACCTCTGTATGTTTTCTGGTGTACCTTTTGGCTGGTTTCATCTTTCTCAAGTGAGCAGGTTGGGTGCATGGGGTGGCCATAGGCTTACAGTCACTGATCTTGAACTTTTTGAGAAGTTCTTTAGTGTATTTAGATTGGTGAATGAGTATACCTGATTTACCTTGGTGAATCTGAATTCCCAGGAAGAACTTAAGTTCTCCCATCATGCTCATTTGGAACTCTTTCTACATTAGGTCAGAAAACTCCTTGCACAAATTGCCATTAGTGGATCCAAAGATGATATCATCAACATAAACTTGAATAATCAAAATATCATTTTTAATGGATTTCCTAAATAGAGTATTATCAATCTGGCCTCTATCAAATTCATTCTTAAGCAGAAAGTTACTAAGTCTGTCATACCATGCCCTTGGTGCCTGTTTTAAACCATATAAAGATTTTTTAAGTTTAAAAACATGGTTTGGAAAATCATAATTTTCAAATCCAGGGGGCTGTTTGACATAAACTTCCTCACTTATATAGCCATTTAAGAATGCACTTTTAACATCCATTTGATACAGAATTATATCATGATTAGCAGCAAATGATAAAAGAATTCTAATTGCTTCTAACCTGGCCACTGGAGCAAAAGTCTCAGTGTAATCAATACCTTCCTGTTGACTATATCCTTGAGCTACAAGTCTGGGTTTGTTCCTTACCACTTCACCTTTTTCATTGAGTTTATTCCTGAACACTCACTTGGTTCCAATAATATTTTTGTTTGGTATGGATACCAGATCCCAAACATCATTCCTTTGAAATTCATTTAGCTCTTTTTGCATTGCAGGTATCCAACCTTCCTCTGCCAAAACTTCATCAACATTACTTGGTTCAATTGTTGAGAGTAAACCAAACAGACTGGTTTTCTCTACTTGATGATCTGTTCTTCAATGGTTCTGCTGCACTGCCAATAATGAAAGTTTCTGGATGTGAAGACTTGTACTTCCATCCATTCTTTCCCTCTGACTTGTCTTCAGAGTCATCATGTTCTTCTTCCTTGCTTTCATCTTTATCTTTTTCAGGTTCTGCTGCTGGTCCAGCTTCTGGTTCCTGTGCCTCTAGTTCACCTACAATTTCCTCATCTTGCTTTGACTTTTCAGAGTCAAGTTGTTTATCATCAAACTTAATGTGGATTGATTCTTCCACAGTGTCAGTTTCCTTGTTAAACACTCTATAAGCTTTTGGTCTCTCAGAGTAACCAATAAAGATACACTTTTGAGATCTAGAACCAAACTTAGCTAGAATATCTTTAGTATTCAACATAAAACAGATGCAGCCAAATGGCTTAAAGTAGGAAATATTAGGTTTCTTACCTTTCCACAGTTCATAGGGAGTTTTATTTAAGATTGACCTGATGTAGACTCTATTCTGAATGTAGCAAGCTGTGTTGACAGCTTCTGCCCACAAGTAGGTGGCAACCTTCATATCATTCAGCATGGTTCTGACCATCTCCTGCATTGATCTATTCCTCCTTTCTACCACTCCATTCTATTGAGGTGTTCTAGGGGATGAGATGTTGTAAGAGATGCCATTCTCATAATAGAATTCTTCAAAATACTTGTTCTCAAATTCACCTCCATGATCACTTCTAATGGTTATGATCTTAATACCCTGTTCATTCATAACTTGCTTACAAAAAGAAATAAACACTTTGTGAGATTCATCTTTGTTCTTTAAAAATTTTACCTAAGTCCACCTTGAGTAATCATCAACAATCACAAAACCATATTTCTTACCACTGAGAGAAGCTGTTTAAACAGGACCAAACAGATCTAAGTGAAGCAGTTCAAGTGGTTGAGAGGTAGAAACACATTTTTTAGTTTTAAAAGATCTTTTAGTTTGTTTATCTCTTTGACATGCTTCACACAGAATCTCAGTTTTGAAACTTACCTTGGGAAGCCCTCTTACCAACTGGAGTTTGCTCAACTCATATACAAGTCTAGGGTTTGCATGCCCTAGCCTCTTGTGCCAAATCAGATTCTGCTCACTTACAGATAATAAGCATTTAAACTGTTGCTTAGCAAGAATAAACAGATCAATTTATACACATTATCCTCTCTAATACCAGTAAATAAAATAGACCCATCAAGTTGACTAACAGCTTTGCAAGTTTTCTAATTAAAGATAACATCATATTTGCAATCACTTAATTGACTTATGCTCAACAGATTATGTTTCAGCCCTTTAACTAACAGAACATTTTTAATAGAAAGGGAAGAAGATTTGTTTCCAACTGTTCCTGTACCAATAATCTGACCTTTTTGGTTTCCTCCAAAGGAAACTTTGTCTCCATTTTTCATGAGCCATCGGAGCCAGAATTGTTTCCTCTGATGTGCTTCCAGGCTTGCCTGAATGACTGCTTTAATCATTCTTCCTTCTGCCTGCTTTCCTTCCTGACACTGTGCCATTATAAAGTCCAGAGGCAGACCTGATGTGTGCCATCATTGTTGTTTCTGCCTCTTCTTCATCAGACGACTCTTCTTCTGATTCTGATGCATCCCAGGCTGCCATCAGACCCTTCTTTTTGAATCTAGAACTCTTCTTGTGTTGTTTTCCTTTTTCTAGATTTGGACATTCTGACTTGATATGTCCAAGTTCATTGCATCCATAACAGACGATACTCTTCTTGTCATATTCTTCCTTTCCTTTGTTGTTATGTTTCTTCTTGGAGCCTCTCCTCTTCCTGTTTTCCTAGATCTTAACCATCTGTTTGGTTAAGTAAGCCATATCATCACCGTCACTGTCACTATCCTCTGATTCTGGTGCTGCCCTTGCAGCTTTCTTCTATTCCGACTTCAGGGCCAGATTCTTCTGCTTCCAGTCCTATTTCATGAGACTTGAGTGAGCTGATCAGATCTTCAAGTCTTAAGTTATTCAGATAACTGGCTTGCTGAACTGTAGTAACCATTGGTCTCCACTTGGTTGGTAAGCTTCTTAGAATCTTTTTGACATGATCTACTGTTGTTTAGCTTTTCTTCAAGACCTTCAGTCCAGATATCAGAGTCTGAAATCTACAGAACATTCCATCAATGTCTTCATCATCTTCCATCTTGAACATCTCATACTGTTTGACTAGTATGTTAGCCCTTGCTTCTTGAACCTGCTGGCTTCCTTCATAGGTCAGAACCAGACTGTCAAATATGCTCTTTGCTGTTTCTTTATCTGTGCATCTGTCAAATTCCTTGAATGTGATGGCACTGATCATGATGGTTCTGGACTTGTGATGCAGTTTGTATAATTTGCTCTGGTCTGGTTTCATATCTTCCATGTCCAGTTCTTTAGTTGGATCTCCTGGAACAGTAGGTGCAGTGTATCCTTTGACTACCAACTTCCATAATTCAGGATCTTGAGATATGAAGAAACTTCTCATTATGTCCTTCCAATACTCAAACCTGTCTCCATCAAACAGTGGTGGTCTGTTGATGTTGCCTCCAAAATCATCTTTGGATTCTGCCATGTTGTTGACCCCTTGGACCTTTCCTCAAACACTAGTTAAGTGCTCAGCCTTGAGACCGAGCTCTGATGCCAATTGAAGGTGCAAACACGAGAAGGGGGGTTGAATTGTGTTTGACTAACTTGATTACTTTTTCTATTTTTGCAGTTTTATAACAAAACCTGATGTATGAATAAAATAGAGTTAGTAGCGGATATAAGGTAAATATAAAACACAGAAATTTATACTGGTTCACCGTTAACTAGGCTACGCCAGTCCCTTCACTTTGAAGTATTTCACTAATTCAAATATCTTGAATTACAACAATACCACTGACCCTCCAAGTCAGTCTTCTCAAAGAGTCTAACAATCCTAGACTTTTGAGGAAAAAAACCTTGAATCTAATTGCTAAGTAATCTGCTACTCCTTTTGACTCCCTCAGATTGTAGACTCTACTTCAACAACTTAGACCTAACACAAGGGAAAGAAAAACATAGAGTACTTGCTTCTGGAAAGCGGATACTCACAATTGACCTCACTGAAAACTCAAGTAGTTTGCTTTTGGAAGTGTATGACTCTCAAGTATTTTCGATGCTGAGTCTTTTGCCTTGAGCCTCCTTTTATAGATGAATAATTAGGGTTTCTTCCATGCTTAAGTTCGAGCTGTATCTTGCTAGATTCTCTTGCAAAAATAACTTGGCCAATCGGGTTTCACTTAAATAAAAAACATATCTTTTTAGCTTCAGATTTGCATTCAAAAATAACTTTGGCCAATCATGTTCTTGATTAATTCTCGACCAAATCATTCTTCCTGCCAATAGCTTCTGAATTCCCTCAAGACTTCAATTTATTTTTGTATCAAATCCTCTTAATAATTTGATCAAATTTCTATGAAAATTTAATCAAGTCTCCAATGATTATCATCATGATTAAATCTAGACCGTTTGATCTTCTACTCTTGTCCACATCTGGACCATACAAACTGATCTGCTGTGATCCCCTTATCTCGGCCAACACTGAACCACACGTTCTGATCTTCTAATCTTGACCAATCACTGGAGCATATAATCTGATCTCTTGTGATCTTCTGATTTTGGCCAACACTGGACCACATGTTCTGATCTCGGTTAACACTGAGTCATGATGCTTAAATCTGGACCATTGATCTGAATATCTTCCCTCTGATCTGGACCAATTCAGGACTGGGTCTGAATTGAACTGAAATTAAATCTGGACTTATGATATTTTAGTCTAGACAATTACCTTCTGATCTAGATCAGGTCTAGATTAAATCTGGACAATCATTTCTTCTGGTGTGGACTTAGTTTCATACTCTACACCATGCTATCTTCTGGTTTGGGCCAAATCTGGATTAAATCTCTTGTTCTGGACCAATTCTTTTATGCTCTGATTAAGTCTGGATCATGTCTGGATCGGTTATCATTTCACGACCAGGCTATCTTCTGGTCAGAATTAATTATGGACCATGTCTGACTTATGATACCTTTTGGTCTGGAACAAGTCTCCCTCTGGCAGGCTTCCTTCTGGTATGGTCCAGGTCTCCTTTTGGATACCATCTGGTGCCATCGGGATGGATCCTCTGGTACCTTTTGGATGCATTATCTGGTATCTTCTGGAGGTGTATCCTCTGGTCTGATTTTATCCTCTAGTAATTCATCTTTTGCCTCTGATGACTTCATCTTCTGTTTCTGGTAACTTCATCTTCTGATGGCATTTAATATAATAATTCTAAGTACAAAATACGATTTCACGGAGTGCTTTTGTAAACATCAAAATCCTAAGTACTTAGAACCAACTTGGTTCCAACACAAATTTCTTTCTTGTTGCAAATGCAAAATTCTAAAGAGAAAAAAGGTAAAATTGTTTTCTTAGGAAACCTGTTTATAAAATCCCATGAGATCGAATTGTTTGTCTTTGGTTAAAAATATCAATTGTGTAACAATTAATGTTTGTTATATGAGAAATTTAGTTAATTAGCATTTGACAATGTTTATCAAGATTCATTGAGGTTAATGTAATTTTTTCTCTAGGCAACAAACATAGAATCGCTAGTAGATGGTAGACGTTTATCTGTTTCTAGCCAAAATTCTTACTTCGACAGATTGGCATACAATTGCTTCTCGCGTAAAACTTCAAGAACTTGGCACAAATGCTCTCCATGTTCTTCTTCACTTCTTGAATAAATCAATATATTGAAGGTGCAAACACAAGAAGGGGGGTTGAATTGTGTTTGTAATACTTGAATTCTTTTTTTGTTTTTGATGATTATTTAAAATATGATATATAAGCAAGAAGAATTAGCAGCGGATAAAGTAAAATAATCAACACAAAGATTTATCCTGGTTCACCATTAACTAGGCTACATCCAGTCACTTCACCTTGAAGGATTTTTCCACTAATTCAAAACCTCTGAATTACAACAGCACTGCTGACCCTCCAAGTCAGTCTTCCCAAACAGTCTAACAATCATAGACTTTTGAGGAACACAACACCTTGACTTCACAAGTCAAGTCTTCTCCTACCAATCTGACAACCCCAGATTGCAGAAGGGATTTCATCACCTTGAATCTAATTGCTAAGTCACCTGCTACTTCTTCTGACTCTTCAGATTGTAGACTCTACTTCAACAATATAGATATGACACAAGGGAACGAAAAACAAGAGTACTTGCTTCTAGAAAGCTGATACTCACAATTAACCTCACTGAAAACTCGAGTGTTTGCCTCTGGAAGTTTATGACTCTTTTACTGATTTTCGATGCAAAGTCTTTTGCCTTGAGCCTCCTTTTATAGATGAAAATTAGGGTTTCTTCCATGATCAAATTCGAGCTGTATCTATTCAGATTCTCTTGCAAAAATAACTTGGCCAATCGGGTTTCACTTAAATAAAAATCGTATCTTTTTAACTTCAAATTGCATTTGAAAATTCTGTTGACCAATCTTATTTCTTTTAATTTCAAACCATATCTTTTTAAGCTTCAGATTGCATTTGAATTTCTTCAAGTCTTCAGTAATTTTTTAATCAAATCCCCTTAATACTTTGATCAAATTTCTATCAAAATTTAATCAAGTCTTCTTCGAATTTGAATCAAGTCCTCACTGATTTGCATCATGATTAAAATTCTGGACCGTATGATCTTCTGATCTTAACCAAATCTGGACTTATGTAATCCGATCTGCCCCAATTCTGTGATCCTCTGATCTCAGCCAACACTGGACCATATGATATGATCTTCTGATCTCGGCTAACACTGGGCCATGATACTTAAATCTGGACCATTGATCTGAACATTTTCCCTCTGATCTTGACCAAGTCTGGATTGAATCTGAATTAAATCTAGACTTATGATATTTTAATCTGGACCATTGATCTTTTAATCTGGACATTTATCTTCTGATCTGGACCAAGTTTGGATTAAATCTGGACAATCATTTCTTCTGATCTGGACTGAGTTTTATATTCTGGACCATGCTATCTTCTGGTCTGGACCAAGTCATTTGTTCTGCACCAGTTATCTTCTGGTCTGGACCAAGTGTGGATTAAGTCTGGACTGATTCTTATATTCACGATCAAACTATCTTCTGGTCAGGATTGAGTCTGGACCAAGTCTGACTTATATTTCCTTCTGGTCTGGAACAAGTCTCCCTCTGATAGGCTTCCTTCTGGTCAGGACCAAGTCTCATTCTGGACTCTACTTTCTTCTGATCTGGGCCAAGGAAGATATCCTCTGAGGATGTTATTTGTCCTTTGATATTTTGTGTTTGATGACATCCTCTGGAGGTGTATCCTCTAGTGCCTTCAGGATGCATCCTCTGGTACCCTCTGGATGTTTCCTCTGGCTGAACCTTTCTGGTGACATTTCTATCCTCTGGTTGCTTCCTCTAGATGTATCCTCTGGTGGTGTCATCCTCTGATTTTGCACAGCTTCTGATTTGTTCTTGTAAGTCAAAATACTCTTTACATAAAATACTTTTGTTAACATCAAAACTTTGATTTATCGAACCAACTTGGTTACAACATATATCATCGATGAACACCACAACGAATTTATCCAGAAACGGGCTAAAGATTCTATTCATATAATCCATAAAAATTGCTGGTGCATTCGTAACTCTAAATGGCATAACAAGATATTCATAATGTCCGTAACGAGTTCTGAAAGCAGTGTTCTAAATATCTCCTTCTCTTACCCGAATCTGATGGTATCCTGACTTCAAATCGATCTTTGAAAACACCGCGACTCCTCTTAATTGGTCCATCAAATCATCGATACGTGGTAAAGGATAATGATTCTTAATAGTTACCTTGTTAAGTTGCCTATAATCCACACATAAGCGCGAACTTCCATCCCTTTTCTTAACCAACAACACCGAAGCTCCCCATGGCGACACACTTGGTCTAATAAATCCTTTCTCCAACAAACCTTCGATTTGGCCCTTAAGCTCGCTTAATTCCAATGGCGACATCCGATACGGCACAATTGAAATAGGTCCAGTTCCTGGGTGTAGATCAATAAAGAATTCCACCTCTCTTACTGGGGGTAATCCTGGAATTTCTGTTGGAAATACGTTCATGTATTCCTTAACAAGAACCACATCTTCTATGCTCACATCTATCTTTACCCCCACGTTAGCCAATGATATAAACTCTTGAGTTCCTTCTTTCACCGACACTCAGAGTTTGTTAGCAGCCCATCACGGAACTACTCTGAAACCCAGATAGAATAAACCGTCTAATACATGTGGAACTACTCTATAACCCATCACGGTCACTACATTTACGTGTATTAGCCTCTCACAGGCCAAATACACAGAAGTTAAATCCTCGCACGGATAGAATGGACCGTCTAATACACGCGGAACCACTATGTAGCCCGGATAGAATAGACCGTCTAATACACGTGGAACTACCCTGAACCCAGATAGAATATACCATCTAATACACGCGGAACTACTCAATAACCCATCACTGTTACTACTTAACTTCGCGGCCCATCACAGTCGCCGCATCAACTCTGTGGCCCATCGCGGTCACCACCTGACTATGCAATGCATGGACATGCTATGTTTCCTCTTCACATAAACAGTATGCAAATAAAATCTGAAATCCAGACACTCCATCACCACCTCAAACCATCTCAAAAACTTCATATAGTTTTTCATATGCCTTCCAAATGTTTCCCAACTCATTAAGTGCATAAACCAATGTTTAAAAATAGAATTTTTGAAAAATCAATATATATTCGAATACAGCTTCCTTGTAGTCAGATACAAATGCTAAAACAGTGGCAAAATCAGCACTTCTGTATTCGAATACGAGGTTGTCGTAGCCGAATACAGATGCGAAGTCAGTGGCAAAAACAACAATTATGTATTCGAATACGACAGGGTCGTAGCCGAATACAGATGCTAAGTCAGAAGCAAGAATCATGTATTTGTATTCGAATTCGGAGTGTCATATTCGAATACGAGGTTCAAAATTTGAATAAAATTTGAATTAATACAGAAGTGTATTCGAATACGCCAGTGTCGTATCCGAATACATCTTCGAAAAAAGTGGGATTTTCCAGAAAATTCACTTCAGTTTCAAAACTCTTTTCTTTGAAAACCAACACATCTACCATAACACAAACACCATTTCTTGAACCACAAAATCCAGAATGTCAACAACACAACATAAATGATTTCTTTCACCGCAACAAAACAACAAAAGCATCATCCACTCAACAACAAGTCACAACAACGGCAAGAACATTACCCTCAACAACATCCACAAAACAGTACAGCCATATCTCAATACATGCATTTTGATCATCCACAAACCACATGCAAAGGCAATTTTCAATATCAACACAACAACACGTTCTTAACACATATAACACATAACAATCATCCATCAAACATACATTTAAAGTCCCTACATGCAATCTAAAAAGTTGGAAGGTGCCCCTTACCTTAGTTACGTTTTCTTGTTCGTTTACGTTACCGTTACTAAAACCGGCGAAACTCCCGCTCACGTCGTCGCTGCCAAAGTTGGTTCTCTAGTACCGTAAAGATGAGATGAATAACTTTCCTTCTTGACACTTTCTTATTTGAGGCTTGGATTTCCAAGTAATTTGAGTTTTGAGTATCCCTTCTCACTACCAACACAAACAGAACTGAACAGAGGAAGAAGAAGGCAGCTCGGGTAGGTGAGGGAAATTGATTTTGTGTTTCTGATTTTTTTTTCCTTCTCTTGCCTCTCACATACAAACGCATATATCGGCATACCCCTCACTTACTATATATATATATATATACATATTATAATTAAACTTTCCCCTCAAGCAACTAAATACTCCCGTCGCAACTCTGTTGGCAGATAAAATCTTGATCAACTGCCCGATTTTTAACTACTCGTAATTAAATTAAATAATCCTTCGTTCAATAATTTTACTTAATCACAAAATATTTATATACATATAGAAATATACATATATCAAATACCTTTACAAATATTCCAAAATACATCTGATATTCAATCCATAATTTAATTTAAATTTAAGGGTCTTACATTACTACCCCCCTTAAATTAGTTTCGTCCTCGAAACTACGTGTCGATAAACAATTCAGGATGTTGCTCCTTGATCTTACTCTCCAGTTCCCAAGTCGCATCTCCGGTAGTTGGATTCCAAATCACTTTGACTACGGTTGAAACGACGGTTTTCAGAACCGTCGCAAAATGGCCTCGTGACGCACGAATCTGCGACAATTGACGAACCGTCGCAATCTTCCATTTGAGGCAGTTGTAACCGCTGCAAACATCCTTCAAAACCGCCGCAAAGCAATTTTTTTCTTGTAGTGAAATTCCAGAACGTTATCCTTTTTTCAAACTTTCTGAAGAAAGTTCTGTTTGTGTTCCAGAACGTTCTCCCTTTTTAAGGCTACTTAGAGAATGTTCTCCCTTTTTCAAGTTTCCTGGAGAAAGTCTTGTTTTTGTTTCAGAACGTTCTTCTTTTTTAAAGATCCTTTTGTTCTTATTTTTTCATCTCTTTTCTTAAAATAACATGCAAATTCTAGATGTCCAAATTTACTACAATATGAACATTTGATTTTGCAATTTTCCTCTTTTCTTTTAGAAGCAAAAAAGTTTTCATAAATCTTTTCATTTTGAGAATTTTTGAAACATGAATCATCTTTCTCAAATATCATGTACTTTTGAAATGTTTCAGTGGTTGTTACACAATTGGTTAAATCATTTTTCAAATCGGGAACTTCTATCTTTAAAGAGGTACTTTCTTCCTTAGTTTCAAAATACTTTGTAAAATGATTTTTTATGGTTATCTCCTTGAGAGTCTTTTGTTGTTCAACTATTTGTAAATTAGTTTGCTACAAACTTTGAATGACCTTTCTGAATTTATCATTCATAGCTTGGGCTTTCTCGTTTTCTTCTTTTTGTTTACGGAGTTGTTCTTTTAATAAAACATTTTTTTAGCAAGAAGGTTTGTATCACATAAAAGATTATCAAATTCTTTTTCCAGTTCTTCACATAAAAGACAGAGTTCAAAAATGATTACCTCATTATTTTCTAAGTTTTCCTTTAAGCACATGTTGACTTCTGACATTACTTCTTCTTCCTGAATCTTTTCCTCTAACACTTGTTAGGTGCTTAATCTGTAGAAACCAAGCTCTGATACCAATTGAAGTAGCAATGTCAATTTACAAGAAAATGAGGTTTGAATTGTAAGTTCTCCCTTTTAAAATTTCCTGTTAAGGAATGTAGTTCATCCAATAAGTGCGTTTGTGTCATTAATTTAACATTTATGTCATTTTGTGCATCCCAAGGCTTATTCTAATCATTTTTCATTCTTAAGAAATATAGTTCATCCGATAAGTGCGTTTGTGTCATTGGATGAACATTTACGTCATTTTGTGCATCCCAAGGCTTATTCTAATCATTTTTCGTTCTTAAGGAATATAGTTCATCCGATAAGTGCGTTTGTGTCATTGGATGAACATTTACGTCATTTTGTGCATCCCAAGGCTTATTCTAATCACTTTTCGTACTTAAGGAATGTAGTTCAACCAATAAGTGTGTTTGTGTCATTAATTTAACATTTACGTCATTTTGTGCATCGCAAGGCTTATTCTAATCACTTTTCGTTCTTAAGGAATGTAGTTCATCCAATTAACGCGTTTGTGTCATTGGATGAACATTTACATATTTTTGTGCATCCCAAGGCTTATTCTAATCACTTTTCGTTTTTAAGGAATGTAGTTCATCAAATAAGTGCGTTTGTGTCATTAATTTAACATTTATGTCATTTTTTGCATCCCAAGGCTTATTATAATCACTTTTCGTTCTTATGGTATATAGTTCATCCGATAAGTGCGTTTGTGTCATTGGATGAACATTTACATCATTTTGGGCATCCCAAGGCTTATTCTAATCACTTTTCGTACTTAAGGAATGTAGTTCATCTAATTGAAGTAGCAATGTCTATCAAAAATCAATCAAGTCTTCTTCGAATTTTAATTAAGTCTTCACTTGATCTGCATCATGATTTAAATCTAGACCATATGATCTGCTAATCTGGATCAAGTCTGGACCATGTGATTTGATGTGTACCATTTTGCTTCCTGATCTGGATAGTGTAACCTTCTGATATGGACTATGTGATATTCTGATATAGACCTAGGATCTTCTAATCTGAACCATGTGATCTATTCTGGACCATGCTACCTTCTGGTATAGACCAAGTCTTCTGTTCTGGACTGAGTTATCTTCTGAACTCTGTTTCCTTATGGTTTGACCAAGTCTCCTTTTGGACAAGATTACCTTTTGGTCTGGACCAAGTCTCTTTCTGGACCATGTTTCCTTCTGATCTGGACCATGAATAATATCCTCTGATAATGTCATTGTTTCTTCCCTATGATGATATCCTCTAATTGATGATATACTTCAAGATCGTTCAACGTTCTTGGCAGTCAAGTTGGAGAAGGATGTAACAAGGCTGGAGAATGATTGTAAAACATGCTGGAAAATGATAATCATTCTGGAGAGAAGATCATTTTGGACAGCAAATTATCCTGGACATCTTGGAGACTGATTTGATCATTCTGGAGACTGATCTATCTTGTTGGAACAGTTTGATTCATAGCCTTTTTCCTTAAACAAAACTCAAGTGCAATAATTAGTAGATCACCATTCATAAAACTCAATCATTTAATTCAAAAGGTTTGTTGTTATTCAAACATTTATCAAAAATGTTTTTTCCTCAATAGATGCAATATAGAAGATGAAGAAGACATTAGCAATGTGTTTTGCATATGTCCTTGGGCACAACAGGTTTGGTTACACTCCTTCTTGGGAGTAAGGTTTGGTTATACTTTCCCCTGTCTTTTGATTGCTCAAATCTTGTATAAACTATTCTCCCTCTAACATTATTGGATTTATCCTTTCTATTATTTATGGTATTTGGGTTGCTAGAAATGATTTTTGCTTTGAAGGAAAAACTACTCTTGAAGAGGAAATTGTTCACAAAGCTTGGAGGAGTGTGGAAGAATATAGAGTCATCCTCAACACTAAACCTACAAGAGTCAATAACATTCATGAAGAATCACCCACAAAATGGTCTTCTCCAACGAAAAATGTTTACAAGATCAATGTGGAAGTTACAGACCCTGTCCAAGATAAGTGGGCAATTGGAACCATCATTAGAGATTCAGAGGGTTATGACATGGTTGCTACCACTTGGAAGATTGTTGGACTACTATATGTGGATATTGTAGAGGCGTTGAGGACCCGAGTATCCCTCCAATTTGAACTAGACCTTAGTTCGCTTAATGTTTCCAAGAAATTTGAAGCCCAAATTAGACCGATCATATTTTGGATCTATTATTGTTGAGTGTTACAATTTATTAGTTTTGTTCTCTAGTTACGAGTTTACTCATGTAAAAATAAGTTAAAATGTTTCAGCACAGAATTTAGCTAAGTTTGCTTTAAGCTAGCATAATTCTATGTGGAGTGAAGAATATCCCCCTTGTATTTTGTGCTCGAATTCATCTAGTTTTCCTGCTTAATGAAGTTTCTTCTGTGTCAAAAAAATCAAATTTAAGTGAAGGTATGAGGACCTTGTTTGATGGTTAGTATGTAAGCATATTATAAACATTTTTTTGAATCTTAAAGGTTTTCTTAATCTTGGCGAGCATATGACATATTCATATAAAGTCTTTATCACATATTCCCTTTGGTTAGATCATATAAAATCTTTATGACATATTCCCTTTGTTTGGTGTCATGAAGAATGTTCTTTCTTTATTTTTCAATCAAGCTTGTTCATAAATAGTATATTAAATGCAATATTCTTGAAATTATTTCAACATCAAAGTTGTTCCTTGTCTATTACCGGGTTGATTGAAATGCATTTAAGGTGCTCATTTTAGCTTTAACATGTGAGAAACATTTATGTCATAACTTCCCAACAAGAAGAACGACTTCTTTAACAGGCAGAACGTTTTTTATGTGTATTTAAGTGATGTTATGCTCTTTTATGAATAAAATGCTTAAATTAAAATCAATTCTTGTTTTCGATCTTAAAACAGTCCAAAGCGCAGGTTAGATCAAAAAATGATTAGAATCTTAAAAATATAATTTAAGATGTTTGTTATCTTTAAAATATCAAATTGGGATTTTGTGATGAGGACATAGAAAACATAACAAAGGAAGGAAGCAAAGAGGACATTCAAGGTCTTGGAACTCCAATTACAAGAGCAAGGTCAAAGAAGGAAAAAGATGCTCTAAATAACTAGATAGCCACTTTATTTGAAGCAAGTCCAACTCATAAAAAATTGAAGACCAAGATAGTAAATTGTTTAATCCAAATTGAATAAATTAAGGACCGAAGGCTTTATCTATGTCTTATCAAATTTTAATATTATTAATTAAAGTAGTAGGCTGAATTAGTAACTACATTTGGGTCTAATTGTAAAAACTTTAGTTGAGCCAAATTTAGAGAACTTGGTGATATCACTATAAAAAGCAAACCCCTAGCTTATGCAAAGCAGATTTTGAACATATTGTTATTTTGTGAGGCTTTGCTCTCTAGAGTTCTTGAAGAATTCACTTTGAACTTATCAAGGGTGTTGATCCTTGTGGCGTTCTTTTCGGCTTATCAATCCTTAGATTGTGGCGTAATTCGGTTCTTGGTTCCTATGTTGAATTATAATTCTCAATTTCCTTTACATAAGACCCTAATACACAAATTTCACCAATTTTTGTGTTCAGTAACCTGTGCTCATATCTCGCATTTTACATAGTCTTTTTTGATAATTCAACAACCTAACTTGCTTTTCAGAACGTCTTATTTCACCTTGCTTTGGGATTACACGATTCATAAGTTGCGTAGTTTGAGTTATCGTGATCTCCAACAAAATGTGATTTTGGCTCCAATATATATGTTTCCAACATAGAACGATCCTAAAATTTATTCATAACAAAAAGGATCGTATCATTTTGCCTCAACCGTTAGAAGCATGTCGGTGCTAATGTAATCACATCGAATCCTTACACAATTTGAATATCACTATTGATTATGCTTGATTCGTTTATATTGAGTTTCCTTGGTGGCCGGCCGATCCATAACACATATGGGGTTGGACCTCTTAGGTCGATATCATTGCAAAACATAGATAGAAATTTTAAACATTTAATTATATGCCAATATATAATTTTATTTATTTAAATTATATGAGTAACATGTTTATGTATCGTGATATCCGATATAATATTTTTCACTGAATAATATTTTGTTCGTTTTTTTAGCCATATGTTATTTTAGTTCCTTAAATTTTTTGAGCAAATTTAATCTCCCATATGTTCAATTACTACAATTAAATTCTCCATTCTCTTTTATTTTTTAAAACTATAAATTTTCATAATCTTACATAAATTTACAAATTAAATTTATCAATTGATTTATAAATTACTATTTATGTCTCTATATATAAGATCCCTTTAATTAAATACCGAGAATTAAGAAAGTTAATTGTTGTATAAATTTGTTGACAATTTGGATTATTTTACTAGTTTACCTTTTAAAAGAGAGAATTAGTTTATGGTTTTATCTTAGTATTTAGGCTAAATAGCATCCATGGTCCCTTAACTTAATTTTAGGTAACGTTTTAGTCCTTTATCTTTTTTTTTTCCCGATTCGGTCCTTTATTTTAATTTTAAGTGACAATTTAATCCTTTATGTTTTAAAATGTTAACAATATTATCCTTTTTTTTTTTTACAAAAATTCAAAAAATTCATCAAAATTTTCAACCAAAACCCATAAAATTAATTACATTCTTTAATATAATACAAATTTTATCAAATTCGTAACTCAAATATTCAATTAAATTCATATTTTTATTCTTTATTAGATGGAATTTTAAAAATCAAATAAAAAATGAAAATATGAGTTTATTTGAATATTTGAGTTACAAATTTGATAAAATTTGTATTATATTAAAGAATGTAATTAATTTTATGGGTTTTGGTTGAAAATTTTGATGAACTTTTTGAATTTTTGTAAAAAAAAAGGATAATATTGTTAACATTTTAAAACATAAAGGATTAAATTGTCACTTAAAATTAAAATAAAGGACCAAATCGGAAAAAAAAAAGATAAAGGACTAAAATGTTACCTGAAATTAAGTTAAGGGACCATAGATGCTATTTAGCCTAGTATTTGTTACATATTATAGAAAAAGATGTAACATTATTAGAAGTAAGTTAGTAAAGAAATAATTAATGTTGTTAAAAAATTGAAAATGATCTTATAAAAAGAGAAAAGAAAAAACCAAACCTCAAGAGGATCTTATATTCAAGGACAAAGGTATATTTCACTTGAAAGTAGAAGTAAATGGTCCTCCTCAATCTCAAAGCCGAGAAAGTAATTTAATTGATGCTTGTTCATAAAAACAAATGAAACAACTCTGTGTCCTTTAAAACTAAATCCATCAAAGCTACACCAATTAAAGCTCAATGCCGACCGTAATAACAAAGAGTGTCGTGAATTTCTACTTCCTGAGTTTTGAAGACTATCATCGATTATCATTAAAATTTAGATTGATTTTTAAGCATTGGTCTACCGAATGACTTACTAGTCTTACATCTCTAATCCATTGTCAAGCCTATGATATTTTACTATACACATTCTAGAGTTTAGTGAAAGAAAAATTGAAAATAGACTTATATTTGCATACTTTTTAAAATTAATGAATGAAAATAACTTTAAAAATTTTTTAGAAGAAAATTGCACTTCTATTATCCAAATTACAAGATTAATGATCACGTTTGATGGTTATGATACGATAAAGACAAAATATGATATTAAGTTAGATAAGAATATAATAACATTTCTTCTTATGTTTTTAATGTGCACATGATAATATTATTTGGTCATAATCATGATTTTTCGTACAAGCTCGTAAAAACATGAGTAATGAAATAATTTTATATTTCGAAAAACATGAATAACTAACCAATTTTATCTTATACTTTAGATAAACTAAATAAATAAATGACATATAATATATGTAAATGATGAAATTACATTATCAGAAAATTATATTTATTTTAAGAATTTAATTAATATTCCTATTTTTATAATTTTTGAATAATAATTATATTTTTAAAATATTATAGTTAAATAGATTTTGCATTTATTAGATTATATAAAATGACAATACTGCCTTTCTTATAAAATCATACTTATATTTTTAAAATTAATTATTAATATTTTATTTTTAAATTTAATATCCAATTCTATTGTTTTTTTTAATTTATATTTATATTTCATTAGATTTCAATTGTTATATTTTAAATTATATTTTGAAAGAAAAATTGAGTAAATTGTTTTTTTATCTTATTTTGTTGATTTCTAATTTAGCTCATAGTTAAAATAAAAAATTTAAATTTAAAAACAAAATAAGATAGAGTTCAAGATTAATGATGTTTATTACACTAGATTTTAAGACACTATATGATAGTTTATACCGTATCCTGTATTTTAATGACCCTAAAAATGTAATTTCCCGTAACAAATTAATTAAAAGTATTATTAAGTTCAATTGTTTTAAAAATTTAACTATTATATATAAAATTTGATACCGTCACATCATAATTTTTTATGAATATGACTTTAAAAATGAAAAAAAAATTCAAATATCTATAACAATTGTCATTGATTGAGAATAACTAATTTCATTGTTTTAGCCTCTACTCAAATTAACTCACTCACTAATCAGTGCATGTAACTAACCACACACGCAAATGATTGACGAAGTTTTAGTTTCTTTGGTTTTGCCGCAAGATGTGAATGCAACTGATTTTTCTTTGTTTTTAGTCTCCTGACTCCTTCCTTAGCTTGGAGCCTTGGATGCCATTACCCATTTCTTTCTTTTCAATTTTTGCGATCATTTTAGTTTCTTTAGGTTTATTTGTCCTTTTTCGGTATGTATTTCTCTATTTACGAAATTTGTTTCTCTATTTTAAAATTTAATAGTTTTAGTTTTTTATTTTGATTTTTTAACGAAAAAACAACGATGTAATATATTTTAAATAATGCGATATATGATACAATTCACGTATGATATCACAATAAAATCATATAAAAAAGTTTACTTTCAACTTCAAAAATTATTTATTTTTGTAATTAAATTAATGACATATAAATAATTAATGCATTTAGATGATTTTATATCATAATATTATATAACACATTATTTAAAATATATAAAGTCTCATTTTTTAGTTTAAAAATCTGAATGAATAAAACAAATGTGACTAAAGCATGAGAGCAACAAACAAAAATTGTTATACTTGAAAATTGTGGTCTCCTAATATTAGAAAAGATGAGTATGAAATTGAAACTTTGTGCTTAATATCATAAATCCACAACAACGAGAGAATAAAAAAGAAACACATTTAAAACATAAAAGCAAGAAGCGGTAAAAACCAAAATGAAAGAAAGAATAAAAACCAATGAAAGAGAAAAGAGGATTAACATGTTTAAACCTTTAAAGCAAGAACTAACAAAAACCAAAATAAAATAAAGAATTAAAACCAATTAAAGAGAAAACAGGAACAAAAGATAACTTTGGTAATAAAATAGGTCACGCAAAAAGAAGTATTACCTTTGTTATAGTTATAAATTACTTGAATCTTGTTATGTATAAATTTCTTTCATAACATAAAGACAAGAAATTAACCGCATAACATTAATGACATTGAATAAAGGACATAACATCATAAGCATACAAATTAACAACATAACATCAAAAACATAAAATAAACAACATAAAATTTGAAGTAATATAATTATCGCTAAAAAGGAGTTGAATAATGATGACCTTTTAAAAAAATTCTTTTAATAGCTTATCATGTTATCTGAGGATGATAGATTAGAGTTTAAGGTATCTTCTATCAGAAGATGCACTTAAGACATAACATATTTAAAATATGAAATGATTAGGAATGTGATAGAATGATAAATAAAGAGGATAAAGTTTAAGAGATAGAGACACACAAATTTATATTGGTTCGCCTAATATATCTACGTTTAATTCACACAATCTTGTGAGTTTTTCTATTATGGCTCAACATGGCCTATCATTTGATGATGCTCTTTACACTATGTATTTTCTTAGCGTCACCGGACTTGCAGAATTATTTTATTCTCTAAACTCACAGGCCTTACAAATAATGTACAAATTTAGAAATTTGCTTTCAGTTTGATCTAAGAATGTGACTTAAGTACAAGGTACACTTTTCTGAAATGATGATCCAAAGATATGTTTAAGATTAAAATAAATTATATAAGAGAATTGATGAGAGACCTTTGAAAAGCTTAGATCTTTGATTGCAAATCACTTTCTTAATTTTCCAAGGAAGATATTTTCTCTATTTATATATTGCACTAAACCTCATCCCACCCCTTTAGCATATAGATCCACGCAATCGATGAAAACTCGAACCGAACTCACCCATCGTTTTGGGCATATGGATGCGAGAACCTAATCAACCACTTTTTTTTATTTTATAAAATTTGCCTCCACTCCAACAAAACAAGATAGGGCGATGTCAAAGTGTAACACCCCGAGTTTAAAACACAACACGGGTGCAATTTTTTTTTTCAGATAAATAATTGAAATGAGTTTTTCCAAAATTAATATCAAAGGAATTAAAATAAAATCAGTTCATTTCAAAGGTTATCACCCAATCAGTGTCAGAGTGCAGAATAATACAGCGGAAAAAGTATTACATTAATTCCCAAAGTAAAATTTACATTTCCCAAAACTCAAGACCCTATACAAAAGTCTAGACTGATCATGCACTAAGCTACAGTAGCACGGTCTCCACCGTATCCTCTATAAGTCTCGTCTTCAGCCAACCGTCCGTCCCTCTGCATTGTCCACGTAGACTCCGTACGTAAAGATCAGGGGAAACTAACGACGTTTCCGTCGTTAGTGTATCCGTCGGTAGGACGGGTTCGGGTAACATCTGAGGGCAAAGCCCAAAGTCCACAATATAATAGCAAGGGTCACCGACCGAAATTAACAAATAAGTACATAGCATATATCTCACAACAACACATATATTCATGGCATAATATATGACAATGATGAGGAAAATAATAATGCTCATTTGAAATTTAATGACATATATGCCTTTTCAAAACAGCAGCCAATTATTATGAAATATGTGGTAAGTACAAACAACACCTCAGCAAATCACAATCATTAAATCAGAAATTCAGATTCTGAACAGTACTCACACACATTCAATTTCCACTCATCATCATAATCCAATCGTGACCCACCGGTCAATCCCCCGATGCAATATGTATATGCTCATGTATACAATTTTCTTGGAATCACCAAGGTGCAGTCGCTCACAGACCAGCACACGTGCAGTCTCTCACGGACCAGCACGATTTATATATGTCAGACTTTAACAGCCCTCAAGACCAGGGTGCAATCTCTCACAGATCAGCACCAGTGCAGTCGCTCAACAGACCAACACGACTTCACAAATGGAATGGACCGTCTAATACACGCGGAACCATCCCGTAGCCCGGATAGAATAGACCGTCTAATACACGCGGAACTACTCTAAACCCGGATAGAATAAACCGTCTAATACACGCGGAACTATTCTATAACCATCATGGTCACTACAATTTACATGTATTAGCCTCTCACAGGCCAAATACACAGAAGTTAAATCCTCGCACGGATAGAATGGACCGTCTAATACACGCGGAACCACTCTGTAGTCCGAGTAGAATAGACCGTCTAATACACGCGGAACTATTCTGACCCCGGATAGAACAGATTGTCTAATACACGCGGAACTATTCTATAACCCACGGTTACTACTTAACTTCGCGGCCCATCACGGTCACCGCATCAACTGTGGCCCATCGCGGTCACCACTTGACTATGCAATGCATGAACATGCAATGTTTTCTCTTCACTGAAAACAGTATGGAAAATCATAAAAATTCATGCCATCCCACCATATTTCAAAACATCTCAGCATAATCGATATCATCATCAACACATCAATGATTAAACAGTCAAGCAATCATTAACAATTCACATTATCTCACAAATTCCATCCTTAATCATCTCAAGTCTTTCATTGTTCCCCAAACTCTTAAAATTCACAAAACAGTGTTTAAAACTGAGTTTTCTGGTAAACACGAATCTGGAAAACTGAGTTTCTGGAAAAACACGAATCTGTATTCGAATACAGATCCCTTGTATTCGAATACAAAAGCTGAAACTAGTGAAAATCTGCAATTTTAACATTATGTATTCGAATACAGCATGCCTGTAGTCGAATACAGAAGACAAAACCAGAATGATCAACATCAGATCATCAAAAAACAGAACCAGAATCAGAATGATTAACATTAGAACATTAGAAACAAAATTAGAATCAGAATCATCAACACCAGAACATCAGAAAACAGAACCAGAATAATCAACATCAGAAACAGAACCAGAATGATCAACATCAGAAACAGAACCAGAATGATCAACATCAGAAATACTACCAGAATCAAAATCATCAGAAGCAAAACAGAATGATTCACACCAGAATCATCATAAGCAAAACAAAATGATTAACACCAGAATCATCAGAAGCAAAACAGAATGATTCACACTAGAATCATCAGAAGCAGAAACAGAATGACTCACACCAGAATCATCAGAAGCAAAACAGAATGATTCACACCAGAATCATCAGAAGCAGAAACAAAATGACTTACACCAGAATCATCAGAAGCAAAACAGAATGACTCACAGCAGAATCATCAGAAGCAAAACAGAATGACTCACACCAGAATCATCAGAAGTAAAACAGAATGATTCACACAAGAATCATCAGAAGCAAAACAAAATAATTATCAAAATCATCAGAAGCAAAAATAAGATGATTATCAGAATCATCAGAAGCAACACAGAATAAGTCATCCAGAATCATCAGAAACAACACAGAGTGATGTTGGAACCAAGTTGGTTCTAAATAATCTGGATTTTGATGTGTACAAATACACTTGATGGAATCTTATTTTGAACTTGAATTACTACGGTAAAAACCATCAGAAGATGAATGTATCAGAGGATACATTCTGAATTTACAGAAGATGCATTTCTGGAGTTATCAGAAGATAAACCAGAATGTCCAAAACTGACCAGAAGATAACTTTGGAGGCTTATATCAAACAGAAACAAAATCAGAAGAACATCTGGAAAACACCAGAGGGAAGCCTGCCATAATATGAATTGCTCCAAACAAGAATGATTCAAATATCAGAAGCAATCAAGAAGTTATACTGATCAGAACATAGCCTGGCAGTGTAATTTCAACACAGTCCATACTTGTCCAGAAGTGACTAGAAGATATCTTTGATGGATTATATCAGAGGGAATAAATATCAGAAGATTCTTTGGGCCATACTATTGTGAAGCCTGCCATGTGGAGAGTTGTTCCAGGCTATAAGTTGTCAAAAGAAAGAAGTCATCCAGAAGATAATTTGACCAGAACATGGCATGACAATCGAATTTTGAATAACCCAGACTTCATCCAGAATTGATCAGAAGAAGCACAGAATGGTTCATGCCAGAATCACCAGAAGCAGAAACAACAGAATGATTCACATCAGAACCATCAGAAGCAGAAATAGAATGGTTCACATCAGAACCATCAGAAGTAGAAATAGACACAGAATGATCCACACAAGGATCATCAGAACCAGAAATAGAATGATCCACACAAGGATCATCAGAACCAGAAACAGAAACGGAATGATCCACACAAGGATTATCAGAACCAGAAACATAAACGAAATGATCCACACAAGGATCATCAGAACCAGAAACAGAAATAGAATGATCCACACAAGGATCATCAGAACCAGAAACAGAAACAGAATGATCCACACAAGGATCATCAGAACCAGAAACAGAAACAGAATGATCCACACAAGGATCATCAGAACCAGAATAGAAATGAAATGATCCACACAAAGATCATCAGAACTAGAAACAGAAACGAAATGATCCACACAAGGATCATCAGAACCAGAAACAGAAACGAAATGATCCACACAAGGATCATCAGAACCAGAAACAGAAATTCTTCTTCTGTATTCGACTACAGGGCTCGTAGTCGAATACAAGTTTGAAAACTTAAGTAAAACAGAAATTTTGCAGGTTGTAGTCGAATACACACATGTTGTATTCGAATACACCTTCGAAAACCAGTGAAAATTTCCTGAGATTCAACCCTTTTCAAACTGTTTTCTTTTAAAACAACAACCAAACAACAGAACAGATTCAACACTTTTTCCAGAAGACACTTCCCTCATTTAAAATCCCTTTTCCTTTTAAATCATCAACACAACCAGAATCACACAAAACAGAAATGGAATCAGGATCCAACCCCAATCATCCAGAACCAGAAACAAAATGTTCAATCACCAGAATCATTCAGATTTTTCAACCATCAGAACAAACATGCAAGCATCACAGCTTTCTCAAAACATCAGAATAACATGTATAGCATTTCGGCTTTTCAAACAATCAGAACAACATGCAAAGCATTTCAGCTTCCTCAAACATCAGAATAACATGCATAGCATTTTAGCTTTTACAATCATCAGAACATGACTAATGTTTTCAACCAAAACAGAAATCATCACACAGCAGCAAAACACCAACAGAATGCATTTTTTGCATTTTTTTAAAACTATTTTCCAAAACAGTTTTATGAACATGTATTTTAACCATTTTTAAAATAACATGCAAGACATCTTCAGTTTTCTCACACAAGTAAAACAGCATTAATGCATTCAACCAACAACAGCCATCACAGAATCATCACATATCAACAAAAATGCATTTTCTTCATTTTCAAGATGTCATTTCGAAAACATGTTTTTCTTTCAAAACAGAACTGAAATAACATGCATTTACAGCCCTAATGCAGCTAGAAAGTTGGAAGGTGCCCTTACCCTTGATGCGTGTTCTGCTATTCCTCTCGTTTCTGATTCTGCTCCCGTTTGCGCGTCCAAAACCGAAACTGCAGCTTGAGTTTGCTGCTACGAAACTGGGTTCTTTAGCTCCGTAATGGTATGGGGAATAACTTTTGTACTGGGGTTTTGGTGTTTCAGTGTTTGGATGTTCCAGTAGTGATACTTTGAAGAGTTCCCTCTCTTCTTCTTTTATAATCGTGACTGGAATGGGAAGGCAGAAAACAGCACACAGGATGGAAGGGAAAAGTACTGTTACATGCAGCAATATTACATGCAGTATGGGAGGTATGGAGTTATGATTTCTGCCCAGCCCTTCACGTGTACTTGCAGGCTCACTTGAGTGCCACCTCCTTTGAAACAATGATACAATAATGCTGGATTTTCCAGCTGGATTTCTCAGCACTTAATCCTTTTGCAATTAGCCACTAATCCTTAATTAATGGTCCGATTAATTTAATTACTCGAAATTAAATTAATTAACTCTTAATCCAATAAAATTAATTCATCATCCAAAATAAATATTTATATATATATATTCACTCAAAACATACATATATCAAATATTCCCAAAATACACTTAATTAAATCCATAATTTAATTCTTAACTTTAAGGGGCTTACACAAAGAGCCGTATAAATCAGGAGCGCTCACATTTTATTTTTGGCTTCCTCTTTAATTAACTTAAATTTAAGAAACCTCAACTCGGATACCTGTCCTTTGGACCCAAAGCTCGCTTAGAAGTGGATTTGAGCCACTGAGGCCAGGATTTTTCAGTCATTTGCTCTAACTAGCTGATGTCTTGGAGCTTCAAATTTGAGGAGCAGTAAGATATATTCGTTGGAGACTTTGATTATTGCCCATTGGTCTTGTTTAAAATTGCAAAATTTCCCTTCATGAGTTTGTCCTCGTGTTAAATGAACAGGGAGAGCGAATACAGTGGTCTATCCTCAGATTTGGTCAGTACAATGATGAAGCTTCCATTCTTCTTAATATGATTGTTGCTTTTTCTTTTCCCAACAATGTTAGAACATTGTGCCTCTATGGTCAAATACATCACCTTTTGTACTGTCAAATAATTTGTCCATGTACAAGGATGATTGATGAACAATGTTCATCCTCAATTATGGATTGCTTATCCTTCGGGTCTTGTGCAAGTTCATTTTTACAAATAATTTTGATCTCATTTTGTCACAATTGGTTGTCCTTATTGCTCTTTTGAATATTTGAGATGCTTGAGCAAAAAGCATAATCAGCCCCAGTTAGAGGATGGATTAGTTTCTTTAGAAACTTCATTTTTCTTGTGATATGATCAAAATTATTAATGACCTGTTTTCTAAAAATAAATACATTCAAGTTCACAAATTATATAACACAAATAATCAGAATGTTAATCTTTAAAATAATTTTGTTATGCTCAAAACTTTAAAGAGAGGTTTTGTCTCAATAAAATTCAAAACAAAAAATTAAAGACATTACATCGAAGATAAGAACAATAGGTGGTCATGGTTGAGACACTAAGATTTCATCAACCTTCTTGCGCCGAGTCAAACATGCCTCAATGTCACTTGTAGATTTGAGCAATATAACATCTAACTCAATCAGTCGTTTGGTTTCCAAACAAAAAAATGTTGAGAACATTGTTTTCACATAATAACCATCATCATTGTCATCATCATCGTCGTCGTCTTCAAAATAAAAATCGTTGTATTGTATGCCTCAATCTAGTCTGATTGATTGAAACTGATACTCAATAAAAACTACCCTCATAGTATAACCAAATTCGAGAAGATCATTCAATTTTGACCTCATCAAATTTTAGATTGATTGTATGCATTTTAATTTTAACCTCACTAAAAATAAAAATAAAAAAAGTAGAAATGAGGCATTGGTTTTTCTATTTATTTACTTAAATTTAATTTTATATGATCATAAAAAAATTAATATAATGAAAATAAATGGTAGTACTTATTGAAGAAATAAAATGATGTTTGGTCTAAATAATAATGCTAATAATGGTTAATTTGTTAATATCAAAAATAATAATAATGATGTGCGAATTTTATTCCATATTTGATTTTGTTACTGTTACATCTATACATCTATGTCTTTTAAATATTCATTTGGATTTTATGATTAAGTAATAATAATGGGTAAGTTGTCTTTTATAAGTTTTAATTTGAATTTCTAGAGTATGGGTTTTTACTAATAATTTAGTATTAAAATAAATTATAAAAAATTTGGCCCTCCATCTATTAAATTTATGGATCTGTCATTGCTTCTCGCCTTCTATAACAACCCACGTATTTCTCATCTTCTACTGATTTGAACAAGTGATGCATATCTGTTCTAGGACCCTTCACCTCTAATCATATCATATTCCTTTTCTTATATATTTGGGTAATCAGAGTTATATTGTATTTGTCTCGGCCTTGCAATGAGAGTTGTGTCTCAGTGCAACACGATACTTTGTCAAGTCATTGACATTTTTTTTCTCATCTTCAATTAAACATCCAACAAATGCATGTCCATCCATAATATCAATTAATATGTGATTCTGAAGTCTACATATTACTTTAACTATCCATCTCATACCATTTTTTGATGGTCTTGATCTAATCTTGAAGGGCCAACAACACTTTTAAGTTTACTTTGGGTTAAACTCTTCATTAGCTTATATTTTCCATCCTTGTCACAACCTATGATTAATTTTATCTTCATTCCTCTTTTTCATGTCTCTATTCTGAAAAGACGATAATAGTCACTTTATTTTTAATCAAAGCCTCCCTAGCCTAGTGCATTACAACTTCCCGTGTATAAGAAATCTGAAATATTAAATTAAGTTACAACAATACATTACAATTATACATTAATAATATCGATTAAATTTAGTCATACTTGATCAAGTATAAATTCATCAATAGTATCTACACACGGTATATCACACAATAGTGGTATATTCATATCTATTCAAAAAAATAATCTTAAGAAATAATTTTTTTTCAAATTTTTTGAAACAAATACTGAAGGTGCAAACACGAGAAGGGGGGGTTGAATTGTGTTTGACTAACTTGAATACTTTTCTGTTTTTGCAGTTTTAAAACAAAACTTGATGTATGAATAAAACAGAGTTAGCAGCGGATATAAAGTAAAGATAAAAACACATAATTTTATACTGGTTCACCGTTAACGAGGCTACGTCCAGTCCCTTCACCTTGAAGGATTTCACTAATTCAAACCATGAATTACAACAGTTCCACTGACCCTCCAAGTCAGTCTTCTCAAACAGTCTAACAATCCTAGACTCTTGAGGAATACAGCACCTTGACTTCCTAAGTCAAGTCTTCTCCTACCAATCTGACAACCCTAGATCGTAGAAGGAATTACAACGCCTTGAATCTAATTGCCAAGTAATCTGCTACCCCTTCTGACTCCCTCATATTGTAGACTCTACTTCAACAACTTAGATCTAACACAAGGGAAAGAAAATAACACGAGTGCTTGCTTCTGGAAAGATGGAACTCACAATTAACCTCACTGAAAACTTGAGTGTTTGCTTTGGAAGTGTATGACTCTTTTGTAATTTTCGATGATAAGTATTCTGCCTTGAGCCTCCTTTTATAGATGCGAATTAGGGCCTCTTCCAAGCTTAATTTCAAGTTGAATCTTGCTGGATTCTCTTGCAAAAATATCTTGACCAATCGGGCTTCACTTAAATAAAAAATATATCTTTTTTATGCTTCAGATTTTCTTTCAAAAATAACTGGCCAATCATGTCTTTAGTTTCTTCCCGCTAACAGCTCCTGATCTTCCATACGACTTTACTTTATTTTTGTAACAAATCCTTTTAATACTTTGATCAAAATAAATTAAAATCTCCACTATTAATCTTCATGATTAAATCTGGACCATTTGATCTTCTACGCTAGTCCACATCTAGACCATACTAAGTGATCTGTTGTGATCCTCTGATTTCGGCCAACCCTAGACCACACTTTCTGATGTTCTGATCTCGGCCAACACTGGGCCATGGTTTGATCTACTGTGATCCTCTGATCTCGGCCATTGCTGGACCACACATTCTAACCTTCTAATTTCGGCCAACACTGGGCCATGGTATGATCTTCTGATCTCGGCCAACACTGGGCCATATACTCAAATCTGGACCATTGATCTGAATATCTTCCCTCTGATCTGGATCAATTCTAGACTTGGTCTGGATTAAACTGAAATTAAATCTGGACAAATAATATTTCAGTCTAGACTTTTTACCTTCTGTTTTGAATCAGTTCTAGATCAATTCTAGAGATCATTTCTTCTGGTCTGGACTTAGTTTCATACCCTGAACCATGCTATCTTCTGGTCTAGGTCAAACCTGGATTAATTCCTTTGTTCTGGACCCATTAATTTACCCTCTGATTAAGTTTGGGCTGTTTATTATTTCACTGTCAGGCCATCTTCTGGTCAGAATAACTTCTGGAATAAATCTCACATTTGATTCCTTCAGGTCTGGATCAACTCTCCCTCTGGCAGGCTTCCTTCTGGTCTGTTCCAGGTCTCCTTCTGACTTTGCTTCCTTCTGATCTGGGCCAGCAAAGATATCTTCTGGTGATGTTTTGACATCCTGGAGTATCTTCTAGTACCTTCAGGATTCAATCTCTAGAATCCTTTGATCTTCTGCTTCTGATTACTTCAGCTTCTAGTGGCATTTAATTTAATAATTCAAGGTACAAAATAAGATTACATTTAGTGCTTTTGTAAACATCAAAATCCTAAGTACTTAGAACCAACTTGGTTCCAACAAATACTTGTTCTTGAAAACATGGCAAAAGTTTTTACGGAACGTTATACTTTTTCAAAAAACTTATGAAGGTGCAAACACGAGAACGGGGTTCAATTGTGTTTACCAAAGTTGAAAAATTTTTGCTGATTTGATGAAGGCTGGTTGGTTTTTATGAATTACTTGCATAAGAAGAAATCGAATTCAGAGGCAACAAATAATGAAAGAAAAAATATTTGGACAAATATATTTATCCTGGTTCACCCCTAACTTTGCTACATCTAGTCCCCTCATTTAGAAGGCTTTCATCCACTAATTCAAATACTTTGAATTACAAAACATCTAACCCTCCAAGTCAGTCTTTCCAAACAGCTTGACAACCCTAAACTTTTGAGGAACAAACCACCTTGACCCTACAAGCCAAGTCTTCTCCTAACAACCTGACAACCCCAGATTGAAGAAGGAATTAAACCACTATCGAGTTGGATACAAAATATTGGAACTTGAGTAGTTGCTTCTAACAAAGATGATAATAATAATAACTCTCACACTTTAAGAAAAGAACACTGAGAAAATATTTCTAACTTGAACAAGTGTTTCTCTCTTTGAACTCCAAGATAAATTTAAAATTTTGAGCTTATGAGTTCTACTATTTTCTGATTTTCGATGATTTTCTTCTTCAGCCTTGAGTATTTATTTATAGTTAAAATTTGGGCTTCAATTTAGTCCTTGTTTAATTCTGAATTGTATCTTGTTCAGATTGAGTTTGTAATTTTTTCATATTATTTTGTTCATATTTTGTTGTAGATAAATCTTGATCAAATCGTCAACAAATCTTCTTCACACTACAAGAAAAAGTGTTATTACTTACGGCAGATTTTATCTTTACCCACGGCAAGTCCGTAGGTAACCTAAAATTACCCACGGATTACCCACGGACATGGGTCCGTAGCTATTTCACTCGTAGGTAAATATTTACCCAAGGACAATCAGTAGCATATGGGTACCTAAGGAAAATCCGTGGGTAAATTACCCACATATTGTCAGTGGGTAAATTACCCACAGATTTTCCGTGGGTAAAATACCCACAAATTTTCCGTGGGCAATATGAACATAAATTAAAAATTGTGACTAAAGCTGATGATATGTCAATGACTTTTTAAACTTTCAACCCTTGCATATTTGAGGCACCAAAAGAAATAACCTGCAACTTAACTATAATAGAATAGAATATAATGGGATACATACAGCTGACAGAAGTTGGTGAAGGATTTAATGAAAGCAATGTATTAAACGGTTTTAAAGAACCATTCTAAGAAATAGAATGAATGTGCTTAGAAACAGAAATAGAATGAACAGATAAGAACATACTGTAGGTTGATGTATCAATCTGCTCGGGAAGCTGTTTTATATCCACCTCAAACCGGGACTGACCCTAAAATACACAGCAAATAAAATATGTAAACGCCAGTTGACCCAGAATCAGTATTATTAGGGATGAAAGCAAGCCAAATGTGTGACAAGAAATTATGGCAGATGGCATTGCAGAAAATGGACGCACGATGGCCATGTTAAAATACAAATATATCTGCCACCATAATATATATTACAACTACAACTTATTTCATGTTCTTGACAAAACTAAGGATGATATTTCTTTTGACATCACTTCAAATCAGATAAAAAAATATGAAAAACCGGGCACATGTTGGAAGGGTTGGAATATGCCCTAGGTATTAATATGGATTTTCTTGGTTAAGGTAAGAAAAAAGATAAGAAGAATGTGGGATAAGTGACTCAGTGAGGTAATGCTGGAGATGCAAAGACAACAGGCTAACACTTGATTTAACAATAAAACAAACTCCAAATTGGTGACAAAAAAGAGTCAGTTGCCATACATTATTGAGAACATCCACATCACTTGAACATGAAACAAATGTAATTGCAAGGCCTTTGGTGCCAAACCTTCCAGCTCGGCCAACCTGTTTACAATTTAATCCAAAAATTGAAATGATAATTAATAATAATGTTATAATAAAGGGACCCATGTAAACCAATTTTAACAATTAAACGTCAAAAAGTTCAGATCTAAATTATACCCTGTGCAAGTATGTGTCTGCACCGTCAGGCATGTCATAGTTTATAACTATATTCACACGTTCAATGTCTATTCCCCTGCCAACCAAATCTGTTGCGACAAGAATCCTTGTATGCCCCTCCTTGAACCCTTTATAACGCTTCAGCCTGCAAAAGCCATTTTTCAAGGTGTCAGTTTTTATTGTTGTGTTGCGAATGTTCTTAAATTATGGACTTCCGGGAAGAACCCCAAGTACTTTGCTAGTTGGCCATACAGAGAAGGGTCTTAATATTTTGTAGGATAAACACATTGTTATTTCAGCAATTTATTATAACACATAAATATATGCATATATATATACAAGACATGTAGTAATTAAATTGAAACAAATTATTAATATAACTATTAATCAAACCTTGTTACACCACGATATATTGATGTTCTTTGCCCAAAGGTATCTAAAGCTCTTCTAGGTGCAGCTGCTTCAACGGTGTTAGTATTATTATTATTATTATCACCACCACCACCACCACCGGTTTCACATGTTGAATCCTTACCACTTCCCATTGACAATATCAATGACTGAAGATCATTCTTACCATTTTCTTGATATTCATAATTGCTAGAACAAGTTGATATTATTGAGTTTTGTACTGGCATGAATAGGTAATTATCTGAATGATTATTTGAGTTATTAATTTCATTAAAGGCTGCAAGATCTGACTTGCCATTTTCTGTCTTGCTCACACCAAGAAAATCTGCAACCTTTGGACAGGATAGCATCAACCAATGTCTTCAATTGCAGTTGGTCATTAATGACTGGCATATCAGTCATTGGTGGAGGATCAATTTGCTCCCTTCCTTCAGTAGTTGTTTCACTTGTTTGAGATTTCACTTGTTCAAATTTTGCTTTCAAATCATCAACTTGCCTGCAACAGAAATACATGCATTTCAAAAACAGTGTGAAGATGTGTCAAGATTCACTTTAGAGAAAAAAATTGCTCCAATTTAATATCACAAATCAACCACCACAAAATTATATATGTGTAAAATGCAAGAGCAAATAACACCTTTCCAAGTTTTCTTTCTCTACAAGGCAAACCTCTAGCTTCTTCCGAATTGTATCCATTTCTGCCTGGTTTTGTATAGCCTGCCACAGATAAGATTATATTAAATCGGAGAGAAAGCGACAAATGTTTGACTACAAAATTGTATTGAGCAAAAAACACAGTACAAACTAGAATGGTCTTTGACCTGAATGCGGAGAAACTCATTTTCCTCCCGAAGAGAAGACTGCCAACGCGACTTTGGACTTGGCTCCTGAAGATAAATGTTAAGAAGAATTAAATAAATAAGTTGAATACATGAAAATTTTGCTGAGGGGGTGAGACGAGGTGTAGTGCAGTTTGGTCAGCGCATCTGTTTTGGGTACAGAGGGCAATAGGTTCGAATCCTGTCACCTTGATGTGATGGGGCTGAAAATGCACAGTCCAGCACAGCCTCTTTAGGCTGGCGTGGAGCTGGTGGATGCTTCTGATCTGGAGAAGAGAGAATGGAAGTGACTCTCAATAGGGCAAGCACCCAATACCTCGTCGAGTCCAAAGCTCCTGCTCAAGCAGTTCAATCTAATTGAATTGAGTACCTACGACTGTGGAATGCTTCAATGCAAGCAAGCACAAAATTTCAAACATGCGAAAATTGAAAAGTTACACATATAATCTGTTAACAAATCAAACATCTAGATAATTACTAGGGTTCTTTATTTAATTGTTGGCCATATGATCAAATTCATGTATGCCGTGAAAAGAGCCAAAATATGTTAATTGTGGGGGGACTCAAATAGTCAAACCAAATTTGACTTTGGCATGAAAAGAAAAAAATGGTCTAGACTTTGATGTTGGTCCAAGATTGGTGTTTACCCTAACAAAAGTTAGTAGACAAAGATGAATGTGAAGACAACTAAATAGAAAGTAAATTTAGAGCTGCATTCTGTATTCTAACAGTTGAGCACCAGTATCATTCTTCGATCTAAACTGTAAGAGGCTTACATTTTCAAGAGATTCAAAATATGTCCTACATTCTAGAAAACCCCAATAAATCAGAAGAATCAAAATCAAAGCTCACAGTAGAACACATTCAAATTTCTTGAGATTCTACTATGAATAGAATCGATAAATCAATCAAATAGAAAGAGAACTCAAATATATTTCCAAAAAATAGAAAATCAAACCTGAATGGCGCTGAAGGTCGAGAATGTGGCGAGAAATCTCACAGTAGAAAAACAAAATTTCTTAAGGTTAGAGATGTCACGAGAAATTTGAACGGCACTGAAGGTCGACAATGTCGCGAAGCTCGTACGTGAGAGTTACGAAGACGACAAAGTTGTGACGATGGTGGCGATGGCGGCGAGGTGTAACGGTAATGCAACGGGGTTAAGGTTGAGGTTTGGTGGCGGTGAGGTTGAACGTATATGATTAGGTTTGGTGGCGGCGAGGTTGAACGTATATGATTAGGTTTAGTGGCTATGACTTGGTGGCGTCCATTTTGTTTCCGTGAGCTCGCGTTTATGAGGCATTTGGTGGCTATGACTTGGTGAGTAAATAGGAACAATTAATTTACTTTATTTTTGTAAAAAAATAAAATAATATACAAAATTTTACTTTAACTTTATCCACGGACATTACCCACGGACAATCAGTGGAAAAATAAAATACGAAGATATTTTGAAAACTTAAGTTGAGTTGCATTTTTTTTTAACATTACCCACAGACTATTTTTAACGTTACCTACGGACTAACCGTGAAATCTTCTTAAAAAAAATAAATTTATTCAATAACAAATTTACTCACGGTTTTTCCGTGGGTAATTAATAATTTACCGACGAACCAAGATCCGTAGGTAATTTTCCGTAGGTATACAAATATTTTCTTGTAGTGTCAAATCTTGATCAAATGTTCTTCAGATCTTTGTTAAATCTTCTTAAAATCTTGATCAAATCTTCTTCAAATCATAATTAAATCTTCTCCAAATCTTAATTAAATCTTCTCCAAATCTTGACCATATTTTCTTTTCAACTTGGTCAAAGATTTTCTTGAATTATAAATTTGAATAAAATCTTATTTTAGATTTTCATCAATTATAACTTTGAATCAAATCTTATTTTATATTTTCTTCAATTATAAATTTGAATCAAATCTTATTTTAGATTTTCATCAATTATAATTTTGAATCAAATTTTATTTTAGATTTTCTTCAATTATAAATTTGAATCAAATCTTATTTTAGATTTTCTTCAAAAACGTGAATCTTCTTTCATACTCTTTGAAGTCAAATATATTGTTCTCATAAAATACTTTTGTTAACATCAAAACTCTAAATGTAAAACCAATTTGGTTCCAACATCTTATACGTATCCAAAAACATAAAATGATCTAAAAATGAAAGTAAAAATAAGATGATAAAATAGTAAAAGATGAAAAGGATTAAAATTTGTACTTTTGAAAAGATGTGGTAAGGCTATAAACGTAAGTGTATGGGGTAATTCTTTTTTTGCATAATTATTGGATATATTGGAATTTGTATAAACAATCTCTTTAGAATATTTCTACCGATATTCTCACATTGTTACCAACATGTGCTTGTGTTCCATAATTTGTTTTGACATTAATTTTACCGCAAAATTATAGTTTCTAGTTGTTTTACGAGTAGTTTAAAATACAAGGAAATGTGTGTCACAATTGTGGGGGTGTAGATAACAACCCAATATGAGTCTTGCTTGGTCCTAGGCTTTTGGCAACAAACATAAGCTATTAGATAAGGGAATTAAGGGATGGTAGTTGCGGAGTTTATCTCTTTTTAACCTAAAACCCTTTCCTTATAAATAGAGCCTCATATCAGTAACGATTCTCAGATTTCAAAATTCCTATTTCTTTGATCATCATCCATCAATCTTTTCTATTGATCATGCCTTATCAACATGCTTTGGAGCTTCAAGATCAAAGTAGAATTCTTTGATCAGTGAGGATGTTTTCGTGTTCAATTCCATTAATCAAATATACGGGGTTACTTTATACAAGTTAAGATTGAATGATAGTTAAGATCATACTCTAATATAAATAGGAGGTTTTCCCTGCATGTAACACACATATTTTCATACTCTAATATACTAAAACCATGCTATCACCTTTCCTTACTTCGACATTGGAGTATCTTTGTAGGTACACCACCTCCCACTTATTAATTATAATCTAATGAATTATCTTACTAATTTATCTTCAATTAATTATTATTTACCTACTGAATATTTAATTATAACTTAGAGTAATCAAAGCCTTTTTATTAGTCCGCTTGTTCATAATTTATCCTGAGAATCACTTTCAACATCATTCTTCCTCTATTATTTTATCTAAATAAGTGATTTTCATATATATATATATATATATTTTCTTCATATTTTTCGTTATTTCGTCGTTTGAGTGCAACATTGTTTTGTTCGCGTGAGGTGTTGTTTGATTTCTCTATGTTATTGCGGTGTTTATCTTATTTAGATTGACGGTTAAATAGCACCCATGGTCTCTTAATTTAATTTCAGTTAACGTTTAGTTCTTTATCTTTTTTTTTTCCCGATTTGGTCCTTTATTTTAATTTTAAGTAACAATTTGATCCTTTATGTTTTAAAATGTCAACAGTATTATCTTTTTTTTTTTACAAAAATTCAAAAAACTCATCAAAATTTTCAACCAAAACCCATAAAATTAATTATATTCTTTAATATAATACAAATTTCATCAAATTCGTAACTCAAATCTTCAAATAAATTCATATTTCCATTTCTAACAATATCAAATAAAGAATGAAATTTGATGAAATTTTTGTATGGGTTTATTTGAAGATTTGAGTTACGAATTTGATGAAATTTGTATTATATTAAAGAATATAATTAATTTTATGGGTTTTGGTTGAAAATTTTGATGAGTTTTTTGAATTTTTGTAAAAAAAAAAAATAATACTGTTGACATTTTAAAACATAAATGATCAAATTGTTACTTAAAATTAAAATAAAGGACCAAATCGGGAGAAAAAAAAAGATAAAGGACTAAAACGTTAACTGAAATTAAGTTAAGGGACCACGGGTGCTATTTAGCCTAGATTGACATATTAACTTTGATTCAGTACAAACAAATTCAATCAATGAATTTAGCGACGTCAGACTTGTAGATCTATAAGCATGAACATTCTTGCCACTTTAATTTTGTCAAATTTGTAGACATTTTTCATTTTATGCTATTAATCTGGATACTACGAGTCTATTCGTAGATTTCTTCTTTTCAAATTGAGAGAATTTGTAATTGTGGTGTTCTCGATCGATATATTGTGTTAATTTGAATTAATGAATATCATTTTTTAATAAAAAATTAATTCATAAATAATATTCAAAATTTTAGTATTTATTTAAAATTTATTATTTATATTAATATTATTATATATTTAGATACTATTTATTGTTAAAAGTTTAATGAGGATTACACTTACATCCAATCAGAATTCATTCACGACATACACATTACCAAAAATAAAAAAGAATTCATGACATACTGTCACATAAACTAATTTTGTAACCACTGCATTTTGAAAATAAACTACTAAATATCAGATTCCCAATTAGTTTACACAAAAACACATTAGCAATGCATGAACTCTCTCTATTGTAAAAAAAAAAAAAATTCCTTTAAAATACAACTTAAATTTATTTTTTTCTTGTCAAAACACAACTGACTTTTTTTTTATCTAAAAAATAGGAAATCTTTGTTGGACTTTTATAATTGATACTCAATTAATATTATCATTGTGTATGTATTTTATATTTCACGGAAAATAAAAAATCAATAGTATCTTTTTTATGAAATCTCAAATAAGATCAAGAATGATAATACGGTCGTTACCGTCAAATTCTCTTCCCCAATCTTCATTATTATATAATAAATATTCCCCTGGTCATTATTATAAATAATATTTAAAGAGGTGTATTTTGCTCAAAATTCCAAAGTTTCATTAGAGATGGAGAGGAAATATTCTTTCAACAACAACACTTTGAAAGAGACATTGAAAATAAAACAAAAGAGCAAGAACCAAAATAATAAACTTTCTTTCACTGAGGAAGACTCTCTTGTTCTTTTAGAAAAGTATCTTTCATTCTTTTTATTTTCACATTATTGATGTGTTTTGATGTTCATGTCGTCTCGCCTTCTTATATATTGTGCTTGTTTCATAGATACGACGCGAACACCGTGTTGAAGTTGTTGCAAGAAGTAGCGAATCATGCACATCGGAAAATTAATTGGAACGAGTTGGTGAAAAAAACTTCAACCGGTATTTCGAGTGAGAAAGAGTATAGAATATTATGGCGTCATTTGGCCTATGGTCATCCCTTGATTGATGATGATTTTGAAGATGAATATTCCTCACTTATGGTTTGTATTTATTCAACTTTTTATATTTGATACTTCTTTTCTTTTTCAATTTTCAAAAGCATCGTTTTCTTTTTTTCTTGTTTAAGATAACCCTTTATTTTAGACAAAATATCTTGAAAATATACCTTCTACTATGTAAAATTGTATGTAATTAAACAAATTAGTATTTGTGTTTTGGATAAATTAATTGTAACGTGCCATTCAAGAAATATTGAAGTTTCGCCCAAATTTTCTGTATCATTCACCAGAATTTTAACTTTCCAAATTTGAGCCTCCAGTTTGAATATATTTTGACAAAACAGTTTTTGTTTATTAAAAATTAATTACTCAGTGTATGATGATTTTAAAATTAGAAATTATGTTGAGATATATTCAATCTTAACTGTAGATTTTCTAGAACACGAAATTTAACCATAATTATGGCAGACAATATTATGTTTTTCTAGTACAAATTAGTAAGTTTTTACATTCTTAATATATTGAAATTATTATCTAAATTAAGTGATTGATTTCAAGTAATTAATAAATTTTGATCGTAGCTAAAATAATTATTAGTTTTATTTTAGTCACCTTCAACTGAAGTCTAGATTATTTTAGAATGAAATAGTTAAAAAAAATTGTTATATAAACATAGTGTTTTTTTGCCTTAGTTATTTAAACATAGTTAATCCAGTAAACAAAAATCCAACATACTATTAGTTATTTACAAGTTTATTTAGTAAAAGAAAGTTTATTTTTTTAGTAAAAAAAGTTTGTTTTAGTAAAAAGAGATTTTTAATTCGTTACAATTTTAACGGTGCAAATTTTCTTTTTAGGCTTATATTTTTTTTATTGCATAAAAACTATAACATGCATTATGCATGTGTGTTTATATTGAAAGATATAGAAATAAACATTTTTTTGGTAAAAAAAAAAGATTAATTTAATTTTGTATTTAAAGAGTCTCATATCAATTTTGCAGTCACTTCATTGTGATTTTTTTCCACCTAATTGATAAATGATTTAATTTGTACTTTTTGAAATTTGGTTGTAGGATGATGATAGTGACTTGGAATGTGAACGAGAAACATTACCAGGCATACCCCAACAAACTGCATTGCAAGCTGCAGCATGTGTTGAGGTACATACATAATTCAATAAGTATATATTAATTTTTTATCCAAATATCTTGACCCTTTTAATAATTTTATTTTGACAAATACTAACCATTAATTACGAAATCAAATTATAATTGTACCATAAAAATAGTAAATCAAACTATAAAGATTTGATTGAAAATTTGAAATTATTACCACATTGAATATGTTGTCTTTTTCAATAAAAAAACGCACTTTCTATTTATTGATTCTATAAGTGAACCTTATTATAGCAAGATTCCTTATATATCTTGTGCTTCACGGCACGTTTTTCAAATTTTGACGAAATATTCCGAATTGTCTAACAATTTAATTTAATTTTTTAAAAGATGGTAATTTAATTTGAAAGAGCAATTTACGGAAATTGGTAGCCTAATGGCATATATAATTGAATTGGATGCGTAACAATAAAATATAAATTACAAAAATATTTTTTCAAATCGAGTATCAACCCAACTGAATTAGATTTTAAGAGATTGAAAACTGATCATAGTTGAACCAACTCACTGAATAACTCATTGATTTTTCGGTTCTAAAAACACTCGTTAGAATTTGATGATAAAAACTCATTCTCAAATTACATTTTTTGTTACTTTATATTTTATATTTATTTTTTAAATCGCACATCACACTAATGTCACAGTATTTAGTATTTTTACTTTTTTCTCACTAATACTCACACACTAAAAGTGTCCTACTAATGAAAAAGAAAAGAGAAATCTACTAATGAAAAAGAAAAGAGAAATGATCCACAAATTAAAAGTGGGCCCTATGTTCTAATATGAGATTTAAGCTATGATTGATTAGATTCTAAACTTTATAGTAATAAGTTGATTCTTGTTTCTTGTTCATCAATTCTGATCTATATATGATTTTGTTAATTATGAATTCAATAGGTAATGATTGCATCTGTATCAATGAGCCAATCTACCCCAACTAGCTTAACAATTGAAGCTCCTTTAACTATAAATGTTCCAACACATGCTTCATCTAGTACAACTTATTCACAACATTATATACAAGAGAAAAACATTAATTTTCCGGTTATTGTTGAGAAACAACCAAGGTCAAACATCATCAGTGTACCTTCAACAACAAAAGATATACAAGAAAATAAATTAGTTAATCACAACACACCAATTCAAAGGAAAAGAAAAATATGGTCAGAGGAAGAGGATATGCAACTTCAAGCTGCTGTTCAGAAATGGGGTGAAGGGAATTGGGCCCATATAGCTGGAAGAGATGATTTTCCTGTTCATAGAAATGCTGCACAATTGTCTAAGGTCATTTTTCAATTCTTAATTTGTGAAATTTTAATTTCCTTTATTCATTAATAATAATAATAATTTGTTTAATTATAAACTTTTTGATCTCTGACCAGTTCGTATTAAGAGTCGTTACCCTATTAAATAGATTTTTGTACTTGAAATGATTAGTTTTTGACTTTTAAGTAGAAGATACATTGTACAATAAAAAAATTTATTTTGACATATGTTAACAAATGATGAATTATTTCACAATTAAAGTTGAATGGATAAGAATTATTTGAGTTTAATCTTTAATAAAAATGATCATCGTCGGAGTTTACTTATCTTTTAAAGGTTAATCAAGACAAAACAATTGATGAATTGTTTAGTAATGTGCATTATCTAATTTAGTATTGTAATTGCTGAAATCTAATTTTCTTATCTAATTTTGCAACTTTTTTTTTTTTTATATTGGTCAACTTAAATTGTTAATGTAGCTAATGAAATTGAATATGTGACAGTGACTAATTTTTGTTCTTATGTATTATTTATGCTACATGTTCTCATGTTTATTCAAATGTTGGTTGCAGAGATGGAGAATCTTAAGAAATAAAGCTGGAAGCACTAATTGATAAACCATTTCATCAAGCTCACTCAATATCAGTTACTTGATAAGCAAATAAAAAAGTTAAATATTCTTTCGCTAAATTATTTTCTTTGTGAATCTCTACCATCTTGTAATAATTTCTAATGTAGTCATATATTCAATCACCTAATCTAATAGTTCAATGTAGTTGTTACTCATAACCTTTATTTAGTTTTTCAGTTGATAACTGTGGACAATGCAAAAATCAATTATTAGGCATTGATTTTTTTTTTTTTTCCATATAAATTTGTCTGATGGACATATATACATGTGGAAATGCCAACCATTTTGATAAAGAAGTCTCTACTCTTTGTTTTTTATTTCTAAATTTTACTCCAATGAAGTTCTAATATTGGATTAGAATTTCACATAATGAGATTTTACAGAAGGTTAGATTCCAATTAAAATTATAAATATTTGATCATCGTATTCTTGATGTATTAATTTGATAAAATATACTATATTTTGCCTTCAAACTAAAAAATAATCATATTTTTTTTCTAAAAAATAATCATATTTTTTTTTTTGGATATTTTTCTATTATAAAATAGAAGTTGATAATAAGATGTACATATATAGTTAGCAGATTATTATCGAGTACTTAATATAATTTGTGCATTTTATCCTTTAACGTTTATTTTATTTTTAATATAAATAAATGTATCTTCAATTTTTTTCTCTGAAAAGAAACAAATTTTAAGTATATCATCATTATCATGTACACAAACAACATGAACTTGCTAAACTTTTTGAACATGTAACATTGTTTAAAAAACCATATATATGCTAATTAAAATTTTAATAAATAAAATGGACTCTAAAAATAGAAGCAGCCCGTCGCAAGATAGAAGGGAGTTGCTAATTTTATATACAAATAAAATTGTCAGCAAAATTAGAAGGAATTGGTTAGAAAATAGGAGGGAAAATAAGAGCAAGTTGTTAATAAGACAAAATAGGAAGGAGTTGTTAAAATATTATAGCACATTGTCTTATTTGGTACATCTACTTAACCACATTATCTTTGATGTATTTTATTTACAATTAATGTATTTTTTAATTTTTTTATTAATATAATATGATTTTAATTTTAATTTTTATTATATTTTATTTATTAATTTAACATTTGTTCGTTTGTTAAAAATATAAAAAATAAAGCAACACGCATCTCCAGAATGTGACTTCTTAAAAGAGGAAAACAAATTTTTCTTATCCGTTTTCAATCTCGTTAAGGTAAAAAAAATTAGAGCATTTTCTTATGTATCTTGCATATGTTTAGAGATAGTTTAATTATAATGTTAAGAATTAAACTCTTGCATGTGTTTAAGGGGAGTTTATTCACATATCTATGAACATTCTTGCATTTTATTTATATTCATCCATAAAACTTAAGTTTTATTCAAAAGGTTTGTTATTATAAAAAAGGGGGAGATTGTTGAGGAATATATTTTTTTTTTATATATGTTTTAATGACAACAAACCTTATGAAATAAATGATTAAGTTTTATGAATGGTGATCTACTAATGATTGCACTTGAGTTTCATTTAAGAAAGGTGAATTGCATAAGTGAACAAGCAAGAAGCCATTCACATCATCAAAGTGCATAAGTATCTACTCAATATTGTAAGAATCTCAAAAAGAATATATCATATATCAATCATTTAAGAGAATGTTCATTACATCTTCAAGATATCATCTTCACTAAGAAGGTGATAAAATACTTTCATACAACAAAGATCATATTAGAAGAAGCAAGTTCATTCAAATAAACGAAGAACATTTTGACAGAATTCTGGAAAAATGAAGGTTGTTATTCACAGTTCTTAGTTATCTTAGGAAAATGTCGTGTCTGATGTATTCAATCATTCTCTAGAAAGATACCAGAAGTATACATGGCTCACATCAATAAAAGAATTATTTCAAAGAATAAAGGCAAAAGCTATGCATCATAATCAAACAAGCAAGACCATTCTCCAAATTTGAGCAAGTAGCAAGTACGATTCTGACAGACTCTATTGGACACTGCAGCTACATCTTTGAGCAGACTGCACACATGAAAAAAAGCAGGGCAATACTTCAAGACAACTGTCAAAGAAACTTAACCTCAGTACCCCTAAAAACAGCAACATAGATCGTTCTGGTTTTATCAAGCCAAGAACATTCAGGCTTGCAATAGACAAGAACATTTCTGGTTTGTTGATCAACTAGTCCTTATTACGAAGGTACCAGCTGTAGGTACACAAAGATCATACCAGAAAGATCTACTCCAAAATATTAACAAAGGCAAAAGCAAAGCATCAATAACTAACAAGCAAGATCAATCTCCAGATTGATAAAGCAACAAGTACAACCATGACAAACATGATAAAACACTGCAACTGCATCTCTGAACAGTCTGCGCACGAAACAAAGCAGAAAAGCATGACACATAACAATTGTCAAAGCTCTAAGTCCATCACTCACTCATACAAAAAAGAAAATGAAGAATATTTTGGTTTTACAAAAGAACATTCTGGTTACAAAATTAAAACATATCATTTTCCACATTCCAAACCATAATTTAAAGAGTATCAAGACTGCTCAAATCGATGGTGAAGCCCAGAACTCGAGCTGAATGCCCAAAAGAGGAAAACAATCTCAAGATTGATCTCCAAATTGATAAGTTGTGAGCAAGGACCCAAGTATATTGTACTTACATTATTCTGCATAAAGTTCTGCATTAATTTGATATGAAACAGTACTAAATTATCATTTGACAGCCCATTCACTCACTCATTCACGTTTTCCATCAGACTCAAAAGCAAGAACATTCTTCGTTTGTCAAAAACGTTCCAGACAATAATATAAACATATGTTTAATTGTTTTAAAAAATATCTACCACTTGGGAAGTCTGTCCAATGACTATATTCAGTTTAAACTAAATATTCAAAGCCTTTTATCATCTATAAATTGAAGAACAATTGGAAGGTGAATGCAAGAGTTCAATTTACAAATCTACCAACACTTGTTCAAGTAAGAACAAGTAAAAAACTCTTCAAGCAAACTCCATTTCTCTTCACTATATTTGTGGATCATTATTTACTGAGTTTGTCTATATTTATGTCAAACAAGTGTTGAGAAGTTTCAAGATCCCAAACACTTAAATCATACACATCATTTGTAACTCAAGTCTATCTTTTATGTTAGATTGAGTGTGTTTGTAAAAATCCTTTCAAGGTTGAAATGTGGCTGTAAAAATCCATTCAAGGTTGAAAGGTGAAGATTGTAATTGATCAAGATGTGATCAAGAGAAAAGGTGTGAAGGAGAACATTCTGGTTCTGAAGCACATAGTGAAAATCTCACAGTTGTGAGGACTGAACTAACCTGATTTGAGTGATACAATATACTTTTTGTGTGTGATCTTTCTATCCCTTATCTTTAATTATTTGCACACACAAATCACATTTCACTATAAACCAATCTATTTTATTTATTTCTAACATATCCAGAACATTCTGGACATTTTGTTTTAACCAAGATTGATCTTGAGTTAATTTTTTAAATTAAGCACAAGAGTCAAAATTTTAAAAGTATCACAATTCAAACCCCCTTTCTTGTGATTGACTTTGCTATTTCAATATGTAATATATATGTTAGCAATGTGTCAAGCAAACAAACAAAATAGGTGAGGTGTTGTAACTGTTGATCATTCATACGACGTACGTATTGATTCAATTTCTCTAATATATATTCTAGAGAAAAGGAGGCAATTAAAATAAATAAAAAATAAAAATCCTTATCTATAAAAAAAAACGAAGAAAACATAAGTATCGACATTTGTCTCTTCATCTGGTGTTTCCAAATGCTGAAATTCTCCATCGGTATCACCATCATTCATCTACAAAATAAAAATAATATATTCAATAAGTAAAATCAAGAATAAATGAAAAAATGTTAAAGTTTATAAATATGATTGTAAAGCCAAACCAGAACACATGTTTGTGAATAAGAAAATTCTATTCTATATAAAAGATAAACTCACGTGGCTTAGACATAAACATTTGTTGACTTCTGTTGCTTTTGAAGATTATTATTCTGACAAAGCGTTTGTTTTGCTCATCAATTTTCTTAGAGACTTGTGATTCCATTGAAACTTGAGTAGCCATTATTGACTTCAATTGCTTTTGAAAATAATTATTCTAACAAAGCGTTTTGTTTTGCTTATCAGTTTTCTTAGAGACTTGTGATTCTATTAAACCTTGAAGACAAGGAGTCTTCATAGACCAAAGTTGTCTCTTTATATTATTATTTTAATCAACCCTTTTGATAGCTTCTTAAGGTTGTCAGATACATCGCTTAAAGGCACACTTCTTAAATTATTCGACAAAATCTAACCTTTGACTTTTTGCTTTGCTCCATCTCTTTCTTTTATTCACATTTACATCTTCATTTTCTTGCTTACTACAAATAAACGTACATTGTTAAAGTAATTGTAAAACAATTCTTTAATGTGTTAAATACCTACAAATACAAGTGTATTTAATTACCTTATAAAACATTGGACATCGTCACAAATGAATAATATGTGACGATGGGTTTGACTCCTAGACTTGCAATCCAAAGAAATTGCTTCACCTTTTTTCTTTCCCCCAATAGAATGACTAAGATCACATGTAATACTATTCCTTGTCATTCTACTAAACCTTGTCTCCACACCACTATGCAAGTATTGCGAGCAAAATGTCAAGCATTCTTCGACCAAGTAACCCTCAACAATAGAACCCTCGAGACGACTTTTATTATGAACATAACTCTTCAACTTTCCTAGATATCTCTTTGTAAAGTACATCTACCGAAATTGAACAGGACTTCCTAATCTTACCTCATTTACCAAATGTATAGGCAAATGAACCATTATATCAAAGAAACTCGGGGTAAAAATCGTCTCCAATTAGCAAAATGTTTCTACAATCTTAGACTGCAAGATATCCAAAGGAGAATTAGAGGGCGAGCAACCTGGTTAGACATTGCACTTCTCACAGCTACTTGAAGCAAGTAATGCAACATGAAATGTGCATCATGACTCTTGTATCCACTAACTTTTCTTTCAGCAAGTTGAACACATTTTGAAATGTTTGAAGCACATCCATCAAGTATTTTTGCTTTTTTTAGTACAGAACAAAAAGTAGTCTTTTCCTTTGCAGTCATGGAATTTTGCAAATCTAATGCCCATGTCTTGTAAATCTAAAGGGGCTTTTTCACGATATATCCAACAAAGTTCTGATTATATTCTCAAATATGTTTTTCTCTATGTGCATCACATCAAGATTATGGGGTAAAATATTGTGCTTCCAATATGGCAACTCAAAAATATTGATTTTTTTTCCATCGAACATCATTACATTTCTTTTGCATCTTACCAAATGCATTATTAAAGCCCTCTAACAAATCCAAGATATCTTCCCCTTTTAATAATTCTGGTGGTGGCCTATTTTTTGTGTTCCCATTGAAATCCCTTACATTTGATCTATATTTATGATCCATAGGCAAAAAAACACGATGACACATGTAACACATATTTCGACTATGCTTCAAATAGGCCGAATTAGTGTTATAATTACAACAAGGACATGCAAGTTTCCCTTTTGTACTCCACCCACTTCACATAGCATACCTAGGAAAGTCACTAATAGTCCACAAGAGAGTTGCTCGCATTTGGAATGTTTGCTTTAGTGACACATCATATGTTTCTACTCCCAAATCCTATAACAACATTAACTCTTCAATCAACGGTTGGAGGTACACATCAATATTCCCTGGCGATTATGGTCCGAATATTAATAAAAGCAACGTAGAATACTCAGCCTTTGTGCAACACCAAGTTGGAAAGTTATATGATATTAATAACACATGCCAAGTACTATAAGACACATTCATGTTTCTAAAGGGATTAAATTCCTCGTTGGACAATCCGAATCTTATATTACGTGAGTCTAAAGCAAAGTCTGGAAAACATTTATCAAATTCTTTCCATGCTTCTTCATCTGCAGAATGCCTCAATTTCCCATCTTTCGAACGCTCTTCTTCATGCACCCTTAATGAGCTAGCCGTCTTTGAACACTTAAACAACCTTTGAAGTCTAGGTATCAAGGGAAAATGTCGTAAAATTTTAGTTGAAACCTTATAAGATTCGTGATTTTTTCCAACTTGATGATTTCTTTCGGCAATTTCCTTCCAGCGCGGAGCACCGCAAACATGGCAAAATGTGTCATTCTCGTAATCTTTTCAATAGATCATGCAATCATTAGGGCAAGCATCAATCTTTTTATAATTGAGCCCTAAGTCCCTTATCATGCCCTTAGTTTTATTGAACGTATCAGGGATGTTCAATCAAGACATAATTCTAAGAGAGCATTGAATGATTCATTGCTCCAACCATGCAGGCACTTTAATAAATATAGGCGAATGGTGAACGAAAAATTAGTGAAGTTTTTGCAACCCGAATACAACTCTTGTTTGGTTTCTTCGGTTAGATTATAAAACTTTTTTGCATCTTCGTTGAGGCATTCATTAAATTCACATTCTTCTTGTGTAACATCTATAAATCTTTCAAACAGTAGCCCATCAATATAATCAATTTGATCCTCTTCATCATTCACATGATCATCATCAAGATCATTGGATTTTTTTCTCTCTTCACCATGACGAACCCAAACATCATATCCTTTTTGAAATCCTAATGCTATTAAATGATTTCATACTACCTTCGTTGTGAACCAATTGGTGTTGTAACATTCAGCACATGGACTCGAAATCTTTTTTCCGCAAGGTTTTCCTTTGGTGTATGCATAATCTAGAAAAAAATCGACACCGTTTTGATACTTTTTACTCTGTCTAGCCGATTTTGTCCATTCCTTGTTCGTCGAGTTTATGAAGAGACTACCATATATGACAAATAATTTCAAAGGGATGTTAGTACATGTTCGATCAAAATCTAGATGCGCCTAAAGAGGCCTTTATGTTATCCAATTTTTTATTAAATATTTTTATGATGTTAGTCCATGTGCTGAATGTCACATTCTTCTTGCGTAACATCTCTAAATATTTCAAACAGTAGTCCATCAATATCATCAATTTCATCCTCTTCATCATTCACATGATCATCATCAAGATCATTGGGTTTTTTTCTCTCTTCACCATGACGAACCCAAACATCATATCCTTTTTGAAATCCTAATGATATCCAGATTTTTATTAAAGATTTTATGATGTTAGTCCATGTGTTGAATGTCACATTCTTCTTGCGTAACATCTCTAAATCTTTCAAACAGTAGCCCATCAATATAATCAATTTGATCCTCTTCATCATTCACATGATCATCATCAAGATCATTGGATTTTTTCTCTCTTCACCATGACGAACCCAAACATCATATCCTTTTTGAAATCCTAATGCTATTAAATGATTTCATACTACCTTCGTTGTGAACCAATTGGTGTTGTAACATTCAGCACATGGACTCGAAATCTTTTTTCCGCAAGGTTTTCCTTTGGTGTATGCATAATCTAGAAAAAAACGACACCGTTTTGATACTTTTTACTCTGTCTAGCCGATTTTGTCCATTCCTTGTTCATCATGTTTATGAGGAGACTACCATATATGACAAATAATTTCAACGGAATGTTAGTACATGTTCGATCAAAATCTAGATGCGCCTAAAGAGGCCCTTATGTTATCCAATATTTTATTAAAGATTTTATGATATATAATTTATCATCATCCCCTCCCAAAGTCCTTTTATTATCTATAAATTTTTTACGGTTATTTTGAAAATAACCCTTTTAATTTGATTTTTTCTTATAACATGACATAGATGGATTAAGTTATTAATATATTACTATTAGTAAGGTGTTCGATAACAATATTATATCATCATGTGTGAACATAGAAAACAAACAACAATTTAAAAATTGTAGTTCAAGGAGGTTATATAATATTATATCATCATGAGCGAAATTGTAGTTCAAGGAGGGTATATAATATACCTTTCAAATCTCGTTCCAAGCAAAGCATCTTAGAGATCAAAAGTTAATTTCAATCTTTTTTGGAGACCTAAAATATGATAAAACTTAGACCTAACATAATTACACTAACAATTACTTAAAAATTAGACTACTATGACTTAGAAATTTTAATTTCGATTATCCAACATTTCAATTTTAAGTAAATAAATCATATATAACTTAGAAATTATAATTTTGATGATCCAGTGATACAATCCAACAATTCAATATTAACTAAATCGATCGACTAAGACTTAGAAATTATAATTTCTATGTTCCAACAGGTTAATCTAGCTTAGAAAACAATTATTTGAAACCTAACCATCAGTTTAATCTTACTTAGTTAGACTAACTATTACTTGGAAATTCTAATTTCGATAATCAAACAGTTCAATCAAACCTAGTCAAACTAACTATGACTAAGAAATTCTAATTTTGACGATCCAATGATTCAATCTAACCTAATTATACCGATTATTACTTAAAAATTATTATTTCAATGATCTACCTGTTAAATTTTAACTAATTTGACATAGAAATTAGAATTTCAATGGTTCAAGCTTAGCTAATTAGCTAACAATGACTTAGAAATTCTAATTTTGAATCCAACAATTCACCCTTATCTATTTAGATTAATCATGATTTATATATATTGTAATCTCCATGATATAACGATTCAATATAAACTAATTAGATTAATTATGACTAACTATGTTTTTTATTGTGTCTTAATGGTGTTTTAAGATGAATTTATCTACTATTTTTATTGAAGAATAAATTTGTGTGTTTATGTGTTATGGTTTTTTGTTTATGAGTTTGCTTTTACATAGCTATTGATGGTTAACGATATTTACAAAACCCAGCAGTGGATCCAAACCAAATTCAAAGGATGCATACTTTAAACTTCAATTAATAATAACTATAATATTAATAAATAAAACTAAATATTTAAATTATATAATTTTAAAATATACCACTATATTTTATAATTTATTTCCAACAAAAAAATGGACTTCAAATAATATATATTAAATTTGCGAACAACATACACAACAAATAATTTAGTTTTGTGGTAAAGTATTGTATATAAAAAAAAAGTATTTGTCATTAAATCTTATAGAATTAGTACAAAAGTTCAAATCTTACAAGCTATAATTTATTTCAATTTAAATTTGACTATTATCAAAAAAAGGAAAGAAATTTAGAAATTGATTATTTTCAAAAAAAGGAAAAAGAATATAGAAATAGAAAATAATTAGATGCTGGTAGTATATGATAACATCCATTAAAGATAATGATAGACGAGTATTCACCATATATTCCATTTGGTCTCCAAGAAAAAAATAATCATTTTTTGTCTTAAATATAAGTAAATAAAACTTAATTTTATTCTATTAATTAATGACATTTATTATAAAATATCCTTCAATTAATATAATTTTGATTTTTCAATGACCATTTTATTCTCATGGAATAAGTTTATATAAAAGACGTTTATGAGAATGCACTTATATTTTTATGAGAATAAGAAGATTAGTTGTTTTTAATTAATTTATTTTAATAAATGTGAAATTAGTTATTTTCTTATAATTTAACCTGAGTAGTATTTAATTGTTTCCTCTAATTGTCGTATTTTCTTAACTTCTTGTGGCGTTTCCTCCGTTGGAAATCTGTTCATCGAAGTTACTAATTAAACAAGGCAGATTTGATTATTCCATCTTGATTCATACCAGTTTCTATCATAAACAAGTAGGGATGAGAATAAGTTAGACCGTTCGGGCCTATGATCTGGCCTGACCTGTTTAATAAGAAGGTTAGGTTAATGCTATTTTTAAAGCCAATTTTTTTAAATAGGTCAGACTTATATAAAAACCTATTAAGCCTGACAGACCAGCCTATATATATATATATATTATTTATTAATGTTATTTTTTATTATTATTTATTAATATTATAGTTTCCTATTTTAAATATATATGTATATATATATTTAATTATTTATTAATGTTATTTATTAATATTATTGTTTTCTATTTTAAAGCCTATCAATTAGGCTATTTTAATATTATTTTATTACATTAGATTTGATTATAATTTTATTAGTTTTCCTTACATAAAACTTTCTAATTTAGCCTATTTAAAAAAATGTAAAATATAACATTTGAATATTTTAATATGAATAAAGCTCTTAAATAGGCTTTCAGACCAGATAAGATTTTTAAAAAGGTCAGGCCAGACCGAAAAAAAAGCCTAGGATAAGCCACAAGCAAGACTTAAGCCTAAAAAATTAATCGTAGGCCAGACTCAGGCCTTTCAAAGCTTGATATGACCTATTCCCACCCTTATAAACAAGCATCAATTTATGCTTAGTTTATCGAAAAATTGATAGCTACGTCTGTTCCATTTTTTAAAAGCATTTTTGCTATTATTAGATGCAAGAGAAATAGTAATAGATTTTGATGCATGAATATTGAATCATTATGTACAGAGTGGGACACAAGATTTTCACCCGCGAGAATACTATTTATCTGATTTAACCATTAACTATATTGTCGTATATTTAGTACTGCAAAAACTAAATATTTATTTTGATCCAAAAATGTTATATTGTACTTGAATTTATCAAAATTATAAATGCATCCTCAAATGTTTGTTAATTGGTAATTTTATGCATTAAAGTGATTAGCAAAAAATATATTTGAGCAGTAAATTAATCAATTAAAAACATATTAAATACCAAAATGACTATAAAAAGACACATTTATATATGTTGTTCTAAATTTAATACATTAACAAACTATTATATCTACACTCACATTTAAAAAAAAAATCAAAACATAGTAGAGGTAAAATCTATAACTTAATTAGATCTTTTTTGTTATACCACTTATGTACTAAAAATATTTTATTTTTTAAAACCAATTGTAAGACATTGTCCACAAAGATAGTGAATGGGTCGGTCTCTAAATATGTATCTACTAATGTGAGGGAAATTTCTAAAATATATATGAATTTCTCTAATAGTTATATTAATGTAGTAAAATTAAATAACTTAATGTATTACTTGGTCAAGTGGTTGCAATGTTTGAGTTTAATGTATCTGTTAGTCATTGAAACAATACATCACTTAAGTTACCAAAGGTTACAATCATTTTCAAGAGTTGTTTTCTTTCACCAATTGATATAAGTTTCTCTATAAATATATGATATGTTTGAAGTTCTAAATTCATACGTGGTTCTCCAAAGTAATTATATTTGCATATGTTAAATTTAACATGTGGTTAGATTGATATGCATGATTTAGAATATATTCAAGTATATGAATTTAATATGGTTTATGCATGAATTTTAGTTGTTTGGATTTTTAAAATTAATTAAAGTCTTGGAAATAATATGGAGATAGGATGTGTAAAATTAATAATATCAAATTAGAGATAATATGTTTTGATGAAATTTTTGTTTTTCTATGGTTGATGTTTTTAGACCAAGAACAAGAATTTATGATTGACCGGTGGAAGAAAGTTTATTTATAATTTTGGTCTCTTAAATCTTGACAAGTATGAATATGTATGGTTTAAGATACATATTTAATACATTAATTTATTTTAAGTAGTAGATAAATTGTCATAACTATCAAGTGTATGTCTCAATGATAGTGATGCTTCATGTGAGAAGTTATTAAATCTAGAATTGATTAACTCATATTATATGTGCATGATAGTATGACAGTATCTGTCAACTTCTTGCTTATTTTGATATTAAAAATAATTTGGGTATATATTTTAAAATTATTACAAGTTGACAAATATTTGTGGAAGAAAGTAATAGAAAATTTTAATGATTTTATTCATTGTTTATTTTTTATTGTGATGCTTATTTGGATTTACCATAGAACATATCTAAATATGAAACTTGAATTAACAAATAAAATTCATGATGCATGTATTAGTTATAATATAACTATGAATAAATGGTTTCTTTAATAGAAATTAAATGAATTCTTATTTTTTAAGGGGTAGATGACTTACATGTTTAGACCCATCTTATGATATTTGATTATGATAAATTTTTATGATCATGCTTTGTTAACTTGTGGCAATATATATTTAATGCATTCAATGTACTATATCTTAGACTTGGATATATTGAAAAGAGAATTATAATTTTAAATTGAGATGCTTATTAAATATAGTAAAGGGTTGAATGACATAAAAGTTTGTGTGTGTGTGATAATTGAGATGCTTATCAATGGTATGTGATACAATCAGAAGAAATTAAGTGAAAAAAGTGTCATGGTTTGATGATAGTTGATCAACACTATTAAGAATATAAAAGGTAATCTGATGCTTGATGTAAGTCATGACTTGTTCCATACCTGATATAGCATATGTTGTTGGAAGATTAAATCGATATACAAGCAATCCAAGTAAAGAACATTGACATGTTATTACTAAAGTATTAAAATATTTGAAGGGAACAATTAACTATAGTTTAATCTATAGTGGATATCCTTCAGTTTTGGAAGGATATACAGATGTCAGTTAAGTAACTTATGTTGATGATCATGCTTCCAATAGTGGATTTAGGGTTTAGGGTTTAGGGTGGAGGTGCAGTATCTTGGTGGAGGTGCAGTATCTTGGTGGTCAAAGAAACAAACTTGTATTGTTGACTCCACCATGGCTGTAGAGTTTATTTCTCTAGCTGCAGGTAGTTAAGAGGTCGAATGGCTAAGAAATTTGTTGTATGAGATATTAGTTTGATCAAAGCCAATGGCACCAGTATCCATACATTGTGATAGTCAATTCACAATATCCAAAGCATATAGCCAAGTATATAATGGAGAATATAGACATGTTGGTTGAAGACATAGCAATGTAAATGATTTAATGGAGTGATGTCCATAGTGTTTGTAAGAACTAAAATGAATTTTGCAGATCCTTTGACGAAAGATTTGACAAAGGACATGATGTTGAATACATCATTAGGGATGTGATACAAGCTCATATCTAAATAATCACCAATAGTGGAAATGATCAACTCATACTTGAGTAACATCAAGTCTTGAGTTCAATGATGAAAGTACAATATTAGAGTGATTGAAGTATTTGACAGTAGATACTGTTGGAACCAAGTTGGTTCTAAGTACTTAGGATTTTGATGTTTACAAAAACATTACATGTAATCTTATTTTGTACTTAGAATTATTATATTAAATGCCACCAGAAGATGAAGTTACCAGAGGCAGGAGATGAAGTCACTAGAGGCAGAAGATGAATTACTAGAGGATAAAATTAGACCAGAGGATACACCTCCAGAAGATACCAGATAATGCATCCAGAAGGTACTAGAGGATGCATCTTGAAGGGACCAGAGGATACACCAGGATGTCAAAATACCATCAGAGGATATCTTTCCTGGCCGAGATCAGAAGGAAGCAGAGTCCAGAAGGAGACCTGGACAAGACCAGAAGGAAGCCTGCCAGAGGGAGACTTGTTCCAGACCAGAAGGTATCATAAGTCAGACTTGGTCCAGAATTAATTCTGACCAGAAGATAGCCTGGTCGTGAAATGATAATCAGTCCAGACATGATCCAGACTTAATCAGAGCATAAAAGAATTGGTCCAGAACAAGAGATTTAATCCAAATTTGGCCCATACCAGAAGATAGCATTGTTTAGAGTATGAAACTAAGTCCAGACCAGAAGAAATGATTGTCCAGATTTAATCCAGACCTAATCCATATCAGAAGGTAATTGTCCAGACTAAAATATCATAAGTCCAGATTTAATTTCAGTTCAATCTAGACCCAGTCCAGAATTGGTTTAGATCAGAGGGAAGATATTCAGATCAATGGTCCAAATTTAAGCATCATGGCCCAGTGTTGGCCGAGATCAGAAGATCAGAACATGTGGTTCAGTGTTTGCTGAAATCAGAGGATCACAGCTTATCAGATTATATGTTCCAGTGATTGGCCAAGATTAAAAGATCAGAACGTGTGGTCCAGTGTTGGCCGAGATCAGAGGATCACAACAGATCAGTTTGTATGGTCCAGATGTCGACGAGAGCAGAAGATCAAATGGTCCAGATTTAATCATGATGATAATCAGTGGAGACTTGATTAAATTTGATCAAAGTATTAAAAGGATTTGATACAAAAATAAATTGAAGTCTTGTGGGAATTTAGAAGCTATTGGCGGGAATAAAGATTTGGTCTAAAATTAACTAAGAACAGGATTGGCCAAAGTTATTTTTGAAAGCAAATCTGGAGCTAAAAAGATATGTTTTTTATTTAAGTGAAACCCAATTGGCCAAGGTATTTTTGCAAGAGTATCTAGCAAGATACAGCTCGAACTTAAGCATGGAAGAAACCCTAATTCTTCATCTATAAAAGGAGGCTCTGTTGAGAAAAAATATCTTTTAATGATAACAAAATTATCTCAAGATTATAATTACACTAATGCGCGCATTTAAGTATTGTACTAAGAAAGGAACAGGATCCAAAGATCGCAATCTCCTGTCTAGAAGAATGAACGTATGTAGGAAACAAAGTCATCAATTCCTGAAGTAGAAAATCTGAAAGTTGAACACCAGAAGTAAAACATTTGAAACAGAAAACCAGAAGCAGAACATTAGAATGTTAAAACCAGAAGCAGAACACTAGAATACAATAACAAAAAGCAAAACACCGGAAGCAGAAAACCAAAAGCAGAACACCAGAAGCAGAAAACCTGAAAGTTAAACACCAGAAGCAGAACATCTGAAACAGAAAACTAGAAGCAGAACTTTAGAATGTTAAGACCAGAAGCAGAACACTAGAATACTAAAATGAGAAGCAAAACACCAGAAGCAGAATGCCAGAAGCAAAAAACCAGAAGCAGAACACCAGAAGCAGAAATACAGAAGCAGAAAACCAGAAGTAGAAAACTAGAAATATAAAAGCCTAAAGTTGAACACCAGAAGCAGAACTTCAGAAGATGAACATCAGAAGATATACATCAAAAGATGAACATCAGAAGATATACATCAGAAGACGAACATCAGAAGATGAACATCAGAAGATATACATCAGAAGATATATATTAGAAGATGAACAACAAAGGATAAGAATATGAACATTAGAAGATATACATCAGAAGATAAACATCAGAAGATGAACGCCAGAATGTAAACATTAGAAGATGAACACCAGAATGTAAACATCAGAAGATGAACACTAGAAAGTAAACATCTGAAGATGAAATACCAGAAGGTAAATATCAGAAGATGAATACCATATGGTGATCACCAAAGGATGAACTCTAATTACTTCTTCATCCTCCTACAAAACAACTAACAGTTCCAAAGTATCAAAAGCTGCATCATTCGCGAACAGAGAAGGGTCATGTCTTGGAACCAGAAAAGAGCACTTGCCAATTGTCAAAACGTATGGAACTATCTAACCTCCTGGAAAGCTATGTAAAGAAGTAACCTCCCAAGTGCCAGGCTGTAAAAGGACAGAATGGCAAGGCTGTAAATTCAAAACAAAACTTAGGATCATTATAACTTGGAAAAACGGTTAGAAAGGAAAATTTTCTTGAAGAGAAAGTTTCCTTCTCTCTATAAAAGGAAGGCTGTTCTTCTTCAAAAAAACACACAACTACACGAGCAAAAAGAAAATATCAAGAGGCTATCAAGAGCATTTTCAATCTCCCCTCAAGCTTTCTATAAACTTACACTAGATCTTTGATTCATCTTTGTAGAAAGTAATACCAATCAAACTACTTCATATCATCTTTAGAACTTCAAGTGAGTTACACTTGAGAGAAATCAGAAAGAAATAATTGTAAGCTTGGTGAAGCTATAGAATACACGATTTGTAATCAACCTCAGTAAGAGGCTGATAGCTTTTGATACTTAGTAAAAACTCACAAGTGTGTGAGGACTGGACGTAGCCTTCATTGGGTGAACCAGTATAAAAATTCATGTGTCATTATTCTCTCTCTACATTTCGACGTCTGATAATCATCCTCTGAAAGAGGACAGTGGTTTAAAACTAAAACATAATTTTTAAAACCTCGAATATCTCTATTCAACCCCGTTGTAGTGATATTCTAGCCACTTGAATTGGCATCAGAGCAAGGTTCTCTAAAAAACTACACCTAACATTGTAAGAGAAAAAGATCCAAAAAGAAAAATGTCAAAAGCTAAGTATATCCTAGAAGGAGGATCATCCAACAGACCTCCCTACTTCGATGGAACTGACTACCACCACTGGAAAGGCAAGATGAGATTATTTCTCATATCCCAAGATAACAACATGTGGCCAGTGGTAGAAAAAGGAAATCATGTCATTAGAATCAAAAGCGCAGATCCAACCTCTGACGAAAAACCTCAAACACAATGGACAGCTGAAGAAAATGCTAAGGTACTTCTAAACTCTAAAGCTCATTTATTTCTAACGTGTGCTTTGAGCAGGGAAGAGTATGATAGATTTGAAAAATGCCAAAGTGCTAAGGAGCTATGGGACACCTTGAAGATCCATCATCAAGGTTCAAGTCACGTTAAAAAGGCCAGAATTGACATGGGAGTAACAGAGTTCGAGTTGTTTGAAATGAAGGAAGAAGAAACAATTGATGAAATGTTCTCAAGACTAACAATCATCCTGAAAAACTTAAGGTCTTTGGGAAAAGAATACTCCGTCCAAGAGAGAATAAGGAAGATATTAAGAAGTTTACCAAAGGAATGGAGACCCATGGTGACTGCCATCACAGAAGCAAGAAATTTAGCCACCATGAGGTTAGAAGATCTGGTTGGTGAAGGTGCAAACACGAGAAGGGGGTGGAATTGTGTTTGACTAACTTGAATACTTTTCCTGTTTTTACACTTTTAAAACAAAACTTGATATATGAATGAAAACAGAGTTAGCAGCAGATATAAAGTAAAAATAAAAAACATAATTTTTATACTGGTTCACCGTTAACGAGGCTACGTCCAGTCCCTTCACCTTGAAGGATTTCACTAATTCAAACCTTGAATTACAACAGTTCCACTGACCCTCCAAGTCAGTCTTCTCAAACAGTCTAACAATCCGAGACTCTTGAGGAATACAACACCTGTCTTCTCCTGCCAATCTTACAATCCCAGATTGTAGAAGGAATTACAACACTTTGAATCTAATTGCCAAGTAATCTGCTACCACTTCTGACTCCCTCAGATTGTAGACTCTACTTCAACAACTTAGATCTGACACAATGGAAAGAAAATAACACGAGTGCTTGCTTCTTGAAAGCTGGAACTCACAATTGACCTCACTGAAAACTTGAGTGTTTGCTTTGGAAGTGTATGACTCTTTTGTGATTTTCGATGCTAAGTATTCTGCCTTGAGCCTCTTTTTATAGATGCAGATTAGGGCCTCTTCCTAGCTTAATTTCGAGCTGAATCTTGCTGGATTCTCTTGCAAAAATATCTTGACCAATTGGGCTTCATTTAAATAAGAAACATATCTTTTTTAAGCTTCAGATTTTCTTTCAAAAATAACTGGCCAATCATGTCTTTAGATTCTTCCCGCCAACAGCTCCTGAATTCCACAATACCTCACTTTATTTTTGTAACAAATCTTTTCAATACTTTGATCAAATAAATTAAAATCTCCACCGTTAATCCTCCTGATTAAATCTGGACCATTTGATCTTCTGCGCTAGTCCACATCTGGACCATACTAAGTGATATGTTGTGATCCTCTGATTTCGGCCATCCTTGGACCACACTTCCTAACCTTCTGATCTCGACCATCCTGGTCTAGCAAACTGATCTGCTGTGATCCTCTGATCTCGGCCACTGCTAGACCACACATCCTGACCTTCTGATTTCGGCCAACACTGGGCCATGGTCTGATCTTCTGATCTCGGCCAACACTGGGCCAAATACTTAAATCTGAACCATTGATCTGAAAATCTTCCCTCTGATTTGGACCAATTCTGGACTTGGTCTGGATTAAACTGAAATTAAATATGGACAAATAATATTTCAGTTTGGACATTTTACCTTCTATTTTGGATCAGTTATGGATCAATTCTAGAGATCATTTCTTCTGGTCTGGACTTAGTTTCATACCGTGAACCAGGTTATCTTCTGGTCTGAGTCAAACCTAGATTAATTCCTTTGTTCTGGACCCATTTATTTACCCTCTGATTAAGTCTGGATCAAGTCTGGGTTGTTTATCATTTCACTACCAGCCATCTTCTGGTGAGAATAACTTCTGGAATAAATCTGACATTTGACATATTCTGGTCTGGAACAACTCTCCCTATGTCAGGCTTCCTTTTGGTCTGGTCCAGGTCTCCTTCTGACTTTGCTTCCTTTTGATCTGGGCCAACAAAGATATCCTCTGGTAGTGTTTTGACATCCTGGTGTATCCTCTGGTAATTCCAGGATGCATTATGGATGCTTTTTCTGCCTCTGCAAACTTCATTTTCTGGTGGTATTTAATGTAATAATTCAAGGTACAAAATAAGATTACATGGAGTGCTTTTGTAAACATCAAAATCCTAAGTATTTAGAACCAACTTGGTTCCAACAGTTGGAACTCTTAGAGCTCATGAACCTCTATTGCTTGCTGATAAACCAAGCAAAAAGGGAAAAATGATTGCGTTGAAATCCAGTCAAACTGAAAGTCCATCCTCCAAAAACTCTGAAAATATCACAAAAAAGGATAACACAGAATATCCTCTTTCTGAAGAGGAGGATGAACTGGCTCTAATTTCCAGAAGAATCTAAAGAATAATCAACAGAAGAGGATAAGACAAAAGATCCTCTTAGAAAGAAAAGATTGACAAAAGCCAGATAACTTGTTATGGATGCAATAAAATGGGACACTACAAAACTGAGTGTCCTCTAAACAAAAGGAACATAAGAAGATTTCAAAACAAGAACAAATCTATGATGGCAACTTGGGATGACAGTGATGAATCATCCTCCGAGCAAGAAAAGGAAGAAGAAGCCAACCTTTGTCTCAAAGAAAACTCAGAAACAGATGAGGTAAGCATTATTGATTTATGTCCTTCTTGTGAAAAGTTAGAAATAGAGTTTGACAATCTCTTAAATTACTCAAACATTTTATCTCAAAAATGTGGTTTTCTTAAAAACCAAAATTATGAAATAAAGAAACTGAATAAAGAACTTCAAGCTAAGAATGAAGAATTTCAAAAAATCATTTTAGACTTGCAGCAATCAAATAGAAAATTGTCTGAGCAACAAAACACTTTAAACAAAGAGAATGTCAAAATCCATCCTCCTAAAGAGGACACAGAAAATAAGGACTTGAAAATCAAAGTTGAAGAACTAAAAAATGACATTACCAACTTTGTCAAATCCACAGAAACATTCAAAAAAATTATGGGATCTCAATCTGATATATTTGACAAAGCTGGTATTGGTTTTAAAAGTTCTCAAAAACAAAAATTATATGAAAATTTTTTTCTACCAAAGAACCTAGAGGATAGATCTAAGTGCACCTTTTGCAAAAAGCATGGACATACTATCGAAGTATGTCTTGCTAAGAAAAAAGCTGAAAGTAACAAAAGGAAATGTTCATTTTGTAATAAGCATGGATATCATGATTCCATTTGCTATCACAAAAAGAAAATCCTTACAAAAGGATGGACTAACCACCAAGGACCCAATTCTATATGGGTACCTAAGTCTCTTCTAAATCCTAACACAGGTACATCCTCTGATCAACAAAAGAAAGCCCTTGTTCTTGGACAGTGGTTGCTGAAGACATATGACAAGAGATCAGCATTGCTTTATCTCTTTGGAATCAAAAGATGGAGGATCAGTTACATTTGGCAACAATGATAAAGCTCAAATCAAAGGAACAAGTATTATTGGTAAAAACAATTCTGCCAAAATCGAAAATGTCCAGTATGTTGATGGTTTAAAACATAACTTGCTAAACATTAGCCAACTTTGTGATAGTGGATTTGAAGTGATCTTTAAACCCACTCTATGCGAGGTCAAGCATTCATCCTTGGGTAGAGTTTTATTCTTAGGTATAAGGAAAAAGAACTTATATGTCTTATATTTAGATGATTTACCTACTGAATCTTGTTTTATGGCTATTGAAAAGGATAAATGGATTTGGCACAAACGGGCTGGTCATACTAGCCTAAATACTATGTCTAAATTATCAAAATTAGAATTAGTTAAAGGTTTTCCAAACATAAATTTTGAAAAAGACAAAGTATGTGAGGCTTGTGCCAAAGGAAAACAAGTTAAAAGTAACTTTCACTCCAAAAATATTGTTTCAACAAATCAACCTCTTGAACTCCTTCATATTGACCTTTTTGGTCCTATCAAAACTCCAAGTCTTAGTGGAAAAAGATATGGATTTGTTATTGTTGATGACTTTTCACGATTTACTTGGGTCTTGTTTTTAAAACACAAAAATGAAGCCTTTGAGGCTTTTCAATATTTTTGTAAGAAGATACAAAATGAAAAACGATCAAAGATTATCTCAGTAAGAAGTGATCACGGGGGAGAATTTGAAAATGAGTCTTTCGAAACTTTTTTTTGATGAAAATGGTATTTCTCATAATTTTTCTTGTCCAAGAACTCCTCAACAAAATGGAGTTGTTGAAAGGAAAAATAGAACTTTACAAGAAATGGCTAGAACTATTCTAAGTGAAGCCAACATTGAAAAATATTTTTGGGCTGAAGCTATCAACACAGCTTGCTATGTTTCAAACCGAGTTTCAATTAGAAAAATTTTAAACAAAACTCCATACGAACTTTGGAAAGGTAGAAAACCAAATATTTCTTATTTTCATATATTTGGATGTTACTGCTACATCCTAAATAATAAAGAAAATTTGTGAGAGTTTGATCCAAAATCTGATAAAGGTATATTTTTGGGATACTCCACATCATCAAAAGGTTATAGAATATATAATCTTAGAACTCAAACTGTGGAGGAATCCATGCATGTTATTTTTGATGAATTTGATGACTTGTGTTTAGAAAACATGGATAAAATTGAAGAAGATGAAAATTCATCCTCTAAAGTTCACAATCCAAATGAGGAGGACATTTATGATCCAACCTCTCAGCAGCCTCCAAGAGGATGGAAGACTATAACGTATCATCCTCCAGATCTGATCATAGGTGATACTGCTAATGGAGTTAGGACAAGGCAATCATTGAAAGGAGATTCAATCAACATGGCCATGATATCTCAAGTTGAACCAAAGAACATTGATCAAGCCATAAGTGATCAATCATGGATGAATGCCATGATGGAGGAACTATCTCAGTTTGAAAGAAATAAAGTGTGGAATCTTGTGCCCCATCATCTGGAAAAATCCATCATTGGAACCAAATGGATCTTCAGAAACAAACTAAATGAAGATGGAGAGGTTATTCAAAATAAAGCAAGATTAGTGGCACAAGGTTACAACCAACAAGAAGGAATTGATTATGATGAAACATTTGCACCAGTTGCAAGACTCGAAGCAATCAGAATCCTCTTAGCCTATGCCACACATAAAGGAATAAAACTATATCAAATGGATGTCAAAAGTGCCTTTTTGAATCGATTCTTAAATGAAGAAGTGTATGTTCACCAACCTCCTGGATTCAAGGATAAAAAGAAACCAGATCATGTGTACAAGCTCTCAAAAGCTCTTTATGGATTAAAGGAAGCTCCTAGAGCTTGGTATGAAAGGTTGAGTTGCTTTCTAAAAGAAAATGGCTTCTCAAGAGGTCAGATTGATGCAACTTTGTTTAAAAAGATTCATAATGAGGACATGTTGATCGTTCAAATTTATGTGGATGACATAATCTTTGGATCCACAAATGAGAAAATGTGCAAAGAATTCTCCAACCTCATGCATAGCGAGTTTGAAATGAGCATGATGGGAGAATTAAAATTCTTTCTTGGATTACAAATAAAACAATTAGAATCAGGAATCTTCATTTCTCAAGAAAAATATACCAAGGATCTCCTGAAAAAATATAACATGAATCTCGCAAAATCAATGAGCACTCCTATGCATCCATCCTCCTCCCTACATCAAGATGATGAAGGAACCTCTATTTCTGAAAAGGAGTACAGAGGAATGATTGGATCTTTGCTGTACTTAACAGCCAGCAGACCTGACATTGTGTTTTCAGTAGGTATGTGTGCAAGGTTTCAATCATCCCCTAAAGAATCTCACCTCACAGCAGTAAAAAGGATCTTCAGGTATCTAGTTGGAACCACAAATCTGGGAATATGGTACAAAAATGATTCAAATCTTGATCTTCTGGCATATTGTGATGCTGATTATGCGGGTGACAAAATTGAGAGGAAAAGCACAAGTGGAGCATGTCAATTTCTTGGCTCATCTCTCATTAGTTGGTCATGTAAAAAACAAAATACCATAGCTCTCTCCACTACAGAAGCTGAATACGTTTCTGCAGCTCAATGTTGCTCTCAAATTCTCTAGGTAAAAAATCAAATGGAAGACTACTCTTTAAGGTACACAAAAATTCTCATCCTTTGTGACAACACAAGTGCTATTAATCTTTCCAAAAACCCTATTCAACACTCTAGATCTAAACATATTGAGATTAAACATCATTTCTTAAGAGATCATGTTCAAAAAGGAGATGTTGAATTAATTTTCATTGAAACTGAAAATCAGCTTGCTGACATTTTCACCAAACTTCTCCAAGAGGATCGTTTCAAAAAACATTTTAGAAAAACTTTCCATTATAAATCTTTCAAAAATTGTCTTAAAAAAAAAACAAGATTTACAAAACTTTAATCATAATGTTATTTTTATTTTTTATTACTCTAAAGAAAAATAAATCTGAGGATGAACAACTTAGATAATTCTCTATCCTCCAAAATTTGAAAATTTGCAAAAGTCAGAAGGAGGCAAGTCTAATCACTGCTGATTACACTCCTTTATGCAAAAAGGTTTCTCGATTTGCGCTTCCTACTCACTGCCCAATGGATAAGTCACCCGTGCTCCTCCCTAGCCTGACATGATTAAACCTATGCCTCCATACTTCCTCCTTCCAACGGTAACAAATAATTACACTATGCTTCTTCCTCTTTAAATTAACTCATGTGTCTTCTTCCATTTACCCACTGAAAAATTTCAAAACCTTTGAAAAATCCTAAGGTATCCAAAAAATGGCTCGCACCAAATCTGCTGGAAAAAGAAAATTTTCCTCAAACTCATCTGAGAATCAATCTAAAAACTACTCAAGTGACTCCTCTCAAAATGATCCAAACCCTACCATTTCCTCATACAAACCAATCAACATGGTCCATCCTCCTCTGTCCACTCAACCATCTTCAAAAGTCAGAAAAACATTTTCTCAAAAAACTTCATCATCAACTCCTTCTCGACGATCAGCACGAATCATATCTGGAAAAATATCATCTAAACATCCTATTCAAGACAACACTGTTCATGTTATTGACTCAGATGATTCTGAGGCAACACACTCTGATTCCTCAAAAACTCCTTCCTCCAAACCTACCAAAATAGCAACTTCAAAAAGAAAAGTAACTCCAAAAAACTCACAACAACCAGCTTCAAAAACACCCAAAATCCCTCTCTTCAAAAACACCCTCCTGGAAGCAAAATTTATAGAGAAATGGCAGGACAAATCTATTATAAATGGAAAAATTATTGACCTAAAAGGTCTAACTCAAGGAGGAGTAAATGTAGAAGAAATCTTTGATCAACTGGGTTGGTCTCCCTTCCTCCTTATCAACGAACCTCAATATCCCAAAGTTGTCAGAGCTTTTTACGCTGCTGCAAATGTGTCCAAGGGTGACAATTGCATAAGTGTTATTCTTAAAGGGGCACATATTGAGCTCACCCCAACTTTGCTGTGTCAAATATTTGACATACGTGATGAAGGCCCCTATCTATTTTCTGAAGCTTGGTATTCCAGCTACATGATTACTCGCTCATCTGTACTTGCCAACATTTTTATTAATCCACCAAAGCCCCAGGTTGCATCCAACCTTCTTCCAATCTGTAGAGTGTTGCACAATATTTGTGTACACTCTGTTGTCCCTAGGGCTGGCAGTTATGAAAAAGTAAATGAGCTGGACATTCTAATTATTCATCACCTCATTTCTGGATCCCCTCTTCATCTAGGAAACATTATCTTTAGGTTCATGGTAAACGCTGCATATCTTGGGAGATCAGCTCCTTATGGAATGATTCTCACCAAAATCTTCAAATTTTTTAAAGTACCATTAGAAGATGAACACTATATTACCGTCAACAACACCTTCTCTGCAAGAAACGTAAACCAAATGCGCCTTGATCCCACTGAAAATCCTTCTCACAAACAGCCATCTAAGAAAAAATCAACAAGGAACTCAACCTCCATTCGCATCAAATTCTCCTTCTGACAAAGAACCAAAATTCCTGTCCTCACCACCCTCCAAAAATGTCCACCCTCTTGAACAACTTTAACTTGTCCCTCTTGAAAATCAAAACCATCGTTCATCAGAAGGTGAAGAACTCAATTCACCCCATCCACTTGTGAAAAACGATGCTAAACTCTTTTTTTATCTTAATATCACTACTCAAAAGGGTTCACCTCCAAAAACTACACTTCCATCTGACCCACTGGATACATATCAGAATCTACAAGAACCATTTCTCTTTCTCTATCCTCCTATAAGTCCATCCCAACCAGCTCAACCTTCGTGCACCATGGCTCAAATCTTCTCCTATCCTACAAAAATGTACCCCGCAAATTTTATCACTACTCCCTGTGCTCACCAAATCATCAATGAACCAGCTCCTGCACCACTTCCTGAAGTTACAGGACGATTCAGCTCACTTGAATCCTTCCTGGCAAAATCAGGAGAAATTTTTTCACAAAACAAAGGAACCTGCTCTCAAATGAAAAGCACCAGCATCAATGCTGAACCCATTCTAGATGACTCCACTCCTCCCACCACTGATCCCAAGCCTGAACAACGTCGCTCCCACAAAGAACTCCGTGCACTGAAAAAGATCCACAACGATCAGAAGAAACATTTTACAACCATGGCTACCTTTCATCAAACTCTGGCGCAATTTAGCACTCTTCTAGAATGGGTCACAGCACACCTGGTCAAGACTGTTGCTCCAGAATCACAGCCTCCAGTACCCTTTGTTCATCCTCCTCCACCACTGCCTCGTCCCTAAACCTCCTCCCATAAAATCAAATTGTCAATGATTAGGAACTTAGAAAAGAGGATGCTTTTTGAAATTATCGTAATTCAATCCTCTATGTTTTTTTTTCTTCTTTTGAACCACTTTTTTGTATGATCTTCTTATAATCAATATAAAGTATTCTGATTGGCTCAAAAATCTTTAAATCCTTTTATGCACTTTCTGAGGGGGAGCCCCTATTCCTTTCAGCTCATACTGAGGGGGAGCTTCATACTCAAAAAACAGCACCTTTACAATTTTATTTTAAATAATCTAAAGAAATTTTGTCATAATCAAAAAGGGGGAGATTGTTGAGAAAATATCTCTTTTAATGATAACAAAATTATCTCAAGATTATGATTATACTAATGCGTGCATTTAAGTATTGTACTAAGAAAGGAACAGGATCCAAAGATTGCAACCTCCTGTCCAGAAGAATGAATGTATGTAGGAAACAAAGTCATTAATTCCAGAAGCGGAAAATCTGAAAGTTGAACTACAGAAGCAGAATATCTGAAATAGAAAACTAGAAGCACAACATTAGAATGTTAAAACCAGAAGCAGAACACTAAAATACAATAATCAGAAGCAAAACACCAGAAGCAGATTACAAGAAGCAGAAAACCAGAAGAAGAACACCAGAAACAGAAAACCAGAAGCAATACTTTAGAATGTTAAAACCAGAAGCAGAACACTAGAATACTAAAATCAGAAGCAAAACACAAGAAGTAGAAAACCAAAAGCAAAATACCAGAAGCAGAGAACCAGAAGCAGAACACCAGAAGCAGAAAACCAGAAGTAGAAAACTCGAAATATAAAAGCTTGAAGTTGAACACCAGAAGCAAAACTTCAGAAGATGAACATCAGAAGATAAACATCAAAAGATGAACACCAGAATGTAAACATCACAAGATGAACACCAGAATGTAAACATCACAAGATGAACACCAGAAAGTAAAAATCTGAAGATGAAATACCAGAAGGTAAATATCAGAAGATGAATACCATAAGGTGATCACCAGAATATGAACTCTAGCTACTTCTTCATCCTCCTACAAAACAACTAACAGTTCCAAAGTATCAAAAGCTGCATCATTCGCGAATAGAGAAAGGTCATGTCTTGGAACCAAAAAAGAGCATTTGCCACTATGTAAAGAAGTAACCTCCCAAGTGCCAGGCTGTAAAAGGACAGAATGGCAAGGCTGTAAATTCAAAACAAAACTCAGGATCATTATAACTTGGAAAAACGGTTAGAAAGGAAAATTTTCTCGAAGAGAAAGTTTCCTTCTCTCTATAAAAGGAAGGCTGCTCTTCTTCAGAAAAACACTCAACTACACGAGCAAAAAGAAAATATCAAGAGGCTATCAAGAGCATTTTCAATCTCCCCTCAAGCTTTCTATAAACTTACACTAGATCTTTGATTCATCTTTGTAGAAAGTAATACCAATCAAACTACTTCATATCATCTTTAGAACTTCAAGTGAGTTACACTTGAGAGAAATCAGAAAGAAAGAATTGTGAGCTTGGTGAAGCTATAGAACACACGATTTGTAATCAACCTCAGTAAGAGGCTGGTAGCTTTTGATACTAAGTAATAACTCACAAGTGTGTGAGGACTGGACGTAGCCTTCATTGGGTGAACCAGTATAAAAATTCATGTGTCATTATTCTCTCTCTCCATTTCAACGTCTGATAATCATCCTATGAAAGAGGACAATGGTTTAAAACTAAAACAGAATTTTTAAAACCTCGAATATCTCTATTCAACCCCCCTTCTAGTGATATTCTAGCCACTTCAGGCTCAAGGCAGAAGACTCAGCATCGAAAATACTTGAGAGTCATACACTTCTAAAAGCAAAATACTTGAGTTTTCAGTGAGGTCAATTGTGAGTATCCGCTTTCCAGAAGCAAGTACTCTAAGTTTTCTTTCCCTTGTGTTAGATCTAAGTTGTTGAAGTAGAGTCTACAATCTGAAGGAGTCAGAAGGAGTAGCAGATTACTTAGCAATTAGATTCAAGGTTCTTTTTCTCAAAAGTCTAGGATTGTTAGACTGTTTAAGAAGACTGACTTGGAGGGTCAGTGGTATTGTTGTAATTCAAGATTTTTGAATTAGTGAAATCCTTCAAAGTGAAGGGACTAGACGTAGCCTAGTTAATAGTGAACCAATATAAAATTCTATGTTTTATATTTACTTTATATCCGCTGCTAACTCTATTTTATTCATACATCAGGTTTTGTTATAAAACTGCAAAAACAGAAAAAGTAACAAGTTAGTCAAACACAATTCAACCCCTCCTTATCGTGTTTGCACCTTCAGATACATCCCAAAGGTTAAAAGTACTTGGACCATAAAATAAAAGTGGTAGGATGAGGTCTCTATTGGAACCAAGTTGGTTCTAAGTACTTAGGATTTTGATGTTTACAAAAGCACTCCATGTAATCTTATTTTGTACTTAGAACTATTGTATAAAATGTCACCAGAAGATGACATCACCAGAGGCAGAAGATGTCACCACCAGAAGATACATCCAGAGGAAGCAACCAGAGGATAGAAATATCACCAGATGGTTAGGCCAGATAATGCATCTAGGAGGTACTAGAGGATGCATCGTGAAGGCACCAGACGATAGACCTCTAGAGGATAATAGAGGATATCATCAAAGGTTAAATAACAACATCAGAGGATATCTTTCCTAGCCCAGATCAGAAGGAAGTAGAGTCTAGAAGGAGACCTGGTCCAGACCAGAAGAAAGCTTGTCAGAGAAAGACTTAGTCCAGACCAGAAGGAATCATAAGTCAGACTTGGTCCATAATTAATTCTGACCAGAAGATAGCCTGGTAGTAATTATAAGAATCAGTCCAGACTTAATCAAAGCTTCAGATAACTGGTCCAGAACAAATGACTTGGTTCAGACTTGGTCCAGACCAGAAGATAGCATGGTTCAGAGTATAAAACTAAGTCCAGAGCAGAAGAAATGATTGTCCAAATTTAATCCAGACTTGATCCAGATCTGAAGGTAAATGTCCAAATTAAAATAGCATAAGTCCAGATTTAATTTCAGTTCAATCCAGACTCAGTCTAGAATTGGTCCAGATCAGAGGGAAAATGTTCAGATCAATGGTCCAAATTTAAGCATCATGGCCCAGTGTTGGCCGAGATAAGAAGATCAGATCATATGGCCCAGTGTTGTCCGAGATCAGAAGATCAGATCATATGGTCAAGTGATTGGCCGAGATCAGAAGATCAGAACATGTGGTCCAGTGTTGGCCGAGATCATAGGATCACAGCAGATCAGATTGTATGGTCCAGATATGGTCGAGATCATAAGATCAAACGGTCCAGATTTTAATCGTGATGAAAATCATTGAAGACTTGATTAAAATTCGAAGAAGACTTTATTAAATTTTGATAGAAATTTGATCAAAGTATTATAGGGATTTGATTCAAAAGTTACGGAAGACTTGGAGAAAATCGAATGCAATCTGAAGCTTAAAAAGATATGGTTTGAAATTAAAAGAAACAAGATTGGTCAACAGAATTTTCAAATGCAATCTGGAGCAAAAAAGATACGTTTTTTATTTAAGTGAAACCCGATTGGTCAAGTTATTTTTGCAAGAAAATCTGGTCAAATACAGCTCAAATTTAATCATGGAAGATACCCTAATTTTCATCTATAAAAGGAGGCTCAAGGCATAAGACTTAGCATCGAAAATACTTGAGAGTCATACACTTTCAAAAGCATAATACTTGAGTTATCAGTGAGGTCAATTGTGAGTATCCGCTTTCCAGAAGCAAGTACTCTAAGTTTTTCTTTCCCTTGTGTTAGGTCTAAGTTGTTGAAGTAGAGTCTACAATCTGAGGGAGTCAGAAGGAGTAGCAGATTACTTAGCAATTAGATTCAAGGTTCTTTTCCTCAAAAGTATAGGGTTGTTAGACTTTTTGAAAATACTGACTTGGAGGGTCAATGGTACTTTGTAATTCAAAGTTTTTGAATTAGTGAAATCCTTCAGAGTGAAGGGACTGGACGTAGCCTAGTTAAAGGTGAACCAGTATAAAATTCTGAGTTTTTATTTACTTTATATTCGCTGCTAACTCTGTTTTAATTCATACATAACATGTTTTGTTTTAAAACTAAAAAGTATTCAAGTTAGTCAAACACAATTCAACCCCCCTTCTCGTGTTTTCACCTTCAGTCTCCTCTTAATGAACATATAGGGAATGCATAATTATAAGTGCATTTATGATATAGTCCACCTATATGAGAATGAAATGGGTCGCTTCATAGAGTTCAAGAGTTTGACTCTTAAATTCTCATGAAAATGATAGGAGACATAGAGACTTATCAAATGTGTCATCTTTATATTTCGATCAATGGTACCAAGATTTCATGTATGAGTTATGCACACTTGTTCTAATAAATGGTTTGTTCAAAGCTTGCCTACCAATCTATGGTGGGGGATTGTGAGAGAAATTTCCAAAATATATTTAGATTTCTCTAATAGCTGTATTAATGTAGCAAAATTAAATAATTTAATGTATCACTTGGTCAAGTGGTTGCAATTTTTGAGTTTAATGTATCTGTTAGTCATTGAACCAATACATCTGTTAAGTTACCAAAGGTTACAATCATTTTCAAGAGTTGTTTTCTTTCACCAATTGATATGAGTTTTTCTATAAATAGAGATAATTTAGAGGCAGAAAGGAGAACAAGACAAAATTCATGTTACATGAGTCAAATTTCTGTCAAAAATATCTCTGAGTCATTTCTTCTTTTCTCTGGTGCACGAGAATAAATGAAAAAACTTTATTTTGTAAAATATCATTGATCGATAGGCTTGACGAGAATATGCAATTCACTTCAAGGATTCCAAAGTATCTTGAAGGGATTCGCCGGTTAACTCGTTTGCATCCAATATATATAGATTGGTGGGGCAAATCGAACCTAAAGCTTAGTGTGATCACACACTTTTGAATTTATTTGTACAACTTTTATTATCATCAATTTCATTTTTTTCTTGTTCAAGATTTGCAACGTACGTCTAAGAATAGATCCAACAACTAATTCATCATATTAACTTAATTTATTTATCTAAAACTAGTGTCTCGTGCCCGTATATTGTTTTTCTATCATGTGCTAACACATGTTAATCATGAACGATGGTTTTTATGTAATTTTATTTTGGTTTTAAATAAAATGAGTGAAATTGGCTAAAACAATTATCATTTGATTGTGGAAAAATGAGTTACTTATGAAAAGAAATGGTAGAATACAAAGAATATGTGATTGAAATGTGAATATTGAATATCATATATGATCCTTTAAAATAAAACTGTCCTGGGACAATTATTGAGAAGTTAAACATAAAATATGAAACTGTAAAAGGTAGTATTTTAATAAAATTAAGCTACACTAAATTTGTGTATTTGTGTATTTTCTTTATTATTAGTATAGATAAACTCCGAAATATAAGAACAAGCATAAAGAATAAATAAAAGCACAAGGAAACGGTTAGCAATTGTCATTAATATAACTGTTGTGTCGTTTTGTAATTGCCATGTACCTTCTAAACCTCTATGAAAATCAAGATAGAAAATGATTTACTTTCTGAATACATATATATATATATATATATATCAAATGATAGAGTTTTAATATTTAGAATGGGAGAAAAATAAATCTTAATCATTGATCAAGTCATGAATGATTAAGATTAAAACAAAAAGTTATATGACTTTTTTAAGTAGTCATATGACACTTTTAATAACCACTCATATAATTGTATAATCATGATTTAATCCTCTTAATCTCTCATATTAAAACTCTTCTGGCTTTATATACACGTTAAACACAAACACATGGACTATTAAAATGTCAGAGTTAAACACGTATAGTTATGCAATTTAGAACCAACAATAGTAACAACTTTGATGTTCTATTATGACAATGCCACAACAGATTTGAACAGTTTTTGCCAAGAGTATTCAAACAAAAGAGTGAAATTATGTTAATCACTTTATATTGGAGCTGGTGCTTGATCATTGACACTATTTTGTTTAGACAAAGCAGGATTAACACAAGCAAACAATGATTGATGATGTTTTTGTCTCTTCAACTTAACACCAAACAAGAAAGATCTCAATGGAATTCTAGCACCTTTAGAAGCGTTCCTCTTTGTGTCACTATGAACACTACTAATCCCAATAGCTTGATCAAGTTCATCAAGTGTTTTCTCAACATCATTTTTCATTCCTTTGACAAGACTAAGACCAGCTTGTAACTCACTAGCAACTTTACTGTTCTCTTGTTTCATGTTGAGAATCTCACCTTGAAACTTAGCAACTTGATAACCGCTTAATATATCAGCTTTTAGGACACCTGATTCTGAATTACCAGCTCTTGCTATTTCATCTTGTATGTTGCTTAAGGATGAATATCTACCTTGTAGTTCATCCTGCAACACTGCATTGTGTTCAAGCCAAAGTGATAGTTCAGTTCTAATCTCTCTTAGGTGTCTGAAAATAGGCCTAAGTTGTGATTGTATCGGTTGATGCTGATGATGTTTAGAATGCGAATGTCCTTCGGATTTTTTGTTGTTTTCCTTTATGGTTTTTAGTTCTGCTTTTAAGTCCTGAATTGAGTTTTGGAACTTTTGAATTTGATGAACTGATGTGCTGAATCTTAGCCAAAACTCGAGATTTTCCTCGAGGAGATCATCGATGTCCGAGCGGAATTTCTTTTCCAAGTCAGATAGGTCATGCCGCTTATCTTGGTCTGCCATTAGCTTCCCAAGGGTCATCTTTAGGGCGAACTTGCTCGTGTTTTCGTGTTGGTCTGCGAAAGGTGTTCTGTTTGAACTTGTATCCATGTTTTCGGTGTCCGGAATGTTGGATCCTTGACCTGATTTTCTGAGAAGTGCTTCATGTGGTGTGTATTTGTATTCTGTTCTTGTTGTGTATGGACTTTCATCAGGGTTTGAGTCTGGACAGTTTAGCTTCTGATGTAAAAATTCTATCTCTTTGTCCTTTGTCACAATAGCATTCTTCATTTCTCTTAACTGCATCATGAACAATAATACATTACTTTTGTTACTTATATTTTATTAGGAATATACTCAAATAATTCATTTTTAACATACCTCAAGTGCCAACTCAAAAATACTGTCCCTATTTTTCTTTTCCACATCATTAAGCTTCACCCTAACATCTTTATAGTTTCTCAAAACTGATGTATACTCTTCCAATAATATTTTCTCTCTATCATCAAGTCCATCCACAAACATCTGCCTCCAATTAGGCTGATCTCCCTCACCACTAGTCTCCAAATCTTGTGATTCAACATCAGAATTACTCATTGTATCAAACAAATCATCCTTATGTTGTCCTCCAATCATAAAATTAGTATTTTGACTCATAATAGACTTGTTATCATCATTAACATTTTCCTCCTCAATTGTTGTTTTCACAACACCCTTATCAGATACACCATCATTTTTTTCAACACTACTTTTCTTCTTCTTGTAAAGTACCAAATTTTCATCCTCAACATCATGCTTCATATTATTCAACTTACCAGATAAATGCTCAAGATTACAACTAGCTTCTGTGAAATGTGTTCTAAGACTATTATCTTGTTTTTTAACACTTTTGTTAAGAATTTTAACTCTCAATAATTCCTCTTCAAATTCTTTAAGCTTCTTATTAGTAACTTTTGATCCTGCTATAAGCATTTCCTTGTCCTCTTCCAATTTCTTTATATTTGTTTGAAGTCCATCAGTTTCTGATCTCAATCGGTTCACCATACTGGTTTGAGACGAAACCGCAGTTTCCAAAGTCACAACTTTATTCACAAGCTCATCGATGCATTCGGCCATTTCGGTCACAGTAAAAGAGTTTCCACTATCTTCCTCCAATTTCTCCTTAATCTTCTCTCTTAAAAGCACAGCATCATTCTCTTGTTTTTCCAAATTAGCTATCTCTTCATCAATGTTCTTTTGTTCTTCTCTTATGCTCTTACATTTTTCAAATTCTTCATCATGCTCATGTTCACTCATGAATTTAGATATGAATCCATCTCTAAGATTTTCAAACATCTCATGAGCTTTTCTAACTCTTTCATACTCAACTTTAGCTTCTATGGAAGATTGTGCTTGAATCTTTTGCAGCTTCGAAAGCATCTCTTTGCAAGAATTCAATGCTGTTGCTGCCATTAAGGCTCTAGCATCATCATCTTCAATGACAGTGCCAACGCCGAACTCATCTTGCAGGCTGCAAACATTTTTCTGCATTCCAGTTATCTGATCTTCAATTTCCCAGTACTTTTCATATGCGCGTTCATACACGCTTCTAACGAACTCTTTCTCGGTCTGCAATGCTAAAATCTCCTTCTGAAGCTTGTCAATTTCGCCGATCGCTGCAGCTTTCGTAAGACCTGATCTAGGAGTTGTTGGAAATTGAATTGATGGACTACTAGAGTTAGAAGTTCTCTTGATTGGACCTTTTCGGGATAGCAACATTGAAGGACTTCTAAATTCTTTCTTTGGAATCTTTGGAACTTTTGGAATGACTGGTTTCTGAATTTGGTGGTTGTTGTTGTTTGGGTCAGGAGATGGTGAGTAGTTTGTTCCTGTGTCACTTTCGTCGTCGTCGATTTGGCACGGAACTTGGTCAGGGAAAACACTTGCAATAGTTCTGTTTGCACTTTGAAGTTCTCTTGATAAATGATCATATCTTTCTGCTAAGGCTCTATAAGCTCTAAAGGCTTCTTCTACAAATTCAACAAGCTCTGGCCTTTTCCTGTAATACATTTCTGCCCTTTGAGAAAATGAGTCTCCATCATTTTGCAAGACTCTCAGTGTATCAGTCACCTTCTCCTCCATATCTGTCATTAGCAATGAATTTTTGTTTCATAAGTTAAAAGTTAAAATAGAATGATGCAGATGATAACTTCAGCTATAAGAAACATGGGAATGGCTTATGAAATATTTTTCGGTCGTGACATAACCCTCTAATTTTCAGGGGAAGGGGGCCTTAGTAATCTGGAGTTCGGTCAGGAGGCAAGTAAAGTCTGACAAATTATTGTTCCAATTAGGTTCAAACTTTGGTACTCCCGATCGATTTGAGAAGGACTTATGCTATGAAACTAACAAAACTACAATTGGCTATCATAACTTTTTGGAGTGAAATCCTCAACTATTCTGCTACTGGAGGCAATCATATTCGAGGCCGACAGAGCTATAAGCGTAGAACTTGTTCTAGGAGATTGAACTAAGGACCTAGCATTAAGAAGTATTTTGTACACAATCTTTCAACTTGCAAAGCTAGAATGCTTCCACTAGGCTAACCCTTTGGCTATGACAATCTTATATCATTCATCATGACACTACAATGTGTGTGAATTTTGAGATCATTGTGATTTGAGACTTTATCCATTTTCATGTTTATATTCCTCCTATATTTTGCTTTACTCCTCTAAAATATTTCAATTAACTCTACACTATATATTGTTATGTAGAATGAAATGTATAAATTTTATGCATGTAGATTGTCTGCCATGTATAGATAGATCAGCAAATTTTCACAATTTGCAAATAATTTAGTTTGGGAAAACAAGAAGAAAAAAAAGAAAATGTTGGTCATTCTTAAATCACATGAAAATTAATACCCTCCTATTGTACCAAATGGCCAACAAAATATACATGCTTTGATGGAAATAATGATGATGGAAAACATCTAGATTTATAATTAAGGAACAATTATCTAACATATATATACTAAGAAAAATACCTTGGAGGCATTGATCCAACCATTTTGATTGTTTTGTTCTAATGTGGCTAGCCCACCACCATGAATATGCATTGCTTGCTGCCCTTTGCAACATTTTTATTTTTTATTTTAGGTAGCAATCATACACATTCATCCCATTGAGGTAAAATCTTGACAACAACAATGTTAATTCAATGTGACAAACAAATTAAAAAATGTCACACAAAAGGTTTGATTTTGATTAACATGGTGATTAATGAAAAATATGGTGAAAAGAAAAACGTGTTGACCAAAATGCCCTTTTAATTTTTAAGGGGTACACAAGGAGAGGAGGATAAATCGCCACATTTATACGTGTAAGGTGTTGGATCCTTTGAAGTGCTCAAAATTTGGAGGGCTTTTTGTTAGAAAATTGCCCCACTTGGGAAGATTTTGGGTTGGCCAGTTTGGCACTTGTTGGCAACCTAAGAAAAGAATGTTTTTAACAAAAATTTTAGAAATATGCTACCATGGACAAAAGGAAAGATTCAAAATACTTACGAGTTGGTTTTTATAATAACAAGAAGAATATAAACACTTGACTTGGCAAAGTTATTAATTTATAAGCTAAAAATAGGAGAATGAATTTGATTAAGCAACTTCACTTGTGAAAAAATAAAATCGTGGTAAAAAAAATTAAAAATAATATGACTACAAGATATTATATTTCTGATAATGAGTAAATATTTTAAAGCTTTTTTAATTTGAATATAAATATAATAATATATTTATGATATATATAAAAAGATAGATATAAAAATATACTGATATAATAATTTGATATCGTTATGTCATTTAATAACATTGAATAGGAGAATTATTTTCAAAAATTTATAGTTGAATTGGAGGTTACTATCATATCATATTGTAGTTATTAAATTTTATATTAATCTAAAATTATTTAATACTATCTCATTTCTTTTTTAATTGTTATTTTTAGATTATTTACGCATATTAAGAAAACTAATAAATTTTGATATTTTTCAAAAAATTATTTGTCTTATCTATAATACTCTTAACTATTTATTATCTCATTTCACATTTTTTTACTCTGTAATAAATGATTAACCATAATTTTGACAAACCAATAATTATACTATTTTGAAAACAAAAAATAAAAAAGAGTAAAATATTTCCAAAACAATGACATTGTTAGTTTTATATTAGTTAGTTTTATTGCTTTATTTTTGGGGTTGTTATAACTATTTTGTTAGTAGTCTTATTACAAAGCTACTATTATAAATAGACACATATTGTATTATTTTCTTAATCAATATAGATGCATATTTAGAAAATAATTTATATTATGGTATCAGAAGTTTCTTTTTCTTTCTCTAAATTTCAAAATTCCTAAATTCTTGGCATAGGAAGCACTTTCTTCTTTGCTGTAACCTTCAAAAGTCTCTCCAATATTGCAACAAATGAAGTATTCCCCAAATTGAAAACCCTAAATTGAGCAGAACCCTTTTTCTTTCCACCACTACCAATGCTCTTCTTTGCTATATCCAATACACTCCTTAACAATATCATCAATGTAAGTGAAATCCCTAGACACTGTTCCACCGTCTGGTGATTCAAAAATCGTTATCGTTTTCCCCTTTAAAATATCCTTCGTGAAGAAGAAATACGCCATGTCAGGTCTACCCCAAAGTCCATAAACCGTGAAGAAACGTAACGCCGTGATTGAAAGACCGTAGATATGGTTATAACTGTGTGCGATTTCTGAGGAGTTGTTTCTTTGAGCGCCATCCAGGAAGTTGCGACAGCGACTTCATTGTTCTTGCCTTTCTTTTTCTCTCTTTTCCTTCATCCAACTCTTCAATGGCAGATTCTGATGACAATTCATCCTCACCCACCTCTGCAACAGTTTCTCCAGATGAATCGCGAAATCCAGCATCGCCGTATTATCTTCATCCTGGCGAAAATCTGGGCGCATTACTTATAAATATGACTTTACAAGGGCCAAATTATTACAACTGGAGCCGTTTGATGAAACGTGCGTTGATCTCCAAGAACAAAGTGAAATTCATCAATGGCAAGTTATCGATGCCGGCAGAGAACGATGCGTTATTTGATGCTTGGGAGCGCTGCAATATGATGGTAATTTCTTGGATTACTCGTACTCTTTCTCCTTCTATTGCTCAAAGTACTATACACATTGAGAATTCAACAACTTTATGGGATCATCTAAAGAATCGATTTTCTAAAGGAGACCATTTTCGTTTTTCCGATCTTCTTCAAGATTTACATTCTATCAAACAGGGTGATAAATCAGTCTCTGATTTCTTTACTGAATGGGGTATTCTTTGGGAGGAGTTAGAGGTTTTACGGCCCATTACCGATTGTTCTTGCTCTAATTCTTCTGCGTGTAGTTTACACAAATTAGTCTTAGGTTATCGTTCCTCTGAAGCGCTTACGTGTTTTTTAAAGGGCCTCAATGACAATTTTAATATGGTAAAAACTCAGATTTTGATGATGGATCCTCTACCTAATATAACCACAGCATTTTCTTTAATTTTACAACAAGAACGACAAATTATGGGTCCTTCTGTTGATGCCAAGGTTCTAATGAACTCTTCCATCAATGGTACATCTAATGCTAATCCTAGAAATGGTTCAGGTCGTGGTAAGGGTCGCGGATCTGTGCGAGGCAGAGGTGGAGGTCCTCAACGACAATGTACTTTTTGCAACAGGCTAGGACACACTGTTGATCATTGCTATTTTAAACATGGTTTTCCGCCTGGATATTCTCCTAGATACAAGAACATCAAATCTATTAATTCTTCAATTACTGATGCTGATTATGGGACTGCTCCTCAAGATCATAGTTCTCCTAAATCCAATCCATCTGATGGTAATGTCTCTCAATTCACTGCTGACCAAATTAATCAACTCAAACATTTACTTCAACAATCTGCTTCCTCTACTGGAGATCAATCTCAACCTACAAGTTCAATTTCTCAAATTGGTGGAGTTTCCTCTAATCAACTGAATTCTGTTTTAGGTAATATCTCTCCAAACTATTGGATTCTTGATACTAGTGCTACTGATCATGTCACTTGTAATTCCAAAAATTTTATTACCTTTCATGAAATTAAACCAATTCATGTTACATTACCAAATGGAAATACTGTTATGGCCACACATTCAGGAACTGTATATTTTACAAATGAATTTAAACTTTTCAATGTTTTATACATTCCTGATTTTACGTTGAACATTATTTCCGTTCAGCAATTAATTACTTCTTTGAATTGTAAATTAACTTTTGTTAACTCTCAATGTGACATTCAAGACCATACATCCAAGATGATTGGGCATGCTAAGCGTTTGAATGGTTTATATCATCTGCAACAACCTATTCATGATGACAAAAATTCTATGTTGTATTCTTTAAATTCTAGAACATCACATGCTACTATTGATCTATGGCATCTTAGATTAGGACACCCTTCTAATAATGTTCTTACTCATATTTGTAAACATTTTCCATATGTGAGTTTCCATTCTAATAACATTTGTGATTCTTGCTATCTTGCCAAACAATCTAGATTACCTTTTCATGCTAGTAATACTATTTCTGATAACGCTTTTGATTTAATTCATATGGATATTTGGGGACCCTTGTCATATTCTTCTATTCATGGTCACAAATATTTTCTAATTATTGTTGATGATTGTACTAGACACACTTGGATTTATCTTATGAAAGCCAAATCTGAAACTCGAAAGTTAATGCATGATTTTGTTGTTTTAATTAAAAATCAGTTTGACAAAGTTGTCAAAGTTATTAGGACTGATAATGGTGTTGAGTTCTTGTATCCTGAATTTTATGCAAAATTTGGAATTCTACATCAAACATCATGTGTTGAAACTCCACAACAAAACTCTATTATGGAAAGAAAACATAGACATATTTTAAATGTCACTAGATGCTTGCTTTTTCATGCTAATCTTCCAAAAGTATTTTGGTCTTTTGTTGTTAAACATGCCATTTATCTTATTAATAGATTACCATCAGCATCCATTGATAATCATAGCCCTTATGAGTTGTTATATAAACATCTCCCTGATCTTAATGAATTGAAAGTTTTTGGATCTCTTTGCTTTGTTTCTACTTTGCAACAACATAGGACTAAATTAGATCATAGATCTAGAAAATGTCTATTTCTTGGATATAAATTTGGCACTAAAGGATTTATTTGTTATGATTTACATACTAGAGAAATTTTAGTTTCTATACATGTTATTTTTCATGAAAATGTTTTTCCATACTTATCTAGTAATGATTCTTCTAAAAGTGATTTGTCATCTTGCGGTGATTTCGATATGTTTAATTTCCTTCTTGAACCTATAGAACTAGATTATGTCAATAGTAAATTGAATCATTCTAATTTGAATGATATTAATATCATGCCTACTTGTGATGAAAATAATTCTGTACATGAAGAGCCTTTTATACCACCTAGTATTCGCAAATCAACAAGGACAAGAAATCCTCCTGTTTACCTTCAGGACTTTCATTGCAATCTTTTAAACACTTCAGGTACGGCTACTAACTCTACAGCTGATTCTGTTTTATATCCTTTGTCTTCTGTTTTGTCTTATAAATCTTTTTCTTCTACTCATTTAAAATACATTCATGCCATGACTAGTGCTGTTGAACCCCAAACTTATCATGAAGCTATTAAATCTAAGGATTGGGTCATTGCTATGCAACAAGAAATTACAGCTTTAGAATCTAATAACACTTGGGAATTAGTTGATTTGCCTAAAGATAAACATGTCATAGGATGTAGGTGGGTATATAAGATTAAGCATAGGGCTGATGGTACTATTGAAAGGCACAAGGCTAGACTTGTTGCCAAAGGTTTCACTCAATTAGAAGGTGTTCATTTTCTAGACACATTTTCTCCTGTGGCCAAATTAACTACTGTTAGATTACTTCTTGCTTTGGCTACTACTAATAATTGGTTTTTAAAACAATTAGATGTTAGTAACGCTTTTCTTCATGGTGATCTTCATGAGGAAGTTTATATGAAACTTCCTCCTGGTTATCTGAGTCATCATAGTAATAAGGTTTGTCGTTTAAAAAAATCTTTGTATGGTTTAAAACAAGCGAGTCGACAATGGTTTGCCAAACTGTCTTTTGCTTTAATATCATTTGGTTTTCAACATTCACAACATGATCATTCCTTATTCATTCTCAAGAAATTAAATTCCTCTACTGTTTTGTTGGTTTACGTAGATGATATTATTATTGCAGGTAATTCTGAATTGGAGATCGATATGATTAAAACTTTTTTAAATTCTTCTTTTCAGATTAGAGACCTTGGGGACTTAAAGTTTTTTCTTAGATTGGAGATCTCTCGTTCAAGGGAGAGTATTCACATATGTCAACATAAATATGCTCTCGATATCTTGTCAGACGCTGGATTATTAGGCGCTAAACCTTGCAATACACCTATGATCAAGGACTGCAAATTTCTATACAACTCAAAGGCACAATCTCATGACCCGACCTCATTTAGAAGAATTATTGGACGTCTTATCTACTTGACCAACACACGGCCTGATATCACTTTCGCCGTACAACAACTTAGCCAATTTATGCAATCACCAACTAAAGACCATTACATGGCAGCCATGAGGATCCTCAAATACATAAAAACTGCACCAGCCCAAGGATTGTTTTACTCATCAGCGTCCAGACCTCAACTGCGAGTGTTTAGCGATTCTGATTGGGCAACCTGTCCAGAAACGAGAAGGCCTGTAACTAGATTTTGTATATTTCTTGGATCATCGTTGATTTCGTGGAGGTCTAAGAAACAAAGCACTGTATCTCGTTCATCTTCAGAAGCAGAGTATAAAGCATTAGCGTCAACAACTTGTGAAATTCAATGGATAACATTTCTTTTGCAAGAATTAAACATGGATTTTGCTGCCCCTACAACTCTTTATTGCGATAATCAATCAGCCAGGAACATTGCATCAAACCCAACATTCCATGAGAGAACAAAACATATCGAAATTGATTGTCACATTGTTCGAGACAAACTGCAAACTGGATTGTTCAAACTCTTGCCCATCTCTTCATCAAATATGCTGACAGATTTCTTTACTAAGTCACTTAAACCTGCAGCATTCCATTCAATTCTTAACAAGTTGGGAATTCTTAACATACATTCTCCATCTTGAGGGGGGATGTTAGTTTTATATTAGTTAGTTTTATTGCTTTATTTTTGGGGTTGTTATAACTATTTTGTTAGTAGTCTTATTACAAAGCTACTATTATAAATAGACACATATTGTATTATTTTCTTAATCAATATAGATGCATATTCAGAAAATAATTTCTATTAGACATTAAGATACAGTCTGGTTGTTGAAAGTAGAACAACTTACCCCTATTTAAAAGTATTATACTAGTATCTTAGGACAAACTAGTAATAACTTTGTATATATAAGAGCATATCTTACTAGTAAATTTTCTTCCCTGAAGAAGTAATCAAATTATCAAAGAAACATAAGGCCTAAACCAAGGAATAAAAAAATAAAAAATGATATGGAACACTGTGAGAGGGAATTGTTTTATAAATTAATATCATGATTTTTAAAATTAAACACTGCCGATAAATTCACAATCAATTTGCATACTCATACTTGTGCTTATCATATATGTGAGTTGGTTGGGATATCATGAGGTCATACTTGAAGATTAGGTTCACAATTAATACATGATGGAAGCATGAAAGGAATGAAAGAGTTAGCCATGTTGAGACTATTGATAACTTTATGGATCCATAAAAAAAAAAAGCAAAACACTTGTTAATTTAAATGTACATTCATGATAACCACAAAACACATAGATTATAGATACATATATACAAAATAAACTTATGTTATACAAAATTTATATACAGAGAGTTATGAACAAATTTTGAGTACATGATTGAGCATTCAATCAATTCCCATATCTACATTAATATTTACATCAACAAATATCAAGGTACAAAATCACCACACTTCAAACATGCATTCATCCAAATCTTTCTCTTGCTCCTAATTCCTCCACATTGTTGTGATTCTTCTCAAAGCAAGAGAGATGAACAGAAATTGTACATGATTCTCAATTCAAAAGCACCACCACAATTGCTTTATTTATTCTTCCGATCCTCATAGGTTTCAATTATTATCCAAGAAGTTTATCAATCATATTAGACATTATATCACATCACAGTGGTCTTTATTTACACTATTTACAACATACAATTGTTTGTTGTTGGCTACAGATCAGATCAGAGCATTTTGTCATGAAGATACAGGATCAAAATGATGAAAATTAGTGCATCAGGTATTTCGAAGAGAAGTGAGCCAGTTTTCCACATATTTCTTGCTTTCTGCAGATAGAGGAAGAAGGACAAATGTTACACTTCTAGCCACCAAAAGAAAAATAAATTCTCAACACGCTTTCAATCTAAAATGTCGGTATGTGTTTCAATCTAAAATGTCGGTATTACATAGATGGTGAATCCACGAAACCATTAATGTATGCATAAAGTCCAACCTCACATTAACCTCACATGACATTTTTGTTAATTGGTTATTTGATTCCAGCTAATAGTTCATAGGGTCATGGAGGTAAAGACAAAATAACATATCCTAGTATTAATATATCTACATGTGTCATACACATAAACATGTCCGACACCAAACACGTCTAGAATCTGAAATATAGTTACTACATAGATCCTACTGAATGGTAAATTTCAATCTAAAGGAAAATCGGCGATACTGTCACCATCAAATCACAATGCAGCAAGATTTTCAAATTCATTGTTTGTCTTCATTTGATGCAAAAATCGTATGCTTCAAATATATCTGTTTAAACTGAAAAATATTATAGCTAATTTCTTTCAACTTATGCATAAATTTTTCACTTAAGCAGTTAATAACACCATCTTTCAAACTTAAAAATTAATTTTTGAAGAAATTGCACTTACATCCTCGTAGTATGCTTAAATTAACACTTACTCCCTTCAATTATGTTAAAGACACTAACCACCCCTCAATCATACACAGCTTGTAAACATTCGAGGGGCATGTGTGTCATTTAAATAGAACTAAGGGGGAGTTTAGTGTAATTTCCTCTGTATGATTATACAGACACACTCCACAATAAAAACAGACGAGGATTGAGGAGTGTGTGCTATAAGCATACCATAGTGGAGTCGAGTTGAATGTAATTTTTCCTAAACTTTTTCAAAAATAATGCTTAAATTATGTTCTGAAATCAGAGTACTACATGCACAAACCCCAACAAAAATTCAAAGACAACAAACATTATTATAAAATTTACATTTTCAACATCAGTTCAATTCAATTCAAACATTCAGATTCTAACGATTTAACGGAGTTGAATGTAAAGTATTTATGTTTGAATACATTCACATAAAAGTGAACTCAATGAAAAATCTGTGTGTAGAAATCACATTTTGAATAAAAAAGTTTTAAATTCTAGCTTCAAGTTAGAATCCATTTTAGAGACAAAATCAGTTCTACTTAAACACATCTAAACATGTCAAAATCAATTCTACACATTTGAAATCAATTTTGACTCAAGTGGAACCAAACATTCTAAAAGGTATTAATAAAAAATGTACAAATAAATAAACTTACCATCTGAATAATTATCCAAAAAATTGCCAACACCATTGAGCAAGTTGTTTTTTGTACCCTCTTCAACCATACCATAATCTCTTCCATAACAAGGAACCAAAACAGCAAAACTATTATCAGTTTCATCGTCATCACTTGGAAAACCAGGTCCATGAGGTTCACACCAACCAATAGACCAATCAGAACCATCAGATTCAGAACCAGAAACACAACCTCCATCAGATGGAACAAGAACAACATCATATTCCCTATCAACTTTCCTCTCTTCCCTACTATTCCATTTCCTCTTCACCCTCTTTGATGAAGACCCCATGTTTGCTTGAACCAAAGGGAATCTCATTACCTCAGATTCCCACAAGTTCAAATCTGTTGAAGAATTTATAGATGACCCATTTGGAATTCTTGTTGGTTCTTGATGTTTTCCACCCCATAACCACCAAGAGAGATTGGTGAAAGCCAGAGACATTTATTTGTGTTGATGAATTCTTGAAAAGCAAAAAACTTTCTACCTGTTAAGAACAAGAACATGGTTAGTAAACTATATGAATCAAAACAAACTCAATGTAATCATAAAATATGAAAATCAATGATGAAGACAGAAAATTAGGAAATCTAACTTTTCAATGAAGCACTTATACAACAAGGGGTTGTTTTTGTTTTTTAGAGATTAAAATCAGAAAGTGTTTGGTGCTATTTGAACTTGAAGCACCAAAAGCTAGTTATTTGCTTTTCCAAATTCAGCATTTTATTGGTCATAAAAAGACCAAAACAAAATCTTAGGTAACAAACACATGTCCTGAAATTTGTGCAATATACATTGAATGTATATACACCAAAAACCAAAACCAAAACATTAATTCTAAGTACATTGAATTTAGACACCTATTTTCTCCACAACCACAATCCAAATAAATAAAACCCAATTACACATACAATCAATCAACGAGTAAATAATCATTTCAGTCCCTTAAAATGTGAGACGTTGTCAGATTAGTCCTTAAATTTATCAAAATTACAAAAACAACCCTGAGTGGGGCTTCTGTAATGTCTAAACTGAACCGACTAACATGAGACATATTGGAGAACCCACCTAACTACGGAAATACACGTTATAGGATCATACTGACTAACATGAGAAAACCTCAATGGATAACAAAACAAACATAAAGCAGAAAACAAGTACAAAAGAAAACCTTAAAATAGCCAAAAACAAAACTTACAAACCAAACCTTAAAATAGCCAACCAAAAAAAAATTAAAAATCTTTAATTTTATTTTTAAACAAATCTTTCTTTTATAAATCAGATAAAACAAGTTAAACTAAAAGAATCCAGAAGCTGAAACAACAAATCCTATTTAAAAAGCACAAAAGTTTGAAGAAATTTCAATGATTCACAAACTTCTATTCAATGAATAAAACAAAAACAAGGAACAATAGAACAACAACAATTGATGAATCAGTAGTATATGTTGTGTGTGTACCTTAAAAGGTGGAAAAAAAACCTCGGAAAGTTTCTATATACGAAATTTCTAAAAGTGTAATAATCCAATAAGAACTCAAGTTTTGATAACGAAGATGAAGAAGAAAAAGAATGAAATGAGAGTCACAATTTGTATAGGTTTTCCAGTTACCGTTGGATTAATGTGAATCACAAATGGAGGTATTAGAACCGTTGGATCTAATCTGAGCTGTTCCAATGATAATGTCACTCGGCATAAATAAAAAGTTGGAAGGAACAATAAGACATTGCCACGTAGATTAAAGAGAATAACACGACAACGGAAAGGTTTTTATAAGTTGCGGGAAGTTCCACGGTAAGAAATTATCCTTCAAGTACGCGTGGCAGTTGTCTTATGTTTGAAGAATCTTTATTGGAGAAATCGCATTTTTTATTTTATGTAAAAGGAAAATTGCAATTGCTATCAATTTGGATCTCGAGTTAAGATATTTTGACAAAAATGTTTATGAACTTGTATAATTGTATTGTCGGTAACTTATAAGTAACTAGTTGGTTATATTTTGAAATTATGGATATAAATTATTAAAAAGAAAAAGTGATTTTAACATTCAATTACTTAAAATATTTATTATTAAATATTTTTAAAAGTATGAAAATTATTTTATATTTGTTCGTCATAATAAAAATTATTTAAAAAGAATTAATTATCAAAAAATAATTTTTATATTATTTTTGTATTCTCATTTAAGAGAGTGTAGCTTCTGTTTTGTTGGAAGTAAAAGATTAAGATTTAAGTTTGATTATAGTTGTAGCATTAACTTTGGTTTAGTTTTAGTGAAATTTTCCTTACTATAATATTAAATCTCTCTTTGGATCTACTTGTAAGACATCTACACATATCAATAATACATTTATTTTAATTTTGCAAATAAAAAATATTTTGAATTTTAGCTAACAAATATGAGAATTTGTGTGATGTTTATAAGTAAATTTTCACTTTCAAATTTGATTAAGTTTTGAATAAACTTTTTGAACAAATTTTTGAAATATTTACACTTATTTGAATTCTAAAAACTAAAAAATAAATAAAAAGTATTGAATATTGGCGCTGTTTGCACGATGGTCTTTCTCAATTGAGGGGATAAAAGGCTTGTTCAAGCTCAATATGACACCTCTTTAACTAATTAAGTTTGACATAGATATGTCTCATTCTAAGTCTCTCACTTGTTTCAAACAATATATTAACTTAAGCATATTTGCAAATGCACCTCACCATTAAGAATTATTTCTCGTGTGTATTTTGGCCAAAAAACTTTCAACAATAGAATACTTTTTACACTTATCCATATCACTATGACATCATCTATTTTTCCTAATAAATTGATGTTCTAAGTGGAACATTAACACCATATGTATCAATTGAACAATTTTTAAATCTTAATTGATTACTAGTCATGGTGGATCTTGGAAGAAAATTATTTGATCCAATACTTTTACCACTAAAACAAATCATTTTTCAATTTGGACATATACAACTTTAATGACCAACCTGAATAGTTATCTAATTAATTTTACGTGAATGCCTTAATTAATTTTACTATAACAATAAAGGAGCACGTGGAACGGGGTGCATGTGATCCAAAAGGGGGTGCAAGGAAATGTTGGTGAAGGGGAAGGTGAAGAGTGCATTCTAGGATGAAAGTCATACAAAGGATGCTAGATGCTAGTGAGGAAGTAAATTTGATTAATTTCACTAGTATTCTATTGTATTGAATTTGCGTGGATGTTTGGTTCAAGGAACATCCCCTTTAGATTTTGGCCACTTGGTTATAGTTTAAAGCTTATCGTTTTGGACCTCTATTAATTTAATTTAAAATATGATTCTTTGTTTGGTTAATTACTCCTATGTTTAGTTTTAGTTCAACTTCAATTAGGCCAAATTTGAATTCTTTTAATTCAAAACATAATTTATCGTCATGTACATAAAATTTGAAAAATATGGATGCATTTTTATACTGTTGTAAATTACATATTTATCATTTTTACCTTTATTTTATTATTTTTTGGTAAATCAAATTCAACACATAATCATGATATCATGTTACTATTTTTTATGCAAACCATTGAAGAGAGAAAAATATAAATAAATAAAATGAAAAATACTAACAAGTCTAATAAATTTAACTAACTTATTTATTCAATAATTACATCAAGTTATATTTTATTTTAAATAATTTAAAAAATTATAATTAACTTTTTCACATTCCAAACGAACATTCCATATTACGCAAGAAATAAAACAAATTAATCTTTTCGTCATTACTTAATCATCATTTAATTTGTTTAAGTTCCAAATATACGGGAGCGAAAAATATGAAATTAAAGCAAGATAGGAAAATGTGGGATTTGGTCACAACATAGCAAAGACGGTCCTAGTCACAGGGATCTTTTATTTGTCTTATATTATTATTATAATTATTATTATTATTATTGTTGTTGTAGCCAATCAAGTACCTAGCTACAAGCTGCCCACAAAAGGTCAAATCAATCCTACGTAGATGATACCATCCACAAAAATTTTTGAGGTTGATTTTAAACTCCTTATCCACATCCAAAATTCCAAAATGGGCAAAAAAATAAAATAGTAAAAACTTAGCTTTTGGTACCGGTACATATCCATCTCAACCTCTAACACAAGGTCCACAAATTTCCTACATAGACAAAATTATTATAATGTTTGTTTTTGCCTCAATATTTTATCAAATTCTTAGGAAAAGACAGATACTTCTTTTCTCTTTTCTTTGATTTTTTTTTGCTAATCAATGATTGAGTGTATTAAACCTTGTTGGCCAACCATTCACATGTCCCATGTGGTGTGTGCAATTTTCTTTGTGATTGGAGTATCACTTTGGATATTTAAAAAAAAAAACTGCCTCTATTTACTACAATTATACGTCTGCACCACAAATCCTGTAAATTTCATATTTACCTCTAATTTAAGTTTGAAAAACTCACTCCTCCAAAATATTTGATGTGTTTCATAAAACTAAAATTTATTTTCTCACATAATAATTCTTCTATTTCCTGAATAATTTGTAATCAATTTTTAGGAAAGAGAACCTATACACTTCATCAGCATCATACATTGCTTCAATCTTTAATAACATGTATCAATGCATAATAAATATAATAAATATGTAACAACTAATATTAATGATCAAATAATAATTATTGCCGTTACTAAAAAATATAAATTGATACGCTTAAAGGGTTACATATTTCATTTATTGTTGCAATATGTTATGATGTTCATTTTTTTGTTATGCTGCAAGTCTTGAATGATATAATTGATGATGATAAATATTGTTCAAATAAATTTTAAAACGTATAAATTCAAAAGCGTGTGTACCACACTAAATTTTAGTTTTTATTTGCCCCACTAATCTATATATATTTGATGCAAACAGATTAACCGGCGAATCTCCTTCAAGTGAATTGCATATTCACATCAAACTTATCGATCAATAATAGTTTACAAAATAAAGTAAAAAAATGACTTAAAAATATTTTTGATAGAAATTTGATTCATGTAACATGAAAATTATGTTCTAATTTCTACCTCTAAAATGTTTTTATTTATAGAGAAACTCATATTAATTAGTGAAAGGAAAACAACTCTTGAAAAAGTTTATAACCCTTGGTATCTTACGATTTAAATTATTACTTAATAAATTATGTTTTCACTCATCCTCAAATAAATTGGTAGACAAACTTTGAACCAACCATTCATTAGAACAAGTGTGTGATAAGACCGCAATTACACGATATTATCGCGTAGTAAAAATTATTGTTCCCACAAGGACTTTGTTACGAGTATCGGTCTCTCTTTTCTATGATGATTAACTAAAACAGTAAATGTTGATAATGATTTTTGGTTTAAAATTCACAATAAAAATAAAGCCTTGGAATTGTAGTTTTTCACAATGATGGATACAATAAAATTAACCTTTGAGTTATGGGTGTTAAACTCTTAAAAATCAGATAAACAATTGTAACTAATGTCTACTTTCAAAGAACAAAAGTGTATTTTAAACTAATAATCAACCTATTTTCATGATTGATGTATTAGCAAAATCCTTTAACAGAAGATATCTTTCATGATTTTAAGAAACCAAAATCTATTTTCATGATTTGATCCTCTTGTCCAATCTAAGGGGTCAAATATAAAATCTACCTTACAATATAGTATTTGGTATCTAAGTATGAACATGATTCTTACTAAGATTGGATTAAATGATCAACACTCATATGACAGAAAGAAATAGAAATTGTTATAGATCCAATATTGGAAATCCTACAATCTCAAGACAAGGAAGATCTACTCACACATGATCATATTAGAATAAAAGCATAAATATAAGAACATTGGAAATATAAAATAACATAATAAAACAACAGAGTAAAAATAGAAAAATAAATATTATTGAAACTAGAAATTTGCTAAGAGAAATTACAAGAGCAAGAGTAACAAGGGATTGTGAGTAGAAATGTGTGTCTAAAACTAAGTATTTTCGTCTTTTTTATAGCCCTATGTGCCTTCACGAGCTTTAATTACAAGAAACAATCAGAATTTCATAGAAGATAAATGGTTAAGCAGTAGAAGATGAGCAGATTATGACCATAATAGTCATTACTGTCAGACAGTAATAGGTTCAGCAACAGAAGATGAGCAGATTACGATCATAATTGCCATTACTGCCAAACAGTAATCCTTGCTGACTTGGAGTGGCAAATTCTTGTTTTTTTCTCGTCCATCCATTATGATCGTAATGGTCATTATGGCCAGACAGTAATGCTTGTTGGAACTTGAGTTTCTTTCATTTTCTTGACCAGGATGCACCATGACTGCACCACTTGACTTCAAGGCTCTTTTGCACACAAAAATTTCACTTATTCCTTCACTTTTCCTTGCAATCTAAACAAAACAAAGAGGTAGTAAAACAGAACTAAAACCAAATTAAAAGCATCAAATTAACCTATCAAATAAAGCTATAAAAATAGATAAATTCTAGCTTATTAAATTCCCCGATGCATGAATCATTTCTTGTCCTCAAGTAGTTGTTTTAGGTAAAATTTATGGACGAGCAGACACTATGAATAAGGAACTCAACATTCAGTTCAAGTGTAAGCAATAGGCAAATTCCAAAACCAAAGGATAACCAACTTCTGTTCCAAATTAGTGACTTAGGCTTCTCTAGAAACATAATTCTCATCAATAGGACACTCAGTTCTCAAATTCTCTCAGTGTTTTAGGGTAATGGGCATTCACTCAAAATTTCACCAATGCAATGTTTCCTACCATAGGCTTGATTATTAACCAAATTTTCACTACATCTCTCATGAGAGCATATGTGAATCCAAAACACTTTTCAAGGTTGTAACGGGGCCAAGGGACAATAGGTGGGAAAAACCAAAAAAGGGATATTCAAAAGGCTATATCAAATTAAACATATGATTATAGATAACCTTTTTGAATATTTGAAGCTCAACATATTCAAACAATCATTCATTAGCCCAAACTTCATTCATCAGTCAAACATTTTTTCGTCTTATTGTGTCTTTTCAAACTAAGACTAACATATTTTTTTATATTTTTTTTTCATTTCTTTCATTTCTTTTTCTTTTTCTTTTTCTTATTTTTTTTTTATTTTTTATTATTTTAAGTTTCTCCACTTTATTCAAAAGGGCACCCAAGAATGATTTTATCGATAAAGTAAGGGACTAAGAAAGATAATTCATGTAAGGCTCAAAATGGGCAACTAGTGGAAAATACGAAATAAAACAAAAGAAAACAAGTCCTTAGGCATGAAAAAACTAATCCTATGGTGTTTTTTCTTCAAACATGATCACAAGAGAATTTATCCTTGAGACAGTTACAAGTCAAATTCTAGAGAACAAAGTCAATGGTGAATAATCACTCAAAATAAAGAAAAATGGCATAATATTTTATGATGTAACACAAACCCCTATATAAGCCTAAAACTCACATTTAGTAGCTAAATCAATGAGAACATATTGTCAGAGAATAAGTTAATTTATCAAACTGAAAGTGTGGTATTCGAAGATGAGTTCATTGCCTATTAAAAAACAACATGTACATAAATTATGGTTCCCTATCAAGGACATCAAAAGGTTTTCTTTCTAGCAAGGATAAATTATTTATAAAAAAAACTAGAATTAACATGTTGAGCAAACAAGCAAACAAATCCCCTATGCTTGAACCAGATATTGTCCTCAATGTAAAAAGTAAAATAATTATGAAAGGGGTAGGAAAGCTCTGGTGGTTGTAAAAAGTGGCCTTGTGCACGTATTACGACCATAATGACCATTACTGTTAGACAATAATTCTTGTTGTCTTCTCTTGTTTTCTACATTTTTCTTGTTTTAGCTCAACCAACAAAACAAAAAGAAAATTTTGAAAAATTAAAACTGTGGGTCGCCTCCCACGTAGCGCTTGTTTATTGTCCTTAGCTTGACCTTCATTTTGTAAATCTTAAGTTGGAGATCAAATGATAAGACTTACCCCTTTCTCTATTGGATCCCCAACTACATAATGCTTCAACCTTTGACCATTCACAGTGAAACCTTCAGTGGCCTCACTTCAGATTTCTACAGCTCCAAACGAGAACACATTGCAGATTTGAAATGGCCTGGAGCACCTTGAACGAAGTTTACCCGAAAACAACTTCACTCGTGAATTGAAAAGTATTACGAAGCCACCTTCTTTGAATTCTCTTCTTGTTATGTGCTGATCGTGCCACTTCTTGGTTGTTTCCTTGTAGAGTTTAGCATTCTTATAAGTGTCCAACCTCAACTCATCATGCTCATTGAGTTGGAGCTTCCTTTTTTCACCAGCAGCCTTCAAATCAAAGTTAAGGATCTTCATCACTCAATATGCTTTATGTTTGAGCTCAACTAGGAGGTGACAAGACTTTCCATAGATCCACTTGTAAGGAGTCATACCAATAGGAGTCTTGTATGTTGTACGGTAGGCCCAAAACGCATCATCTAGCTTCACAGACCAGTCCTTCTTTGACGCAGAGACAATTTTCTCGAGAATGCTCTTGATCTCTCTATTGGAAACTTCTACATGCCCGTTAGTTTGAGGGTGATATGTGTTAGAACCAAGTTGGTTCTTTCAATTAAAGTTTTGATGTTAACAAATGTATTTTATGAAAATCATATTTTGACTTAGAAGAAGAATGAAAAATCAGATGAGGTAACCAGAAGCAGAAATCAGAGGATAACGTCATCAGAAGCAAAAATCAGAGGATGACGTCACCAGAGGATGTCACCAGAAGAAAAAATCAGAGGATGATGTTGAAGGTGCAAACACGAGAAGGGGGGTTGAATTGTGTTTGACTAACTTGAATACTTTTTCTGTTTTTGCAGTTTTATAACAAAACCTGATGTATAAATCAAACAGAGCTAGCAGCGGTTATAAAGTAAAAAAAAACACAAAATTTTATACTGGTTCATCGTTAACGAGGCTACGTCCAGTCCCTTCACTTTGAAGGATTTCACTAATTCAAAACCTTGAATTACAACAATACCACTGACCCTCTAAGTCAGTCTTCTCAAACAGTCTAACAATCCTAGACTTTTGAGGAATACAACACCTTGACTTCTCAAGTCAAGTCTTCTCCTACCAATCTGACAACCCCAGATTGTAGAAAGAATTACAATGCCTTGAATCTAATTGCTAAGTAATCTGCTACCCCTTCTGACTCCCTCAGATTGTAGACTCTACTTCAACAACTTAGGTCTAACACAAGGGAAAGAAAAACACGAGTGCTTGCTTCTAGAAAGCTGAAACTCACAATTAACCTCACTGAAAACTCGAGTGTTTGCTTCTGGAAGTGTATGACTCTTTTGTGATTTTCGATGCTAAGTCTTCAGCCTTGAGCCTCCTTTTATATATGTGAATTCGAGTCTCTTCCAAGCTTAAATTCGAGCTGTATCTTGCTGGATTCTCTTGTAAAAATACCTTGACCAATCGGGTTTCTTTTAAATAAAAAACATATCTTTTTAGCTCCAGATTTGCTTTCAAAAATAACTTGGGCCAATCATGTCTTTAATTAATTTTGGAACAAATCTTTCTTCCCGCTAATAGCTTCAGAATTCCCACACGACTTCAATTTATTTTTGTATCAAATCCTTTTAATACTTTGATCAAATTTAATCAAGTCTCCACTAATTATCATCATGATTAAATCTGGACCGTTTGATCTTTTTCTCTCATCCACATCTGGACCATAAAAACTGATCTACTGTGATCCTCTGATCTCAGCCAACACTGGACCACACTTTCTGATCTTCTGATCTCGACCACTCTGGACTTGCAATCTGATCTGCTGTGATCCTCTGATCTTGACCAATGCTGGACCACAGGTTCTGATTTTCTGATCTCGGCCAACACTGGGACATGGTCTGATCTTCTGATCTCGGCCAACACTGGGCCATATACTTAAATCTTGACCATTGATCTGAACCTTTTCCCTCTGATCTGGACCAATTCTGGACTGGGTCTGAATTGAACTGAAATTAATACTGGACATATGATATTTTAATCTGGACATTTTACCTTCAATCTGGATCAGGTCTGGATTAAATCTGGACATCATTTCTTCTGGTCTGGACCTAGTTTCATACTCTGAATCATGCTATCTTCTGGTCTTGGCCAAATCTGGACCAAGTCACTGGTTCTGGACCAGTTATCTAAAGATCTGGTTAAGTCTGGATCAAGTTTGGACTGTTTATCATTTCAGTGCCAAGCTATCTTCTGGTCAGAATAACTTTTGGACCAAGTCTGACTTATGAATCCTTCTGGTCTGGAACAAGTCTCCCTCTGGCAGGCTTCCTTATGGTCTGGTCCAGATCTCCTTCTGGACTCTGCTTCCTTCTGATCTGGGATAGGAAAGATATCCTCTGATGGTGTTTTGACATCCTGGTGTATCTTCTAGTGCTTTTAGGATGCATCATCTGGTATCTTCTGGATGCATTATCTGGTGTCTTCTGGAGGTGTATCCTCTGGTCTGATTTTATCCTCTGGTAATTCATCTTCTACCTCTGGTGACTTTATCTTCTGGTGGCATTTAATGTGATAATTCTAAGTACAAAATAAGATTACATGGAGTGCTTTTGTTAACATCAAAATCCTAAGTACTTAGAACCAACTTGGTTCCAACAATCTCCCCTTTTTTTATGATGACAAAACCTTAACTTATTTTGCTAGCTTGTAACCCGAAGTACTTGAATTACTCCCCCTCAGACCAATCTCTCCCCCTAAGTCTAATAATGACTTTTTCTTCTCCTTTTCAACTCCTTCTTAAATCACTCTTTCTTTTCTTCTTTTCTCCTCTCCTTTTCAACTCCTTCTCTTTTCATCTCTTTCTGATTTATTTTTCTCTCTCCCTGTTTCTTCTCCTCTTCAACTCTTTCTTTTTCTCTCTTCATATTGCCTCTCCTTTTCAACTCCTTCTCTTTTCACTCTTTCTTTTTCTCTCTTTATTTTTCTCTCTCCCTGTTTCCTCTCCTTTTCAACTCCTTCTCTTTTCATCCCTTTCTTTTTCACTCCTTCTTTCTTTTTATCTCTCTTTTTCTACTTATTTCTCCTTTCTCTCTCTCTCTCTCTCTCTCTCCCCCTTTTTGTCATCAGCCAAAAAGAGGTCCTACTATTTTTGTATTTTTGTTTTTCTCTTTACAAATTACAGAAAGTAAAAACAGAAAAATAAAAAACATAAAGTAAAATTACAAGAAAATTAAAAACTCCTAAGATGACTACTTGAGCTAGTCAGATATGGAGATAATGCTGATATGCTTCTTGATTAACTCAAACCTATCTTCAGGTAGTGCTTTGGTGAAGATGTCAGCCCATTGATGATCAGTGTCCACAAACTGGATGCTTAAAGTCCCTTTTTGAACATGGTCCCTAATGAAATGGTGTTTTATTTCAATGTGTTTGGCTCTAGAGTGTAAGATAAGGTTCTTGGTTAGGTTTATGGCTGAAGTGTTATCACAAAACAAAGGGATATTGGTTTTAAAAGATGTTGTAATCTGTGAACTGCATCCTGCTGCTGATATATACTCAGCTTCAGCTGTTGACATGGCAATGGTGCTTTGTCATTTGCTTGACCAAGAGATCAAATTATCACCTAAGAATGTGCAGTTGCCACTTGTACTTTTCCTTTCCAGCTTGTCTCCAACATAGTCGGAATCACAAAAACCTCTTAGTTTGTAGGTGGGGGTTTTCTTGTATAACAAAGTAAGGTTGGTGGTTCCTTTAAGGTATCTCAAAATTCGTTTGACAGCAGTTAAATGGGATTCCCTAGGGTCAGCTTGAAAATGGGCATAGACACAAACACTAAACAAAATGTCAGGTCTAGAAGTAGTTAAGTAAAGAAGGGATCCAATCTGTATGTTTTCTGGTTTACCTTTTGGTTGGTTTCATCTTTCTCAAGAGACCAGGTTGGGTGCATGGGGTGACCATAGGCTTACAGTCACTCATCTTGAACTTTTTGAGAAGTTCTTTAGTGTATTTATATTGGTGAATGAGTATACCTGATTTTCCTTGGTGAATCTGAATTCCCAAGAAGAACTTAAGTTCTCCCATCATGCTCATTTGGAACTCTTTCTGCATTAGGTCAGAAAACTCCTTGCACAAAGTGCCATTAGTAGATCCAAAGATGATATTGTCAACATAAACTTGAATAATCAAAATATCATTTTTAATGGATTTCCTAAATAGAGTATTATCAATCTGGCCTCTATCAAATTCATTCTTAAGCAGAAAGTTACTAAGTCTGTCATACCATGCCCTTGGTGCTTGTTTTAAACCATATAAAGATTTTTTAAGTTTAAAAACATGGTTTGGAAAATCAGAATTTTCAAATCCAGGGGGTTGTTTGACATAGACTTTCTCACTTATGTAGCCATTTAAGAATGCCCTTTTAACATCCATTTGATACAGAATTATATCATGATTAGCAGCAAATGATAAGAGAATTCTAATTGCTTCTAACTTGGCCACTGGAGCAAAAGTCTCAGTGTAGTATATACCTTCCTTTTGACTGTATCCTTGAGCTACAAGTTTGGCTTTGTTCCTTACCACTTCACCTTTTTTATTGAGTTTATTCCTAAACACTCACTTGGTTCCAATAATGTTTTTGTTTGGTCTGGATACCAGATCCCAAACATCATTCCTTTGGAATTCATTCAGCTCTTCTTGCATTGCAAGTATCCAACCTTCCTCTGCCAGAGCTTCATCAACATTGGTTGGTCTGCATCAACTTCTGGTTTTGGAAGATCTGTAAAGCTTCTGATTCTGATAAATCAACTTCTAGTTCTGGTAAATCTGTAACAGCTTCTGATTCCGATAAATATCCATATTTCTCTTCTGACTTATCTTGCCTATTTCTGACTTGATCAGATTTATCTTTTGAAGATTTGTCATGTGTTGCTGACTTGCTTGTATCCTCTACCTTTCCAAGTACTTCTGTTTCTTCTGCTTCTGCTTCTGCTCCCTTTGGTTCTAGTGAACCTGCACTGTCTTTATCTTGCTTTGATTTGTCAAGATCAAGCAGTTTGTCATATAACAGTACAAATCAAATAATTTAAAAATGAACTCAATACAGCCAAACCATTAATTCTGCTTCTGGTGGTTTCTACTTGTTTTTGAAACCACTGGAATGTTGTTTCTGCTGAAGTGTTCAATTCGTGAGAATCACCTGGTTCCTCTGACAGTTTGAAAACCTGCAAAATACTTATCTAGCTTTGATTTGTTAAGATCAAGCTTCTTGTTATCACAATAAACATAAATATCAAGCAATAATAGTATTTACAGCAAGATGTAACCTCTATGTCAACAGTTTCAGTTTTACTCTAAAAATCCTCTTGCTTCTGATTTTCAGATTCTGAATCTGTATGTTCTGTGATTACATGGTTTGGATTAAGGGATTTGAATTCCCTTCCAGGTTTGTAGTCTTGATGAATTTCACAAGAGTGTTTGAAGAACTCTCTTGATTCTGATTTTTCTCTTTCTGATTTGGCTGATACACCATGTTCCTCTGGTGATTCTGGAACTTATGGTGATTCTGGTAATTATACTCGTTCTGATTCGGGTTCTGGTACTGATTCTGATTCTGGTCCAGTTCTTGTGCCTCTGATACTGGTTCCAGTTTTGGTTCTGGTTCCAATTCTTGTTCTGATTTTGGTTCCAGTGTTGGTTCTGGTTCCAGTTCCTGTACCTCTGATACTGGTTCCAGTTCCTGTTCTAATTCGTGTGATATGTGTGATTTCTTTGATATTTCCTGTTCCTCCTATGATTCTGGTTCTGGTTCTGGTTCTGATGGGTATTGTGTTGACCAGTTCTTCTTCTACCAAGTCAATTGGCTTCTGTTTGGTAGATGCTGGAACATAAACCTTCTTCTGCTTGTGCATTGCCAACATCCATTGTCCAGGCACCATTGTTGGTGTCTCCTTCTGGTTGCTCAGAATATCTACAACATAGACAATTTGATCTTTTGGTACCCAGAACTGATTGGGTCCAGGTTTGTTAGTCTTAACTGTTCTCTGATCTTGTTCAGATTTTACCATTGGACAAGATAGTTCAGAGTGACCTTTCTTAGCACAAACAATGCATAAAACATCATAATGAACAGCTTTACTTTCAGTAATCATTTTTGTAAAACCAAGACCTCTCTTTCTAGTGTTATTGTTTCCATAAATCATATATGCATATTTACTTCTTTCCATTCCATTAGAAATAAAATCCTTGTTTTCAGTTACATTCTCAGAATTTCGATTCTTTAAAACTTCGACTTCTTTGGTCAGATTTTTCTTATCTTCCCGAAAAGTTTTCAGTTTTTAAAGACATCTTATTGTTTGCATTTAAGAAATCTTTTAAAGCCTCAATTAATTCAGATTTAGTGAGATTAGAAAATACCTAACTATCTTCATCTTCTGAATCTGTTCCAGAGCCTGAGTTGTATCCAGAACTTGAGTTGGTGTGAGCCATCAGAGCCATAATTGCTTTCTCTGATGTGCTTCCAGGCTTGCCTGAATAACTGCTTTGATCATTCTTCCTTCTGCCTGCTTTCCTTCCTAAAATTGTGGTTTTATAAAGTCCAGAGGCAGACCTGATGTGTGCCATCATTGTTGTTTCTGCCTATTCTTCATCAGACGATTCTTCTTCTGATTCTGATACATCCCAGGCTGCCATCAGACCCTTCTTTCTGAATCTGGAACTCTTCTTGTGCTGCTTGCCTTTTTCCAGATTTGGACATTCTAATTTGATATGTTCAAGTTCATTGCATTCTTAACAGATGATGCTCTTCTTGTCAGATTCTTCTTTTCCTTTGCTGTTATGTTTCTTCTTGGAGCCTGTCCTTTTCCTGTTTTCCCAGATCTTAACCATATTTTTGGTTAAGTAAGCCATATCATCACCGTCACTGTCGCTATCCTCTGATTCTGGTGCTGCCTTTGTAGTTTTGTTCTGTTTCGACTTCAGGGCCAGATTCTTCTTCTTCTTTGGTTCATCTGCTTCCAGTTCTAGGTCATGAGATTTGAGTGAGCTGATCAAATTTTCAAGTCTTAAGTTATTCAGATTTTTGGCTTGCTGAACTGCAGCAACCATTGGTCTCCACTTGGTTGGTAAACTTCTTAGAATCTTCTTGACATGATCTGCTGTTGTGTAGCTTTTTGTTCAAGACCTTCAGTCTAGATATTAGAGTATGGAATCTACAGAACATTCCATCAATGTCTTCATCATCTTCCATCTTGAATATCTCATACTATTTGACCAGTATGTTAGCCCTTGCTTCTTGAACCTGCTGGTTTCCTTCATAGGTTAGAACCAGACTATCGAATATGCTCTTTGTTGTTTCTTTATCTATGAATCTGTCATATTCCTTTAATGTGATGGCACTGATCATGATGGTTCTAGCTTTGTGATGCAGTTTGTATGCTTTGCTCTGGTCTGGTTTCATATCTTCCATGTCCAGTTCTTTAGTTGGATCTCCTGGAACAGTAGGTGCAGTGTATCCTTTGACTACCAGCTTCCATAATTCAGGATCTTGAGATATGAAGAAACTTCTCATTCTGTCCTTCCAATACTCAAACCTTTCTCCATCAAACAGTGGTGGTCTGTTGATGGTGCCTCCCAAATCATCTTTGGATTCTGCCATGTTGAATGTAAGACCCTTAAATTTAAAATTAAATTATGGATTTAATATCAAGTGTATTTTGAGAATATTTGTAAAATATTTAATATATTAATTTTATATATATATATATAAATATTTATTTTGGAGGTTGGATTAAAATTATTGGATGAAGAATAAATTAATTTAATAACGAGTAAGTAAATATCGGGCAGTTAATTAAGATGTTATCGGTTAATTACGACGAGAGTGGTTAAGTATTTGATGGTCAAGCAATATTACAATATTACTGTGTTGGGTGCGGTGACACATATATGCCTATATATATGTAAGTGAGAAGCAAGAAATCAGAAAACATTTTCCTTCCTTCCTCACTGCATGCGCCAGTTCCCTTCTTCCTCTTCTCATTCTGTTTTTGTGTTGGTGGTAACAAAAGAGCATTTTCAAAAGTCAAATTACTTGGAAATCCGAGCGCCGAACAAGAAAGTGTCAAGAACGAAAGTTGTTCCTCTCATCGTTACGGAGCTAAGGAACTAACTTTGGTAGCGACGACGCGAACGGGAGTTTCGCCGATTTTTGTCGCGGTAACGTAAACGAGCGAAGAAAACATAACTAAGGTAAGGGGCAGCTTCCAACTTTCTAGATTTCATTTAGGGCTATAAATGCATGTTGATGTGTGATTATATTTGAATTTTCTGGTATGAAAATGAACTGTTGTGCATGTTGTCATGAATGATGAAAATGCATGTTGTTGATGTTTTTTTTATGATCTGTGTTGTTGCGGTTTTGGTTGATACATCAATGATGTTTTGGTTGTGTGGGGTTACTGGAAAGTGCTTTGCATGTCGTTTTGGGGATGATCAAAATGCATGAGTTGGGATATGGCTGTACTGACTTGTGACTGTTTTGGGAGGATAAGATTGTTTTTCTGTTGTTGTTGGTTTGCTGTTAAGTGGAGGAGGCTTTTATGGTTTTATTGTGGTTAAGGAAATCGATTATGTTGTTTTGTTAATATTCTGGTGTTGGTGGTTAAAGAAGCTGTGATTTTGTTTTGGTGTTGATGATGGTTTTCAAAAGAAAAGGATTTAACAATGGGTGGAGGTCTTCTGGAAATTTGTTGTTGTTGTGTTGATGAGTAGATTCATTTATACGTGTTGAGAAATGTTCTGAGTTTTGTGGTTCAAAAGAATGGTGATTATGTTTTGGTGTTGTGTTGGTTTTCCAAAGAAAAGATTTGAAAACATGTTGAAGTTTTCTGGAAAATCTCACTGTATTCGAAGGTGTATTCGAATACGGCATTGGTGTATTCGAATACATTCGTGCAAAATTCCAGTTTTATTCAAATTTTGAACTTGTATTCGAATACGACACTCTGTATTCGAATACAGATAAGTGATTTTTGCTTCTGACTTAGCATCTGTACTCGGCTACGACCCTATCATATTCGAATACAGGATTGCAATTTTTGCCACTGTATTCGCATGTGTATTCGACTACGTCCCTGTTGTATTCGAATACAAATTTGCTGGTTTTGCCACTGACTTCGCATTGTTTGTGATGAAATTAAATGGAATTTTTGAGATGGTTTGAGGTGGTGATGATGAGGTTCTTGAGTTTTTTTTGTAGATGTGGTGATAATAAAGTTGTTGAGATGGTTTGAGATGGTTTGAGGTGGTAATGGAGTGGCTGGATTTTCAGTTGGTATTTGCATATTGTTTTTAGTGAAGAGAAAACATCGCATGTCCATGCATTGCATAGTCAGGTGGTGACCGCGATGGGCCACAAAGTTGATGCGGTGACCGTGATGGGTTGCGAAGTTAAGTAGTAACCATGGGTTATAGAATAGTTCCGCGTGTATTAGACGGTCTATTCTATTTGGGGTCAGAGTAGTTCCGCGTGTATTAGACGGTCTATTCTACTCGGACTACTGAGTGGTTCTGCGTGTATTAGATGGTCCATTCTATCCGTTCGAGGATTTAACTTCTATGTATTTGGCCTGTGAGAGGCTAATACACGTCAATGTAGTAACCGTGAAGGGTTGTAGAATAGTTCGGCGTGTATTAGACGGTTTATTCTATCCGGGTTTAGAGTAGTTCTGCGTGTATTAGACGGTCTATTCAATTCGGGCTACAGAATGGTTCCGCGTGTATTTGACGGTCCATTCCATTTGTAAAATCGTGCTAGTCCGTGAGAGACTGCACCTTGGAAATTCCAAGAGTTGTGTACATTGGCATTTACATATTGCATCGGGGTGGTTGACTGTGAGTCATGTATTAATATGAGTTGATGAGTTGAAACCGAGGGTGGCAAGTATCCATTGAAATTTGAGTGCCGAATGGGTGTTTGTGATTGCTAATTTTGTTGTATTTGCAATATAATTAGTAGGTAAATTGGCTATTTCGCGAAGATGTTAATGTATATGTTTCATAAGTAAGCATACTTCATCATTACGGTTGTTATATCATTTGAGCATGCCATGTATGTACATTGTTATCTTAGAAATAATTGCTATGTGGTAATTGTTATTTTCGGTCAGTGACCCTTTACTATTATTGTGGAAAATTGGGCTTTGCCCTCAGATGACCCCCTTACACTAATGACGGAGAAGTCGTTAGTTTTCCTTGATCTTCACATACATAGTATTTGTGGACAACGCAGAGGAACGAACAGCTGGGGTGAAGACGAGACTTGTAGAGGATGCGGTGGAAACCATGCTACTATAGCCTTAGTGCATGATCAGTTTAGACTTGTTGTATAGGGTCTTGAGCTCGGTGGATGTAATTATTTATTTTGGGATGATTGTATATTTTTCCGCACTCTGATAATGTTTTGGTGGGTCCAGGATACAATTTTTGATGTATCTTTATTTTAGTATATTTTGAAGATCAATTTCCCAAAACTAATTGACTTGGTTAAAGTTATGATGTAATTATTTAATTACGTTCTTCATTTGAATCACGACGTATTATTTTATGAAATAATTTAATTTTATTTTCTTTTAATTCTTTTGAATTAATTTGAAAATTCTCTTATTGATTTTGATTGAAAAAAAAAATACACTCGCGCTGTTTAAAACTCGGGGTGTTACAGTTTGGTATCAGAGCTTTTGGTTAAATTTTTGGTTGACTTTTGGTTAAACTTTTGGGTAGGGCTCTGGTTAGATTGTTGGTTGGGAGTCGTTATTTGATCATGCATAGGAGCAAGTTGTTAGAGTGTCAAGTCTTGTATAGTTGTGGTGTGATGATATTGTTAAGCTATATTTTGGAATTATTCTAAACGGTATGAGATTTCTACTTGATGATGGTTTTGTAGGGAACAATGCCTCCAAGAAGAAATGACACTGCAAGAGCCAACGTCAGTCGGGATGATCGGATGGCTGAAGCGATGAATAACCTGGTTGCGTCTGTTGCTGCACAGACGGCTGCAAAGACTCAACGAGATCTAGAAAAAAGAGAAAGAGAGATTCGTGCTGCTGAATCAAGAGGACTATAGGATTTTCGTCGTCATAATCCTCCAAAGTTCAAGGGTGATGAAGGTCTAGAAAGAGCGGACCAATGGATTCAGGAAATGGAGAAAATTTTTGAAATGATTAATTGTCCGGCAGAGGTGAAGGTCAACTATGCTACATATCTGCTACTAGGGGATGCAGAATATTGGTGGAGAAGTACCAGGCTTTTGATGGGATCAGCTCATGAGGAGGTGAACTGGGAGTCGTTCAAAAGTTTTTGGACAAATACTTTCCGATGAGCACTGGGACTAAGTTGGGTGATGATTTTTTGAAATTACACCAAGGAAACATGACGGTGGGTGAATATGCAGCTAAGTTTGAATCTTTGTCAAGGCATTTCAGATTTTTCTGTGAAGAGGTGGATGAACAGTTTATGTGTCATCGTTTCCAAAGTGGGCTGAAGTATGAGATTCAAGACTCAGTTTTACCCTTGGGAATTCAACGTTTCCAAGCATTAGTGGAGAAATGCAGAGAGGTTGAGGATATGAAGAACAAGAGGGCCAACCAAGGAGGTAACTTTAATTCATGAGGGCCGAGCCGGATGAATTATCAGAATAATAAAGGGAAGCAAGTTGCTAAGCCATATAACCGGCCACAGAACAACAATAGAGGCCAGAATCGGTCGGGAAACCAAAATTTTGGAAGACAATTAGGACAAGGGGTTCGATGTTTCCGATGTGGAAAAGAGGGACATTATGCTACTGCTTGTACCACTATGAGTCCTTCATGCTACAATTGCCAGAAGCCAGGACATTTTGCAAAGGATTGCAAGGCTCAGAAGGTGGAACCAACGGTGAACGCGACTAGGGCTACTCGTCCTATTGCTAGGGGCCGCGTTTATCATTTGGGTGCTGAAGCTGGACATCAACCTCACAATTTGATCCAGCGAGATTGCGAGATTGCAGGTAACACACTAACTGCACTTTTTGATTCAGGGGCAACCCATTCTTTCATTGTTATGGACTGTGTGAATCGTTTGAAGCTATCTATGTCTGCTTTGCCTTTAGATTTGGTTGTTTCCACACCTGCTAAGACTTTGACCGTAAATTCTGCATGTTTACGCTGTCCTATAACTATTCAGAATAGAGAGTTCTTGGTTAATTTAATTTCTTTACCCCTACAATCACTCGAGATAATTCTCGGCATGGATTGGATGTCGTATAATTATGTAGTCTTGGATTGTGCTCTCAAATTAGTTTTTTTTCCCGAACCTGGAGTCGTTCGGTATTTGGCTACTAACAAGCTCGGAGAGTCACTGAGAGAAGGACCTCAGGAATTTTTATTATTGGCTAACGTGGAGACCAAGATGGATGTGAGCATAGAAGATGTGGTGTTAGTCAAAGAGTATCCGGACGTATTTCCAACAGAAATTCCGGGATTACCCCCAGTAAGAGAGGTGGAATTCTTCATTGATCTACACCCAGGAACTGGACCTATTTCAATTGTGCCGTATCGGATGTCGCCATTGGAATTATGCGAGCTTAAGGGTCAAATTGATGGTTTGTTGGAGAAAGGATTTATCAGACCAAGTGTGTCGCCATGGGGAGCTCCGGTGTTGTTGGTTAAGAAGAAGGATGGAAGTTCGCGCTTATGTGTGGATTATAGGCAACTTAACAAGGTAACTATTAAGAATCGTTATCCTTTACCACGCATCGATGATTTGATGGACCAATTGAGAGGAGCCGCGGTGTTTTCGAAGATCGATTTGAAGTCAGGATACCATCAGATTCGGGTAAGAGAATGAGATATTCAAAAGACTGCTTTCAGGACCCGTTACAGACATTATGAATATCTCGTTATGCCATTTGGAGTTACGAATGCACCAGCGATTTTTATGGATTATATGAATAGAATCTTTAGCCCATTCCTGGATAAATTTGTTGTGGCGTTCATCGATGATAAATTGATCTATTCAAAGGATGAAGAAGAACATGGAGAGCATTTATGTCAAGTTCTTGAAGTTTTACGAGAAAAGCAATTGTACGCCAATTTGTCAAAGTGCGAGTTTTGGCTAGAGAAAGTGAATTTCTTTGGACATGTGATAACAAAAGAAGGAATCGTTGTAGATCCGGCAAAGATTGAGACAATCCTTGCATGGAAACAACCTCAGACCGTCACAGACATACGAAGTTTTGTCGGACTGGCAGGATACTACAGGAGATTTATTGAAGGATTTGCTAAGATTGTAGCTCCTTTGACACAACTCACCAGAAAGAATCAGCCGTTTGCATGGACAGAGAAGTGTGAGGAAAGTTTTCAGTTGCTTAAGGAAAAGTTGACAACCTCACCAGTATTGGTCTTGCCACAACCAGAGGAACCCTATGAGGTTTACTGTGATGCATCTCACCAAGGTTTGGGATGTGTTTTGATGCAACACAAGAAAGCTGTAGCCTACGCCTTAAGACAGTTGAAAACTCACAAACGAAACTATCCTACTCATGATTTAGAACTTGCTGCAGTAGTTTTTGCATTAAAGATCTGGAGGCACTACTTATACGGATGCACGTTCACAGTATTCAGTGACCATAAAAGTCTGAAATATCTGTTTGATCAGAAAGAGTTGAACATGCGCCAGAGGAGATGGATGGAGACTCTCAAGGATTTCGATTTTTCATTGCCGTACCATCATGGGAAAGCCAATGTGGTGGCTGATGCATTAAGTAGAGGAAGTGTGTAAGTATCTTCAATGATAATGGCCAGACAACAAGAGTTGTGGGAAGCATTTAGAGATCTACACTTGGACGTAGAGTTTGCACCAGGAAATTTAAAATGTGGAATGATAAAAATTTCGAGTGGTTTACTCGAGGATATTGCGAATTCTCAAGATGATGCATTAATCTAAGAGAAGAGGAATCTAATAGTGCAAGAAAAGACAACTAAGTTCAGTATTGGACCAGATAATATTTTGAGATGTAATGAGAGGATTTGTGTACCGGCCGTTGTAGATCTGAGGAGAACAATTTTGGAAGAGGCTCATAAGAGTAAGTTGAGTATTCATCTGGGAGCGACAAAGATGTATCATGACTTAAGACAGAATTACTGGTGGCCAGGAATAAAGAGGCATGTAGCAGAGTATGTATCGGCTTGTTTAACTTGTCAGAAAGCGAAAGTGGAACATCAATGACCTGCTGGAACGTTGCAACCTTTGGATATACCGGAATGGAAGTGGGATAGCATTTCCATGGATTTTATAACCGGATTGCCCAAGACAAGGAAAAAGAATGATTCGATTTGGGTAATAGTGGATCGATTGACAAAATCCGCACATTTCTTGTCGGTAAATACCACTTATAAAGTAGATAAGTTGACGGAAATCTACATTGATGAGATTGTGAGATTACACGGAGTTCCGTCGAGTATCTTATCGGACCGTGATCCAAAGTTCACGTCTCATTTTTTGGGAGCGTTGCATGAAGCGTTAGGAACGAAACTGAAATTGAGTTCGGCATACCATCCACAAACTGACGGACAAACCGAGAGAACGAATCAGACTTTGGAAGATTTATTGAGAGCATGTGTATTGGATGACAGAGGGAGTTGGGATGATGTATTGCCATTGATTGAATTTACCTACAACAATAGTTTTCACGCAAGTATTGGAATGGCACCCTATGAGGCTTTGTATGGACGCAAGTGTCAGACGCCTTTATGCTGGTATAAGGACGGAGAAAGTATGATTGTAGGACCTGAGATGGTGGAACAGACTACAGAGAAAGTCAAGAGGATACAAGAGAAAATGAAGATTTCATAGGATCGTCAGAAGAGTTATGCGGACAAGCGTCGCAGACCTTTGGAATTCGAGCAGGGTGATCATGTATTTCTAAGGGTCATGCCTACAACTGGAGTTGGCAAAGCTATTAAATCAAGGAAATTGACTCCGAAATTTATTGGACCATACCAGATTACTGCACGAATTGGACCAATGGCTTATCGGATTGCTTTACCTCCCATACTGTCCAATATCCACAATGTATTTCACGTATCACAGTTAAGGAAATATATTTCGGATCCGATACATGTGATCGAATTAGACATAATTCAACTGAAGGATAACCTGTCATTTGAAGTGTTACCTATAAGAATTGAGGACAGGAAGATTAAACAGTTGAGGAACAAGGAAGTCCCACTAGTCAAAGTGATTTGGAATCCGACTACTGGAGACGCGACTTGGGAACTAGAGAGTAAGATGAGGGAACAACATCCTCAGTTGTTTATCGACATGTAGTTTCGAGGACGAAACTAATTTAAGGGGGGTAGTAATGTAAGACCCTTAAATTTAAAATTAAATTATGGATTTAATATTAAGTGTATTTTGGGAATATTTGTAAAATATTTAATATATGTATATTTATATATATATATATATATAAATATTTGTTTTGGAGGTTGGATTAAAATTATTGGATGAAGGATAAATTAATTTAATTACGAGTAATTAAATATCGGGCAGTTAATTAAGATGTTATCGGTTAATTACGACAAGAGTGGTTAAGTACTTGATGGTGAAGCAATATTGCGGAGCTAAGGAACTAACTTTGGTAGCGACGACGCGAACAGGAGTTTCGCCGACTTTTGTCGCGGTAACGTAAACGAGCGAAGAAAACGTAACTAAGGTTAGGGGCACCTTCCAACTTTCTAGATTGCATTTAGGGCTGTAAATGCATGTTGATGTGTGATTATATTTGATTTTTCTGGTATGAAAATGAAACTGTTGTGCATGTTGTCATGAATGATGAAAATGCATGTTGTTGATGTTTTTTTTATGATCTGTGTTGTTGCGGTTTTGGTTGATACATCAATGATGTTTTGGTTGTGTGGGGTTACTGGAAAGTGCTTTGCATGTCGTTTTGGGGATGATCAAAATGCATGAGTTGGGATATGGCTGTACTGACTTGTGACTGTTTTGGGAGGATAAGATTGTTTTTCTGTTGTTGTTGGTTTGCTGTTAAGTGGAGGAGGCTTTTATGGTTTTATTGTGGTTAAGGAAATCGATTATGTTGTTTTGTTAATATTCTGGTGTTGGTGGTTAAAAAAGCTGTGATTTTGTTTTGGTGTTGATGGTGGTTTTCAAAAGAAAAGGATTTAAAAATGGGTGGAGGTCTTCTGGAAATTTTTTGTTATTGTGTTGATGAGTAGATTCATTTACATGTGTTGAGAAATGTTCTGAGTTTTGTGGTTCAAAAGAATGGTGATTATGTTTTGGTGTTGTGTTGGTGTTTCAAAGAAAAGAGTTTGAAAACATGTTGAAGTTTTCTGGAAAATCTCACTGTATTCGAAGGTGTATTCGAATACGGCATTGGTGTATTTGAATACATTCCTACAAAATTATTGTTTTATTCAAATTTTGAACTTGTATTCGAATACGACACTCTGTATTCGAATATAGATAAGTGATTTTTGCTTCTGTCTTAGCATCTGTATTCGGCTACGACCCTATCGTTTTCGAATACAGGATTGCAATTTTTGCCACTGTATTCGCATCTGTATTCAATTACGACCGTGTTGTATTCGAATACAGATTTGCTGGTTTTGCCACTGACTTCGCATATGTATTCGGCTACGATAACCTCGTCTTTGAATACAGAATGCTGATTTTTTTTACTATTTTAGCATCTATATTCGAATACATATTGGTATTTTCAAAAATTCCAGTTTTAAACATTTATTTATGCACTTAAAGAGTTGGGGAAACATTGGGAAGGTTTGTGATGAAATTAAATGGAATTTTTGAGATGGTTTGAGGTGGTGATGATGAGGTTCTTGAGATTTTTTTTGTTGATGTGGTGATAATGAAGTTGTTGAGATGGTTTGAGGTGGTAATGGAGTGACTGGATTTTCAGCTGGTATTTGCATACTGTTTTCAGTGAATAGAAAACATCGCATGTCCATGAATTGCATAGTCAGGTGGTGACCGCGATGGGCCACATAGTTGATGCGGTGACCGTGATGGGCCGCGTAGTTAAGTAGTAACCATGGGTTATAGAATAGTTCCGTGTGTATTAGACGGTCTATTCTATCCGGGTTAGATTAGTTCTGCGTGTATTAGACGGTCTATTCTACTCGGACTATGGAGTGGTGCCGCGTGTATTTGATGGTCCATTCCATTTGTAAAATCGTGCTGGTTCGTGAGAGATTGCGCGTGTGCTGGTCCATGAGAGACTACACCTTGGAAATTCCAAGAGTTGTGTACATTGGCATTTACATATTGCATCGGGGTGGTTGACTGTGAGTCATGTTTTAATATGAGTTGATGAGTTGAAACCGAGGGTGGCAAGTATCCATTGAAATTTGAGTGCCGAATAGGTGTTTGTGATTGCTGATTTTGTTGTACTTGCAATATGATTAGTAGGTAAATTGGCTATTTCGCGAAGATGTTAATGTATATGTTTCATAAGTAAGCATACTTCATCATTACTGTTGTTATATCATTTGAGAATGCCATGTATGTACATTATTATCTTAGAAATAATTGCTATGTGGTAATTGTTATTTTCGGTCGGTGACCCTTTACTATTATTGTGGAAAATTGGGTTTTTCCCTCAGATGACCCCCAAACCCATCCCACCGACGGTTACACTATCAACGGAGACGTCGTTAGTTTTCCTTGATTTTCACATACAGAGTATTTGTGGACAACACATAGGAACGAACAGTTGGGGTGAAGACGAGACTTGTAGAGGATGCAGTGGAAACCGTGCTACTGTAGCCTTAGTGCATGATCAGTTTAGACTTGTTGTATAGGGTCTTGAGCTCTGTGGATGTAATTATTTATTTTGGGATAATTGTATATTTTTCCGCACTCTGATAATGTTTTGGTGGGTCCAGGATACAATTTTTGATGTATCTTGATTTTAGTATATTTTGAAGATCAATTTCCCAAAACTAATTGACTCGATTAAAGTTATGATGTAATTATTTAATTACGTTCATCATTTGAATCATGACGTATTATTTTATGAAATAATTTTATTTTATTTTCTTTTAATTCTTTTGAATTAATTTGAAAATTCTCTTATTGATTTTGGTTGAAAAAAAATAGACACTCGCGCTGTTTAAAACTCGGGGTGTTACATTGAACCCCTTGGACCTTTCCTCAAACATTGTTAAGTGCTAAGCCTTGAGACCGAGCTTTGATGCCAATTGAAGGTGCAAACACGAGAAGGGGGTAGAATTGTGTTTGACTAACTTGAATACTTTTTCTGTTTTTGCAGTTTTATTACAAAACCTGATGTATAAATCAAACAGAGTTAGCAGCAGATATAAAGTAAAAAAAACACATAATTTTATATTGGTTCACCGTTAACGAGGCTACGTCCAGTCCCTTCACTTTGAAGGATTTCACTAATTTAAAACCTTGAATTACAACAATACCACTGACCCTCCAAGTCAGTCTTCTCAAACAGTCTAACAATCCTAGACTTTTGACGAATACAGCACCTTGACTTCTCAAGTCAAGTCTTTTCCTACCAATCTAACAACCCCAGATTGTATGACTCTTTTGTGATTTTCGATGCTAAGTCTTCAGCCTTGAGGCTCCTTTTATAGATGTGAATTCAGGTCTCTTCCAAGCTTAAATTCGAGTTGTATCTTGCTGGATTCTCTTGCAAAAATACCTTGACCAATCGGGTTTCATTTAAATAAAAAACATATCTTTTTAGCTCCAGATTTGCTTTCGAAAATAACTTGGGCCAATCCTGTCTTTAATTAATTCTTGAACAAATCTTTCTTCCCGCCAATAGCTTCAGAATTCCCACACGACTTCAATTTATTTTTGTATCAAATCCTTTTAATACTTTGATCAAATTTAATCAAGTCTCCACTGATTATCATCATGATTAAATCTTGACCGTTTGATCTTTTGCTCTCGTCCACATCTGGACCATAAAAACTGATTTGCTGTGATCCTCTGATCTCAGCCAACATTGGACCACACTTTCTAATCTTCTGATCTCGACCACTCTGGACTTGCAATCTGATCTGTTGTGATCCTCTAATCTCGGCCAATGTTGGACCACACATTCTGATCTTCTGATCTCGGCCAACACTGGGCCATGGTCTGATCTTCTGATCTCGGCCAACACTGGGCCATATACTTAAATCTTGACCATTGATCTGAACGTTTTCCCTCTGATCTGGACCAATTCTAGACTGGGTTTGAATTGAACTAAAATTAATTCTGGACATAGGATATGTTAATCTGGACATTTTACCTTCTGATCTGGATTAAATCTGGACATCATTTCTTCTGGTCTGGACTTAGTTTCATACTCTGAATCATGCTATCTTCTGGTTTGGGCCAAATCTGGACCAAGTCACTGGTTCTGGACCAGTTATCTGAAGCTCTGGTTAAGTGGATCAAGTCTGGACTGTTTATCATTTCACTGCCAAGCTATCTTCTGGTCTGAATAACTTTTGGACCAAGTTTGTCTTATGAATCCTTCTGGTCTGGAACAAGTCTCCCTCTGGCAAGCTTCCTTCTGGTCTAGTCTAGGTCTTCTTCTGGACTCTGCTTCCTTCTGATCTGGGCCAGGAAAGATATCCTCTGATGGTGTTTTGACATCCTGGTGTATCCTTTTGTACTTTCAGGATGCATCCTCTGGTACCTTCTGGATGCATTATCTGGTGTCTTTTGGAGGTGTATCCTCTGGTCTGATTTTATCCTCTGGTAATTCATCTTCTGCCTCTGGTGACTTTATCTTCTGGTGGCATTTAATGTGATAATTCTAAGTACAAAATAAGATTACATGGAGTGCTTTTGTTAACATCAAAATCCTAAGTACTTAGAACCAACTTGGTTCCAACAGACGTCACCAGAGGATGTCACCTGAAGATGACATCATCAGAAGAAGAAATAGGAGGATGATGTCACCAGAAGATGACGTCAGCAGAAGATATCACTAGAAGATACAAATCAGAAGTAGAAGATGTCATCAGAAAATGATGTCACCAGAAGAAAAAAATGCATCTAGAGGAAACATCCAGAGGATACTACAGGATGTCACCAGAGGGTACCAGAAGATACCTCCAGAAAATACCAGAGCATATCATCAGAGGATGATTACCAGACGATGGTCATCAGAGGGTATCATCATAGGAACCTGTCAGAGGATATCATAAGAGGATCTCATTAGAGACGAAAATCAGAAAAAACAGAATCTGAGAAAAATGCTCAAAATAGAATATGAGTAAAATACTCAAAACAGAATTGGAGCAAAAGACTTTAGAAACAGAATCTGAGCAAACTACTCCAGAATATTCTCAAAATAGATTAATTGAAATACACTCCAGAAGTAAAGCATCAGTGAGCAAAAGACTCAAAACAATATCTGAGCAAACTACTCCAGAATATTCTCAAAATAGATTAATCGAAATACACTCCAGAAGTAAAGCATCAGTGAAGCCCTAATTTCAACTATAAATAGAGGCTTAATGCTAAAGAATAAAGATCGAAAAATATAAGAACTCGAGCAAAAATTCATAAGTATTCAGAGAGTTCAAAGGAGAGAAACACTTGCTTAAAAGATAAATATTTTCTAAGTGTTCTTTTCTTAGAGTGTGAAGCTGATCATCATCATAAATTATTCAAAAGCAAACACTCTAGTTCACTTTAAGATTATCGTGAGTATCAACTTTCCAGAAGTAGTTACTCAGTTCTAATTTCGATCCGTTATATAAAATCCTATAGTGTTGAAGTTTCTTCTAAAATCTGGGGTTGTCATGTTGTTAGAAAAAAACTTAGCTTTTAGGTTTAAGGTTGTGAAGTTCCTCAAAAGTCTGGGGTTGTCAGACTGTTTGAGAAGACTTGACTGGTATAGTCAAGGTGTTGTTGTTCCTCAAAAGTCTGGGGTTTTCAGACTGTTTGGGAAGACTAGCTTGAAGGGTCAATGGTGTTGTAATTCAAAGGATTTTGAATTAGTGAAAAAGGCCTTATGAAGGAAGGGACTGGACGTAGCCTAGTTAATGGTGAACCAGGATAAATTGTTGTGTTCTTATGTTGTGATTATCCGCTGCTAAATCTGATTATTTATTCATCAAATAATTTGTATCAATTCAATATAACAACAAAAGAATTCAAGTTTTGCAAACACAATTCAACCCGCTTCTTGTTTTTGCACCTTCAATATGTTGTGGCAATTTTGTGCTTCACTCCATACTTTTTTAGCAGGCCTTCAAACTGTTTAGCTATGAAATGGGAGCCTCCATCACTAATCACCACCCTTGGCACACCAAACCTCGGAAATATTACCTTTTTAAAAAGCTTCATCACTACCTTAGCATAATTTGTTGGGGTAGCGATAGCTTCAATCCACTTGGACACATAATCCACTGCTACAAGAATGTATTATTTCCAAGAGAAAAGGAAAATGGTCCCATGAAATCAACTCCCCAAATATCAAAGATTTCAACTTCGAGGATATTGTTCAAAGGCATTTCATTTCTTTTTGATATGTTTCCGGTACGCTGGCATTGATTGAAGGTGCAAACACGAGAAGGGGGATGAATTGTGTTTGCCAAACTTGAATTCTTTTTGTTGTTTTGATGAATGTTGATGTGAATTACTTGATGAATAAATAATCAGACTTAGCAGCGGATAATAACAGCATAAGAACACAACAATTTATCTTGGTTCACCATTAACTTGGTTACATCCAATCCCTTCATTCCGAAGGCTTTAATCCACTAATTCAAAACGCTTTGAATTACAACACCTGACCCTCCAAGCCAGTCTTCCCAAACAGTCTGACTACCCCAGACCTTTTAGGAACGATAACAACACCTTAACCCTACAAGTCAAGTCTTCTCCTACCAATCTGACAACCCCAGATTAAAGAAGGAATCTACACCACTATCGGGTTTGATTACAAGGATTTTGAACTTTGCAATGTTGCTTCTGGAAAGCTGATTGTTGCAATGACTTTCACACTCTTTAGTTGCTTATGGAAAGTCGATTGTTGCAATGACTTTCTTGAGTAGTTGCTTCTGGAAAGCCAATTGTTGCAATGACTTTCTTGAATAGCTGCTTCTTGAAAGTTGACTATAACATTGAATCTCACTCTCTGAAAACACTTAGAGCATATTTCTTTTTCGCACAAGTAATTCTCTTTTTTGAACTCTCTGATAACTTTGAATTGTAAGCTTGAGTTCTTGTGTTTTTCCTTGCATATTACTACTACATGAAGCCTCCTATTATAGCTGAAGTATGGGCTTTGTCCAAGCTTATTTTCAAGATGAATCTGCTAGGATTTCCTTTGAAAATTCTTCAATCCTGATTTTGTTTCTTTTTAATCAAGTCCTCTTCTAATTTTAATCAAGTGTTCACCTGATATGCATCATGATTTAAAATCTGGACTGTATGATCTGCTGATTTGGACCAAGTTTGGACCATGTGATCTGATCAGTACCATTATGTTTCCAAATCTGGACCATGTGATCTTTAGGATAATGTTTCCTTCTTATCTAGACCGTGTCTCCTTCTAACCAAGTTTTCTTCTGATCTGAACCACGTCTCCTTCTAGACCATGTTTCCTTCTGGTTTGGGCCACGTCTCCTTCTTGACAAGGTTTCCTTCTGGTCTGGGCCACGAATGATATCCTCTGATAATGTCATTGTTTCTTCCCTCTGATGATATCCTCTTATTTTTGCCTTTGATGACATCCTCTGATTCTTGTTTCTGATGGGATCATCTAGTGATATCCTCTAGAGGTATCTTCTGGTTCCTCTAGAGGTATCTGTTGGAACCAAGTTGGTTCTATACTTAGTTTTGATGATTAACAAATGTATTTTATGTAAATATTATTTTGAATTAGAAGAACAAATCAGAAGCAGGGCAAAATCAGAGGATGGCACCACCAGAAGATACATCCAGAGGAAGCAACCAGAAGATAGAATGGTCACCAGAAGGTTCAGCCAGAGAATGCATCCAGAGGGTACCAGAGGATGCATCCAGAGAACACCAAAGGATAATCAAAGGTAAAATAACATCATCACAGGATATCTTTCCTGGCCCAGATCAGAAGGAAGCAGTGTTCAGAAGGAGACCTGGTCCAGACCAGAAGGAATCATAAGTCAGACTTGGTCCAGAATTAATCCTGACCAGAAAATAGCCTGGTCGTGAAATAAGAATCAGTCTAGACTTGGTCCAGAGCAGAAGATAACTGGTCCAGAACAAGTGACTTGGTCCAGACCACAAGATGGCATGGTGCAGAGCATAAAACTCAGTTCAGATAAAAAGAAATAGTGTCTAGAATTAATCCAGACTTGATCCAGATCAGAGGATAAATGTCCAGATTAAAATATCATAAGTCTAGATTTAATTCAGATTCAATCCAGACCCAGTCCAGACTTGGTCTAGATCAGAGAGAAAATGTTAAGATCAATAGTCCAGATTTAAGCATCATGGCCTTGTGTTGGCCGAGATCAGAAGATCAGACCATATGGCCCAGTGTTGGCTGAGATCAGAAGATCAGATCATGTGGTCCAGTGTTGGCCGAGATCAGAGGATCATAGAATTAGGGGCAAATCAGATTATATGGTCCATATGTGGTCGTGATCAAAAGATCATACAGTCCAAATTTTAATCATGATGAAAATCAGTGATAACTTGATTAAAAATTCAAAGAAGACTTGATTAAATTTTGATAGAAATTTCATCAAAGTATTAAGAGGATTTGATAGAAATAAAATGAAGTCTTAGAGGGGATTCAGAAGCTATTGGCGGGAAGAAAGATTTGGTCCAGAATTAAACAAGAACAGGATTGGCCAAAGTTATTTTCAAGTGCAATCTGGAGCTAAAAAGATACGTTTTTTATTTAAGTGAAACCCGATTTGCCAAGTTATTTTTGCAAGAGAATCTGGGCAGAGTCAGCTCGAATTAAAGCATGGAAGAAACCCTAATTACTCATCTATAAAAGGAGGCTCAAGGCAGAAGACTTAGCATCAAAAATATTTGAGATTCATACACTACCAAAAGCAAAATACTTGAGTTTTCAGTGAGGTCAATTGTGAGTATCCGCTTTCAAGAAGCAAGTACTCTAAGTTTTCTTTCCCTTGTGTTAGGTCTAAGTTATTGAAGTAGAGTCTACAATCTGAGGGAGTCAGAAGGAGTAACAGATTACTTAGCAATTAGATTCAAGGTTCTTTTCCTCAAAAGTCTAGGGTTGTTAGACTTTTTGAGAAGACTGACTTGGAGGGTCAGTGGTACTTTGTAATTCAAGGTTTTTGAATTAGTGAAATCCTTCAAAGTGAAGGGACTGGACATAGCCTAGTTAACGGTGAACCAGTATAAAATTCTGAGTTTTTATTTACTTTATATCCGTTGCTAACTCTGTTTTAATTCATACATAACAGGTTTTGTTTTAAAACTAAAAAGTATTCAAGTTAGTCAACCACAATTCAACCCCCCCTTCTCGTGTTTGCACCTTCAGTATCCTATGGTATCCTCTGGATTTACCCACTAGTGATATCTTCTGGCTGTATCTTCTGGTGATGTCATCCTCTGATGATATATTCTGGTTGTATCTTCTGATTTGTATCTTCTGGTGACGTCATCCTCTGATTTTTCATTCTTCTTCTAAATCAAAATGTGATTTTCATAAAATACTTTTGTTAACATCAAAACTTTAATTGAAAGAACCAACTTGGTTCCAATAGTGATCACATTGAAGCAAAAAGCGATGCACGTCTTTTAAGAGTGTGGGGAAGTAGAAGCTTTCTTTAAGTATCTTTGTTGCAATTTTTGATGAACTAGCATGTCCACCGTAAGCGGAGGAAGGATAGTAAAAAGAAGAGGTTCATCCAAATAATAGTGTTTAAGATACGAGAAAAACTTTTTCTTTTGTTGATAGTTCAAATATGGGGGTAGTACTCCAACTGCTAGGTAGTTCACAAAATCAGCATACCATGGTGTTACTATATGTGCAAGAGCAAACAATTGATCATCGAGAAATGAATCATCCAGGGACAAATCAATTTCATTTTTTTATGTAGCCTTGGAGAAGTAGTATCCATCGGATAAACCTCAGCTTAACATCTTTCTTGCTCGAGAGATATTTAATGGCTGCATGGTTTGTGTAGACAATTATCTTCGACCCCACCAAGTAGGAGCGAAATTTGTTAATGGCAAACACTACTGCCAAAAGCTCTTTCTTGGTTGTGGCATAGTTAACTTGAGCTTCATCTAAAGTCTTACTAGCATAATACATAGCATGAACTTTCTAAAGTGACAATGTTAATCACAAGGAATGGGGGTTTGAATTGTGATTCACTTTTTTAAAATCAATTTCTATATTAAATTTAGTTAACTCAAGATTGATATTGGTTTGATAGAAACAAAAGCAGAACGTTCTTCGTTAGTGATATAAACAATAAAAACTTCATGATGTGATTAGTGCTAAGTGATTGAGAAATAAATAGAGTTATGTCGAGTCCTCACAATTTGTAAGTTTTTTCACTTAAGTGTTTAAACAAGAAAGTTATTTCTTTTCACACCAACCTTCGAGATCAATTTTGATCAGTTACAATATCTTACATTTCAACTGTGAAATGATTTTCAATGATTACCTTTCAGTCAATAAAGGATTTTACAAGTCACCTTTTAATCACAAAAGGATTTCTACAATACACTTAAACTATCTTTAACTTCATAGTCTTGAGTTTCAAATAACCTGTTTAAAAGGAGATTTATGGATCAATCAATAATTTTAATAGACATGTGTTGTAATATAACAAGAAAGTTCCTGTTTTACCATCAAAACGTTCTCCGTTTCTATTTTAAGTGAATGCTGGATTTTTTAGAAGTTGTTGCGTGTCATGCCTTTTTGTTCTATTATGCGTGTCAGAGTTGTAGTGCATTTTTCATCTTTGTCTAGACTGTACTTGCTTGTTGTAGCCATCAATCTGGAGATTGATCTTGCTTTTTGTTCTTGATGCCTTGCTTTGCCTTTGTTGATCTTTTCTTTGAATCGAATCTGTCTAGGGTTGTTTGTGTTTATAATTATGTTCTTATATAATCAAGACTGATGATTTTCACTGAAGATTGAATCGATTTTGCAGCCTAGAACGATCTTGATTTAAGAGATCTTTGTTCTTTTGTAAACCATAATGTTCTTGGATTGAATGTTGTGGAAACCATAATGATCTTTGTTTTTCTATTTAATAACCAGAACAATCTTGCTTTCTTAGAATGATCTTGCTTATTCCAAATTGATTTTTGTTGCTACGTTTAATGCCTATCTTTGATTAATACACTTAAAAACACATGTTAAATAACAATACATTTTTAGAATCATAATTAGAAGATTAATTAACTTTATTTGATTATCATCAAAACATTAATTTGGGATTTTGCCTCAACACTTTCTTGTCTTTTCTCTGCCCCAACACTGCACCTACAGCAAAGTTGCTAGTACCGCACATGATTTCAAATGGAAGACTCCAACCAGGTGGCTGCATAATCAGGGTGGATATCAATGCTTCTTTTAACCTGCAAAATGACTCAAGATAAAATTCATCAAAGATAAAAGTTGCATCCTTTAGGAGCAGACTAGTTAGAGGCTTAGAAATCTTAGCAAAATCTTTAATGAATCGGCGGTAAAATCTTGCATGCCCCAAGAGACTTCTTACTTCTTTTACGGATGTGGGAGGTGACATTTTCTCTATTACCTCATTTTTGCTTTGCCTACCTCAATACCTCACTCAAACACCAAATGTCTAAGAACAATCCTTTCTCTAACCATAAAGTGGCATTTCTCCCAATTTAACACAAGATTAGCTTGTTCACACCTTTCAAGAACCTTTTCGAGATTGGCCAAACAATTATTGAAGCTAGATCCATACACAAAAAAGTCATCCATGAATACTTCCAATATATCCTCAATAAAATCAAAAAAAATTAACATCATGCAACGTTGAAAGTGTGGGAACCAAGTTGGTTCTTTCAATTAAAGTTTTGATGTTAACAAAAGTATTTTATGAAAATCAGATTTTGACTTAGAAGAAGTATGAAAAATCAGAGGATGTGAAAAACCAGAGGATGACGTCAGCAAAAGATACCTCCAGAAGATACAAATCAAAAGCAGAAGATGTCATCAGAGGATGACGTCACTAGAAGATACGGCTAGAAGATATCACCAGAGGATACATCTAGAGGATACCTCTAGAGGATACCAGAAGATACCTCCAAAGGATACAAGAGGATATCACCAGAGGATCCCATCAGAAGCAAGAATAAGAGGATGTCATCAAAGGCACATCAGAGGGAAGAAACAATGACATTATCAGAGGATATTATTCATGGCCCAGATCAAAAGGAAGCACAGTCTAGAAGGAGACTTGGTCCAGACAAGAAGGAAACATGGTCTAGAAGAAGACTTGGTCTAGACCAGAAGGAAGCATGTCTAGAAGGAGACTTGGTCAATCCAGAAGAACACAAAGTTCAGAAGATAACTTAGTCCAGAACAGAAGACATGTTTCAGACTTGGTCCAGAACACAAGACTTGGTCTAGACTTGGTCCAGAACACAAGACATGTTTCAGACTTGGTCCATAACACAAGACTTGGTCTAGACCAGAAGATAACATGGTTCAAATCAGAAGATCACATGTCCAGATCAAAATATCACATAGTCCAAATCAGAAGGTTACACTATTTAGATCAAGAAACAGGATGGTACAGATCATATCACATGGTCCAGACTTGGTCCAGATCAGCAGATCTTACAGTCAAGAATTTAAATCATGATGCAGATCAGTGAAGACTTGATGAAAATTCGAAGAAGACTTGATTGAATTTTGATAGAAATTTGATCAAAGTATTAAGGAGATTTGATTCAAAAATCACTGAAGACTTGAAGGAAATTCGAATGAAATCTGAAGCTAAAAGATACGGTTTGAAATTAAGAGAAACAGGATTGGTCAACAGAATTTTCAAATAAAATCTGAAGCTAAAAGATACGTTTTGAAATTAAGAGAAACGGGATTGGCCAACAAAATTTTCAAAGGAGATCTGAGCAGGATTTATCTCGAAATTAATCTTGGACAAAACCCTAATTGCAGCTATAAAAGGAGGCTTCAGGCAGCACCATTAGGCATCGAAAATACAAGAACTCAAGCTTCATATTCAACATGATCCGAGAGTTCAAAAGAGAGAATCACTTGAGTGCAAAAGATATATTTTCTAAGTGTTTTCGAGAGAGAAAAACAGTGCAGCAATCAACTTTCCAGAAGCAATTTTGCAAAGTTCCAAACCCTTGTAATCAAACCCGTTAGAGGTGTAGATTCCTTCTTCAATCTGGGGTTGTCAAATTGGTAGGAGAAGACTTGACTTGTAGGGTCAAGGTGTTGTTATCGTTCCTCAAAAGTCTGGGGTTGTCAGACTATTTGAGAAGACTGACTTGGAGGGTCAGGTGCTGTAATTCAAAGTATTTTGAATTAGTGGATTAAAGCCTTCGGAGTGAAGGGACTAGATGTAGCAAAGTTAATGGTGAACCAGGATAAATCGTTGTGTTCTTACGTTGTTATTATCCGCTGCTGAGTCTGATTAATTATTCATCAAATAACTCACATCAACATTCAACAAAACAACAAAAGAATTCAAGTTTGACAAGCACAATTCAACCCCCCTTCTCGTGTTTGCACCTTTAGAAAGGTAGCAGAGGCATTGCACAAACTAAAAGGAATTCTCCTATGAGCATAAGTGCCATAAGGACAAATCAATGTGGTTTTCTCTTGGTTGCTATGATGAATGGGAATTTGAAAAAAAATAGAATAACCATCCATATAGCAAAAATGTGAAAGTTTTGCTAACCTTTATAACATTTGGTCAACAAAAGAGAGAGAAAAGTTATCTTTACGAGTTACTTTGTTTAGTTTTTTGTAATCTATACACATCCTCCACCTCGTAATTGTCCTAGTTGCAATGGATTTGTTTTTCTATTTTTAACAACAGTGATACCTCTTTTTTTTGGAACTACTTGAACGGGACTAACCCATTTGCTATCATATGGTAAATTACCCCAGCATCTAAGAGTTTAAGTACATCTTTTTTCACAACTTCTTTCATGTTAGAATTTAATCTCCTTTGATGCTCAATAGAGGGTTTATAGTCCTCTTCAAGTAGTATCCTATGCATCCAAATGAATGGATTGATTCCCTTTAAGTCCTCAATAGTATACCTAACAGCTTTTAGATACATCTTGAGGACTCCGAGTAATTTTTCAGTTTCTTCACCATTTAATTCAGCACTTACGATGAAAGGAAATATAGATTTTTTTCTAAGGAATTCATACTTGAGATTTGAGGGCAAAGGCTTAAGTTCTACCTGTGAAGCCTCTTTTGGGAGAAGCGCCGAATTTTCTACTACTTACGCCTCAAAATTTAAATATGGAAGAAGAGGATTTTCATCCAACAAGTTAGCATATGCATCAGCTTCCTTTGCCAAGTCTTCATGACTTGTGCTTCAAATCAAGCATGCTTCCAACCCATCTTGCGAGAGTGGTCCTAAAGGACACTCCTTAACACAATGATCAATTAAATCGACCCTGCAACAAGATTATTCAAGAGAATGACTTTTCATCAGGTAAGACAAATTAAATTCAACCTTTTCATCACCCACATTAAAGACAAACTTCCCATGTTATACATCAATAATAGCTCCTATTGTGGCTAGAAAAGGTCTCCCACGAAGAATTGGGATTTGGTAGTCCTATTATATTTCCAACACCATAAAGTCAACCGGTATGAACAATTGCCCTACTTTGATAGGAGCATCCTCCAATATTTCCACTAGATACTTGATAGATAGGTTAGCTAGCTATAAGGAAATGTTTGTGGGCTTTAACTGACCCACGTCAAGCTTCTTACAAACTAACAAAGGCATGAGGCTTACACTAGCCCCAAGATCACACAAAGCACGTTCAAAACTTATATCACCAATAACACAAGGCATATAAAAACTGTCTCATTGTCGTCAAGTTAAAGCAACTGTCTCATTGTCGTCAAGTTAAATTTATTTTGAATTATGGCACTAGATTCCTCAGTTAAAGCAACTGTCTCATTGTCGTCAAGTTTTTATTTGTTTGACAAAATTTCTTTCAAAAACTTAGCATATGACGGCATTTGAGACAGTGCTTCAGTGAAGAAAATGTTTATATATAACTTTTTCAAATGTTCCATTAACTTCCTAAATTGCTTCTCAATTTTAGCCTTGGCGAATCTTTGGGGAAATGGTATGGGTGGTTTGTATGGTGCCAAAGGCACATAAGATTTTTCTTTTTCCTCATATACCCTCTCACTTGATGGTTGGTCTTTGTCACTCTCATCCCAAACATTCTCTTCCACATCTCTACCTTTGGGTTCCTCTAATTGTTTTCTGTTTCTTAAGATGACAACACCTCATATACCCTCTCACTTGATGGTTGGTCTTTGTCACTCTCATCCCAGACATTCTCTTCCACATCTCTACCTTTGGGTTCCTCTAATTGTTTTCTGTTTCTTAAGATGACAACATTTAATTGTCCCTTGGGGTTAGGTTCAGGATGCCCCGGGAATACACCGGAAGATCTAGAGGATGAAGCAACTTGTTGAGCCACTTGGGTAATTTGTGTTTCCAACATTTTATTGTGTGTGGCCATGGAATCTACCTTAGATGTTGACTGCCTATGTGCTTCATTCACTGACTAGTTTTGTTCGGTTTGAGTCAACACAAAATTTTCAAGCAAATTTTCTAAGCTAGACTTTTGGGGGCTATTCAAAGACCTTGGTCCTTGGAAACCGGGAGGTCCAACCATTGGTTGGGGGATGGGATTAAGGGGAGGATTTTTGTAGGAAAAATTTGGATGATTCCTCCACCCTTGATTATAAGTATTGGTAAAAGGGTCCCGTGTTTTAGGATTGTTAAGATAATTAAATTGCTCATTACCCACCCCACCATTAACAGACATTTCGACTTGGCATTCGACAGCCATAGGACCAACAATACCACAAATTTCACAACGAGAAACATTTGGTGTGACAGCATTTACATTCAATTTTTAAAATTATTGAAACAATGCATCTACCTTAGAAGCAATATGACCTAATGCATCAACTTCATACATGCATCCTTTCTTTTGAGGAGATCGGTCACTTGACCATTGGTAGTGGTTTTGTGCCATGTCTTCAATTAGAGCATAGGTTTCTTCTATGTTCTTGTTCATCAATGCTCCTCCTACAACAACATATATTGTCATTCTTGTAGTGTATAAGAGTTCATTGTAGAATGTATGAACAATTAGCCATCTCTCCAGCTCATGATGACAACACAATCTAAACATCTCTTTGAAGCGCTCCCAAGATTCATAGAGCGATTCTCCTTCCTTTTGAGAAAAATTGTGATTTTATTTCTCAATTGTGTAGTTTTGCTTGGTAAAAAATATCTAGCAAGGAATGCTTGCTTTAATTGATCCCATGTGGTAATGGATTTAGAAGGAAATGAATGTAGCCAAGCGCTAGCTTTATCCCTTAATGAAAAAAGGAAAAGCCTGAGTCTAATGGCATCACTAGTCACTCCATTCATTTTTAAAGTGTCACAATACTCTAAAAAGATAGACAAATGGAGGTTTGGATCATCCGTTGGAGTACATCAGAAATGGTTTTGTTGTACCATGGATAGCAATGAAGGTTTCAATTCAAATTTTGTAGCCTTTACCGTCGGGCGCACAATACTCGAATGCAGTATCGTAGTATTAGGAGAGGCATATTCTTTCAAGCTTTTCCTTTAAGCCATTTTAAAATCTTTTTCTTGTTAAAAAATGTTTTTCTCTATACTTCTCCTATCGAAAAATCTTTCTATCTCGGGTATTGGTTTGACAAGATTGTTGGAACCAAGTTGGATCTACTTAGAATTTTGATGTTTACAAAAGTACTTATATGTAATCTTATTTTTGACTTGGAATAATAAATGAAAAATGCAACCAGAATATGACGTCACCAGAGGATAAAATCAAAGAATGACACTAGAGGATACACCTCCAGAAGATATCAGAGGATCTCATCAAAGGCAAAACATCAAAGGACAAATAACATCATCAAAGGATATCTTTCTTGGTCCAGATCAGAAGGAAGCAGAGTCCAGAAGGAGATCTGGTCCAGACCAGATGGAAGCTTGTCAGAGGGAGACTTGGTCCAGACCAGAAGGAAACATAAGTCAAACTTGGTCCAGACTTAATCCTGACCAGAAGATAGCTTGGTTGTGAATATCAGATTCAGTCCAGACTTGGTCTAGATTAGAGGGAAAATGTTCATATCAATGGTCCAGATTTAAGTATCATGGCCCAGTGTTGGCCGAGATCAGAAGATAAGATCATATGGCCCAGTGTTGGCCGAGATCAGAAGATCAGATCATATGGTCCAGTGTTGGTCGAGATCAGAAGATCAGATCATATGGTCCAGTGTTGGCCGAGATCAGAGGATCACATAATTAGGGCAGATCAGATTACATAAGTCCAGAGTTAGTCGAGATCAGAAGATCATACGATCCAGATTTTAATCATGATGAAAATCAGTGATGACTTGATTAAAATTTGAAAAAGACTTGATTAAATTTTGATAGAAATTTGATCAAAGTATTAAGGGGATTTGATTCAAAAGATTACTAAAGACTTGAAGAAATTCGAATGCAATCTGAAGCTTAAAAAGATATGGTTTGAAATTAAAAGAAACAAGATTGGTTAACAGAATTTTCAAATGCAATCTGAAGCTAAAAAGATATGATTTTTATTTAAGTGAAACTCGATTGGCCAAGTTATTTTTGCAAGAGAATCTGGACAGACACAGCTCGAATTTGATAGGAGAAACCCTAATTTTCATCTATAAAAGGAGGCTCAAGGCAGAAGACTTTGTCATCGAAAATCAGTAAAAGAGTCATAAACTTCCAGAAGCAAACACTCGAGTTTTCAGTGAGGTTAATTGTGAGTATCAGCTTTCTAGAAGCAAGTACTCTTGTTTTTCGTTCCCTTGTGTCAAATCTATATTGTTGAAGTAGAGTCTACAATCTGAAGAGTCAGACGAAGTAGCAGGTGACTTAGCAATTAGATTTAAGGTGTTGAAATCCCTTCTGCAATCTGGGGTTGTCAGATTGATAGGAGAAGACTTGACTTGTGAAGTCAAGGTGCTGTGTTCCTCAAAAGTCTAGGATTGTTAGAATGTTTGGGAGACTGACTTGGAGGGTCAGTAGTGCTGTTGTAATTCAAAGGTTTTGAATTAGTGGAAAAATCCTTCGAGGTGAAGGGACTGGATGTAGCCTAGTTAATGGTGAACCAGGATAAATCTTTGTGTTGATTATTTTACTTTATCCGCTACTAATTCTGCTTGTTTATATATCAGATTTTAAATAATCATCAAAAACAGAAAAAGAATTCAAGTATTACAAACACAATTCAACCCCCTTCTCCTATTTGCACCTTCAAAGATTCCTAAGACTTTGATTTTTCGCATTCATAAAGAGAAAAATCAGTAATAAAAAATTATATATAAAAATGAAATTTTTTAGTCTAATCAGTATAGGAAAAAAGAATTAATATCAAAAGTAAAGTCTCCAACAACGACGCCAAAAACATGATAAGACCACAAGGGCACGATATTATCGCGTAGTAAAAATTATCGTTCTCACAAGGACTTTGTTATGAGTATCAGTCTCTCTTTTCTATGATGAATAGCTAAAATAGTAAATGTTAATAATGATTTTCGGTTTAAAATTCACAATAAAAATAAAGCATTGGGAATGTAGTTTTTCACAATGATGGATACAATAAAATTAATCTTCTTTAAGTTATAAGTCTTAAACTCTTAAAAATCAGATATAATAGTATAACTAATGCCTTCTTTCAAAGAACAAAAGTATATTTTAAACTAATAATCAACCTATTTTCATGATTCATGTATTAGCGAAATCCTTTAAAAGAAGATATCTTTCATGATTTCAAGAGAACCAAAATTTATTTTCATGGTTTGATTTTCTTGTCCAATCTCAAGGATCAGATATAAAATCTACCTTACAATATAGTATTTGGTATCTAAGTATGAACATGATTCTTACTAAGATTAAATTAAATGATTAACACCTATGATAGAAACAAAATAGATATTCTTATAGATCCAACATTGGAAATCCTACAATCCCAAGACAAGGAATCTACTACTCACACATGATCATAGTACAATAAAAGCTTAAATATAAGAACATTGGAAATATAAAATAACAGAATAAAGCAACAAAGTAAAAATAGAAAAATAAATATTATTGAAACTAGAAATTTGCTAAGAGAAATACAAGAACAAGAGCAAAAGTAACAAGGGATTGTGAGTAGGAATTTGTGTATTAAACTGAGTATTTTCATCCTTTTTATAGCCCTATGTGCCTTCATGAGCTTTAATTACAAGAAACGATCAAAATTTCATAGAAGAAAAACGGTTCAACAATAGAAGATGAGCAGATTATGACCATAATGGTCATAACTGCTAGACAGTAATAGGTTCAGCAGCAGAAGATGAGCAGATTACGGCCATAATGGCCATTACTGCTAGGAAGTAATCCTCGCTGACTTGGAGTGGCAAATTCTTGATTTTTTCTCGTTCTTCCATTATGGCTGTAATGACCATTAGAGCCAGACAGTAATACTTGCTGAAACTTGAGTTTCTTTCATTTTCTTGATTAGGATGCACCATGACTGCACCACTTGACTTCAAGGCTCTTTTGCACAAAAAATCTTCACTTATAAAAATAGATAAATTCTAACTTAAAAGATGCATTGGTTTGAATTAAACCCCAAGCATTACAACCACTTGACTAAGTGATACATTAAATTAATTAATATAGCTATTAAAGAATTTTAAATATATTTTGGATATTCCCCTCACAATCCTCCACCATTTTCAAAATATATCTAAATCCGTAATTCTAGAAATCTCATGGTTTCAGATAAAGGCATCTTACGATTTGAACCATTACTTAGTAAATTATGTTTTCACTCATCCTCGAATAAATTGGTAGACAAACTTTGAACCAACCATTTATTAGAACAAGTGTGCATAGCTCACACATGAAATCTCAGTACCATTGATTGAATTAAAAGATGAAACGTTTGATAAGACCCTATGTCTCATATCCTTTTCATGAGAATTTAAGAGTCATGCCATTGAACTCTACGATGCGGCCCACTATATTTTCATATAGATGAACTATATCAGAAATGCACTTATAATTATACATTCTAGCAAATATATGTTATATGTCCGTTAAGAGGAGACTTCATCCTACCACTTTTATTTTATGGTCCAAGTACTTTTATTCTTTGGGACGTATCTATTGTCAAATACTTCAATCGCTCTAATAGTATACTTTCATCATTGAACTCGAGAGTTGATGTTACTCAAGTGTCACAACGTCTTATATTTAAAAGATACACAGTATTAGACAACGTTTTTTTGAAAAACATTGTCGTATGTACATACCTTTTAAAACACTTTTTCAAAAAACACTCTCATAAGTATTAATACTTATATAATAACAAAGTATTTGACATCGCTTTTTATAAAAGCTCTGTCATAAATATACTAACAACATCTTTTAAAACGTTTTTACTACGAGCGTCGTTATATGGTCATAGTCATTTAAAAGTATTTTATAAAAAAAATGTTGTTAAGTCCATTAAAACTAAATAAAATTAAACAAAATAACTTGAACTAATTAAACAAAAAGAAAACTCACTACAATTTAATCTTTCCCTAAAACATAAACTAATTAAGCGATCATAAACATTTCCTAAAACTACTTTCACGATGTGCAATCGGGTTTAATCTGCAGTTTTAGGGTTTCATTTTCTTCGATTCTCCTTTCTCGCCTGCTCCCGACGTGTGCGCCTCTCACTCTCTTCGCGAACTCGTGTTTCCCTAAAACTTAAACTAATTAAGCGAACACGACGGCGCTGTTGATTCCATAGACGCCGTCCGTCAAACACCATTACATGCTTATACTCGTTCGATTAAATGGTATTCGCCTCGGCGGCTTGTTTCTTGGTTGCTGGCGGCGCTGCGCCCTTCCAAAGAGCGCCGATTTCTGAAACAGCAGCATATGATGTCGTCTTCTTCCATGATGATTATATTGAAATTGGCTTTACCAATGACTAATTTGTTATTCTCCGTTAGCTACAGTCAAATTTTGTAGTTAGGTCAAGTTAGCTTGGTGAGCTCTCATTTAATTGAATGAATCACTGAAATGGTTTTTTTTTTCATTATGTCATCATCAAGATTCAATGCTTGTTTCAAGTGAAATTATTTTGGTGTTTTTCTTTTTTAATTCTTAACACATGTGCCGTGTATGCTTGATTTCTTGTTTGGGATGAAAGGAAAATTGTGTTACCCATTTATTGGTTTTGTTCATATATAGTTCCTCTTTTTGGTTATTATTGGTTGTGTTTTGTAGTTAATTTTATAATGGTGTTGGTGTTCTACAGGACAATTAGATTGGAATGTTACATCTTTTAAGGTAGGAGTTTGTTGTGGTTTGCTATATGTGATTGTAGCAACTAAAAACAAGCTTAGCAAGATGGTTGAGCTGCATAAAGAAATGGAAATAACCTTCAAAACATGAAAGGGGAACTTCAAAGTAAAGACGCACTTCTTAATCAGTTGAAACAAAGTGATGATGATGTTTTTGCGTGTTCCATTACAGATATTCAAGAAGTTTCCTGCTCTAATAGTCATCTTTCAGTTCATTCACAAATACCATATATTCAGCTAGAGTTGAAAGCAACTTGGGTAGTAATCGTTATCTAGATTGTAAAATAAGTGAACAAGAGGAGTGTGCAGAAGAAATAAATGAGCTCCAGGCAGAATTTGAATGAGTTACAACGGTTGCAGCTGTATCTGGATGGAGAAGCTGCATTTAAAGATGCACAACAAGAAACTGTCGAAGTAAATTTGTTCATGTATGATTTCTCATGATTATATTCATTTCCTGAATTTGGTAGGGGATGAATAAGTTTGTATCTGGATGAGTCAGCTTAGAAAATGATAATTTTGCACCAGTTTAGACCTTACTTTTTTCTCTCGTGACGTAGCCCTTCCATCTCTTTTAATTTTTTTTCTCCCTCCATCAGAACTAAATCACCTCCCCCTTCTGTCTTCAGTCTCATCCAACCGTGGCCACCAATCTTCTCATTTTCATCTCCTTTACAAAATCCATCGATTTATTTTTACATTTGAGAAGTTGGAATTTTGGACCGCTACCTTCTATCGTCTTTTCCGGGCTACGATGACCTTTCCCAAGGAAAACAAGCATTGGGTTCATGTTTCTCGCAGCGATAAACTTCCCTCTGGAAAACAGATATATGCACTCTCAGCAGATCGCGATAAACTTCCCTCAGGAAAACAAATACTAGCATTGACTTTGATGTGAGTTTTGAAATTTATTTTCTGTCTTTTGTTACCTTTTCTCAGTTTTCTGATATTCTGATTTTGCAGCTACAAGGTAAAATTGGAAGATGAAGCGCAAGTAAAACCTCACATACTATTGCTAAATGACTGCATAGATGACATTAAATTCGAGTCTCAATTTTATATTATTTCTAACTCAAATAAGGTATGTTAATTCTTAGATTCCTTTTATTTTGAAAATGAGTAGGATAGTTTTCATTATTGTCATTTTTTCAGTCATATGAATAATATATTGCATGTAAGTTATGCTTGTACTTAGGCATAGGCATGCTGACTTTTATATTGCGTACTATGCCATATTTCTAGTTGACTAAGAGAAATGCTAATGCAATGCTAGGCAGGAATTACAAGTAGTAATATACAACCTATTGGACCATTGTGTGTGTGGTAATCAATAATAGATATGACTTCGTTTTATTTGCTCAATAATAGAAAGACTAGTTGAACCTCTAATGAGTTTTGTAAAGTCATACAAGGGTGGAAGAGAGAGCCATGCTCATAAAATTATTAGTTTTCATCTATAAACTAAGTGCCAGATTGACTACTATTTTTTTTTTTGAACTATGGACGAGAACATTCTTTGTCTTCTTGACAAGCAATATTTTGGTCTTTTGCAGTGGTGATGAGGATCAGGCTCAAGAAAGAATCAATAAGTTGGCCAAAATACTCAAAGATCAGGAAGTAGGCTCCACAATACATGTTGCAGGTGTTGGAAATATTAGTTGTATCATACAAAGGGATGAAGGGCGAGCCCTGATGAGGCATTCATTTCACTGGTCTGCTGAAAAGCCATATTATGAAGAGGAACCTCTGTTGCGTCATCTGGAAGAACTGGCACATGAAATCCATTCCTCTGTTGGTGTAAGAATGCATAGATTGGGGGTTTTTGTATGGGAAGTCAAGCTCTGGATTACAACATGTGGACAGGAAAATGGTGCTTGAAGGATCATTATAAACAATGTGACTGGTCATACATGCACTATACATGCACTATACATGTTAAGTCATACATGACTGGTCATACATGCACTATACATGTTAAGTCTTTATTTTCTTATAAGTTTCAAGGAATGCTTCTTGAATACCATAATTTTCCTACTTAGAGATAAATCAAAAGATTTGCCATGTTAATAATGAATAGAAATTTTTTTTACTATATATTTTATAGAGAAGTGCTAATTAGTATCAAGTGTTATTTTTATAGCCCATATCCTCTAAGTATCTACAATCAATAAGCATTTCATGAATACAACTCGTTATCAATTCATCTATTAGAGTTTTCCATAAGACTTGTGATGAAACCTTTTGATTTGAGAGGTTCTTTAGGTAGGAGAGAAAAGACAAGTACAAAAGCTCTAAAATACCTGTTGAGACAAAATCCCAAATTAAATGTTTTGATGATAAACAAATCAAGTTAATTAATCTTTAAATCAAGTCAATTTAACATATGTTCTTGAGTGCTTTTAATCAAAGATAGGTTTCAAATACAACAAAGATCAAAGCAGAAGAAAAACAGAATCAAATATGCCATGTTAGCAAAAAACAAAGAATCAAGAATGATTTGGTTTTCACAGCTTTAAACGAAGAACATTTTTTTATTATTAAAGAACAAACTCTTCTAGAAAACAAGATTGTTTCAAACTGCAATAATTCATTAAGATGCATGACAAATCACGAGCAACAATCAGAATAAACAAGAACTGGACGCGCAAGAAAGCTATGGATAGATTCATCATAACATATAAGATTACAAGATTAATCTTCAAGAGTGATGACTTAGATAAAGCAAGCACAAGCTTCAAAAAAAGAGGCACTACATCACTAATACATATGCAAGAATACTGGATCACAAACATATTTCAAAACTGACAGAAAGCAGAAAATTGCTAAAATAGAAAACGAAGAATGTTCTGAAAATCAGCAGGAACAATCTTCGTTTACTTGTGTCACATGCCTATTAACTCATAAACTTTACAACATGTTTCCAAACAGCTATATGAACTGACACAACCCTTCAAAATGCCTATAAAAGGAACTCCAATGCAATGGAAAGATTATCAGCTCAAAGTGCAAACAATCATTCATTAAAAGCATCATTCTCTAGAATTATAAGCTCTAAACATCAAGCTAGGCTCCAGCTTTTCTTTATTAGATTCAAAGATCCATTCTTCGAGTCTAATTGCTTGATAATGAAAACTCAAACAAGTGTTGAGTAAAGGCTGATCATTCAAACTCCTCAAAAATCACTTTCAAAACTCAAACACTATAGAGTTAGAGATAGTGTGAGTATAGTTGTGAAATTCTTTTGTGTTTAAAAAAGGTGAAGTGTAAATACTCTTCTAAAACTGAAGGGTAATCTGTGAAATATCTTTCAAGGTTGAAAGGGAAACTATTGTAATAGGTCAAGGCTGATCTTATGCATTAGTGGGAAAAGCAAGAACAATCTTGCTTGAACATGTTAGTGAAAAAGCTCACAAGTTGTGAGGACTGGACGTAACCCACATTGGGTGAACCCGAATATATTATCGTGTGAATTTTCTTTCCTTTATTTCCATTTTATTTTTTCACCTGCACACCACTAATCACTTTGTGAAGTTTTCCTTTTTATACTCTAAAGAAGAACGTTTTGCGTTTATCATTTATCAAACCAAGACCGATCTTGAGTTATAAGTTTAATGCAGAAATTTTAAAAAGTAATCACAATTCAAACCCCCTTTCTTGTGATCAACATTGTCACTTCAATACCTACGGCAACACTTTTGGAAAAAAGTGCTATTAAAGACCTACAACAGCGCCTAAAAAGCGCTTTAAGATACCACCTACGACAACACTTTTTAGAAAAGCGCTGTAAAATGAGACACCTACAACAGCATTTTTATCCAAAAAAAACACTATAAATTTCTACCTATGACAGTGCTTTTAAAAAAAAGTTGTTAAATATCACCTATGACAACGCTTTTTAAAATAAAAAGCGTTGTCGTATATTTTAGGCTAAATAGCACCCGTAGTCCCTTAACTTAATTTCAATTAACGTTTTAGTCCTTTATCTTTTTTTTTTGCACGATTTGGTCCTTTATTTTAATTTTAAGTGACAATTTGATCTTTTATGTTTTAAAATATCAACAATGTTATCTTCTTTTTTTTTTACAAAAATTCAAAAAATTCATCAAAATTTTCAACCAAAACCCATAAAATTAATTATATTCTTCAATATAATACAAATTTCATCAAATTCGTAACTCAAATATTCAAATAAACTCATATTTCCATCTCTAACAACATCAAATAAAGAATGAAATTTTTGTATGAGTTTATTTGAAGAATTGAGTTACGAATTTGATGAAATTTGTATTATATTAAAGAATATAATTAATTTTATGGGTTTTAGTTGAAAATTTTGATGAGTTTTTTGAATTTTTGTAAAAAAAAAGGATAATATTGTTGACATTTTAAAACATAAAAGATCAAATTGTCACTTATAATTAAAATAAAGGACCAAATCGGAAGAAAAAAAAGAAGATAAAGAACTAAAACGTTAACTGAAATTAAGTTAAGGGACCACATGTGCTATTTAGCCTATATTTTAACAACATTACATACTATAGTGTTGTTAAATACATAAAAAAAATATGCTGTTAAAGCCTATTTTGGTGTAGTGTGTGAGTTGATCGTTTCCACAATTGGTGATTATTTAGATATGAGCTTGTATCACATCGCTAATGATGTCTTCAATTACCTCAATATCATATTGGAAGACAACATATCCTTGTCAACTCTTTATTCAAAGAATTGCAAGATTCCTTTCAACTTTAATAAATTTTGAATATACATCCATCTGTTGAGGAAAAAACCTTTTTGATATATGTTTTAATGACAACAAACCTTTTAAATTAAATGATTAAGTTTTATGAATAGTGGTCTACTAATGATTTCACTTAAGTTTGTTTAAGGAACATAAATGCATAAGTGAACAAAGCAAGAATCGAAGAAAACAGCAGCAGAGAACATTCTTGACATATTCTGGAAAACGGAGAATGTTCGCAAGACTGTGATAGCATAAAGACCAAACTTTCTCCACCACTTAATTAAAGTTATTGCATCTGGAATTTACATCAGTACTGAGAGTACATGACAAGGAACAGATGTGATCAATTAGAATCAAAAGGAACTATTCTAATCGCAAAGAAAAAAGGCCATGAATCAAGCTGCCATCAGAGGATACCTCACCAAGCTGCCATCAGAGGATACCTCACCAAGATGTCATCAGAGGATACCTCACCAAGCTGACATCAGAGGATACCTCACCAAGCTGACATCAGAGGATACCTCACCAAGTTTCCATCAGTGGATACCTCAACTAGAGGATATCAGAGGATACCTCAACCAGAGGATATCAGAGGATACCTCAACCAGAGGACATCAGTGGATACCTCAACCAGAGGATATCAGAGGATACCTCAACCAGAGGATATCAGAGGATACCTAAACCAGAGGATATCAGAGGATACCTCAACCAGAGGATATCAGAGGATACCTTAACTAGAGGATACCAGAGGATACTTCAACCAAAGAATACCAGAGGATACCAGAGGATATCTCTAGAAAACGATATCATAGGATATCTCCAGAAAATACATTCAGAGGAAGAACCAAGTCTGTTCTTGGACATCAGAATGTCCAGAATGATCAGAACAGTCTCCAGAATGATCTTCTATCAAGAATGATCATCAGTCTCTATGAATGATCATTAGTCTCCAGAAATGATCATCAATCTCCAGAATGATCATCATTCTCCAGCTTGACTGCCAAGAACGTCGAACGATCTTGAAGTATGTTTACATCAAAACAGATCCAAGAAAAGATCAGGAAGACATCCAGAATGATCAAAACTGAACCTCCAGATTGATTATCAATCTCCAGAAAGTTCAAATACTAGGACTCCATATTGATTATCAATCTCCAGAATTTTCATTAACATTCTGCAGAAGTTCATCATCATTCTCCAAACTGTTTTGACATAATCAAAACTCCAGTTCTGCTGTCAAGATTGATAAACAATCTTAACAATATACAATGCATCAAGACTGCTTCCAGTATGTTCAGAAATCAGTCCAGATTGATTATCAATCTCCAGGAAACCCAAAAGCTAAAGCTCCAGATTGATCATCAATCTCCAGCAAGTATAGTTTTTCTGCAACAAGCTTTGTGATCGTTTTTAATCTGTTTTAAGTGATTCAAAAGCTCCAGTTCAAGCCTACAATATTATCACTTATCAGAAGTGTTAAAGGATCAGTAATCACTCAAGAAAATTTGATCCAAAACGCAACACACAGCCCAGTCTAAATAGAAAATAAAAATAGTCAAAAGTTGGATTATTTTTATTTAGAAATAATGCCTTTGGTCAAGCCTAACAAGAGCACTACCAACGGCTCTATTTGACCATCATTAAATGCTCTCACGCCTATAAAAGGAAGGCCAAAGCTCAGGAAGAAATACAGCTTCAAGTACAGAGAAAAACATCACTCATATACATCTTCATACTTGAAAGCTTCTCAATCATAAACAAAAGATTCAGTTCTGTTTTTCCTCTTCATATCAGAATCATCTACTGAATTCTTTTGTCAAGAATCTAATCTCAAACACGAGTTGAGCATACTCAGATTCTGTCCAAAAATCAAAGACATTCAAGTTCCAAGATATATCATCAATCACTCACATACATACTTGAAAATCTCTCATCACTTACAAGAATCAGTTTGATTAAATTCTTTTTACTCTGATACATTTATATTGAATTCTTTGTAAAGAATCGAATCTCAAACAAGAGTTGAGACATCTCAGATTCTAAACAATCTCATCATTATTGTAAAACTCAAACTATAAGAGTTAAGTATAGTTTGGGGTAGATTGTAAGAAATCACTATCAAGGTTGGTAGATGATTTCATTAATCTCTTTCTAAGTACAATATTATGAGAACCTTCTGATAGCATATGCATTAAAATATTTTATGAAAATATTTAATAACATTTGCTTGTTTGAAAATAAAGTTTTTACAAAACTGGAAATCTGTATTCGAATACAAAGTATCGTAGCCGAATACAGACTATAAATCAGAAGCTAAAACTGAAGATCTGTATTCGAATACGAAGTGTCGTAGTTGAATACAGATTACAAGTCAGTAGCTAATTTTAAACATTTGTATTCGACTACAGCTTTGTGTAATCGAATACAACTCAAGTCAGTAGCTATTTTTAAAACATTTGTATTCGACTACAGCTTTGTGTATTCAAATACAACTCAAGTCAGTGGCAAAAATCCCGTACTTGTAGTCGACTACAAGATATTGTATTCGACTACAACATTCAAATTTCAAATACAAACAGAACGTTATAGAAGTGTATTCGAATACACTGAGACTGTATTTGAATACAACTTCGAAACAATGCAACTTTTTAGTTTTGAAACATTGCCATTGCCATTGATCTGAAGTGTTACCTTGGAATATAAATACTTCAAAACTTCAGTTTTTAACTTACAACTTTCGACTGACTTTTAGAATCAATTTTCTTAAACATCAAATACTTCAAAACTTAATTTTCATATTTTCAAGTACATGCTTTTCATTTTCATATCATTAAGAAAGGTTCTCAGTTGTACTTGGAAATGTGATTGATTAAGTATCAAATACTTAGTGTTATAACCTTGTTCTTAGTCAAGAACATCATTACAAAATCATTGTATCACTTGAAGAATTTAGTGTAGATTCTTCAAGTTTTGTTAACAGAAATAGTGGTGTACTATCTTCTGTTAAGTGTTAAAGAATCTGTAACTTAAGTCTTAGGGTTAGACTTGTATCATATTCGAACAAAGTGGAAAATCTCTTGTGGTGTGCAAGAGGACTGGATGTACCCTTGGTTGTAAGGGAAACCAGGATAAATTTCTATGTGTTTTTACCTTCTGTCATTTACAGTTTTCATTTACTAACACAGCAAGATTAAACAAACTTCAAACAGTCACTTAAACAATCTCCAAAACTCTAAAAACAGAAAAATTGTCCAACACCTAAATCACCCCCTTATTAGGTGCAACTCTGTTCTTACAATTGGCATCAGAGCAGGTTTTTGGTAATTTGCTTCTAAATTCATGGCTTCCGCACAACCTATTTTTAGAGATGGTGGTAGCAGTAACAAACCACCCTGCTTTGTCGGTGAACATTATGATTTTTGGAAAATACGTATGCAAGCATACCTTGAGGCTCATGGAGATGACATATGGGAGGCAGTAGAAAACGATCCATATGTTCCAACAACAGTTATCAACAATAAAGAGGAAATAAAAATAAAAGCCTCATGGACAGACGATGAAAAGAGAAAAGTACTGTTTGATAAGAAAGCGAAAAATATGTTACAATCAGCATTGGGTATGGATGAATTCTTTCGCATATCCCACTGCAAAACAGCAAAAGAGATACGGGATACTCTGGAAGTAACCCATGAAGGAACAATTGAGGTAAAGCGTTCAAAACTGAACACTTTATCTCAAGAATACGAAATGTTTAGAATGCAACCAGGAGAAGCAATACTGGACATGCAGAAACGTTTTTCCCACATAACAAACCACTTAACAGCACTTGGCAAGAACTTTACTAATGATGAATTGAACTTAAAGGTTCTAAGATCATTAACCAGAGCATGGCAGCCAAAAGTGACAGCAATTTCGGAAAATAAAAGTTTGTCAAAAATGTCACTCTCGGCACTCTTTGGAAAGTTACAAAATTTGATAAACCAAGTATTGGTAAAACTATCTTTGTAAAAGCAAGTAACCAATCTAAAGATGAGAAAGAAATGGCTGTTCAAAAGAATCATCTTTGTTTTAAGAAAAGTATTATTCAAAAGAAACCGTACTTTCCTAAAAAGAGTCCAAAGTGTTTCTATTGTGATCTTAATGGTCACACACCTAATGTTTGTCATGTTAGGAACATTGGTGTTCCACAAGGACATTATGTGTGGGTAAAGAAAGGAACTAACCTTAAAGGACCCAAAGCACTTTGGGTACCTAACAAAATATAAATTCTGTTTTGCAGGAAGACACACAAAGTACATCAAATATGTAGTACTTCGATAGTGGATGTTCAAGGCATATGACCGGTGACAAAACAAAATTTTCAGCACTAACTCTTGAGTCAAAAGGTCATGTGGTCTATGGAGATAATAACAAAGGAAAGATTTTGGGCATTGGAAAAGTTGGCATGTGTAAGACCCTTAAATTTAAGAATTAAGTTATGGAATTAATATTAAGTGTATTTTGGGGATAATTGTAAAATATCTAATATATGTATCTTTTGAGTGAATATATATATATATAAATATTTATTTTGGAAGATGAATTAAGATTATTGGATGAAGAATAAATTAATTTAATGACGAGTAATTAAATTAACGGACAGTTAATTAAGGGTTTATCGGCTAATTGCGACGAGACTGGTTAAGTGCTGAGGATCAGACAAGTGTCAGGTGAGGTGGCACCCACACAAGCCTATATATAGGAGTGAGAAGGATGGGCAAAATCATAACACCATTCCTCATCCATACTGCATGTAACAGTACCCACCTTCTCCCTTCCCTTCCCATTCTGAATCCTGTTCACGATTCAAAAAAAAAAAAAAGAGGGAGTTCCTCAAAAGTGACATTAATTGGAAATCCAAGCACCAAACCAGAAAACCCTCAGTACAAAAGTTGTTCTCCTCGTCATTCCGGAGCTAGAGAACCCATTTTCGTAGCAGCAAACGCAAGCGGGAGTTTCGCCGATTTTTGACGCGTAAACGGGAACGAAAACAGAAACGTGAGCAGTAGCAGAAACGCAACAAGGGCAAGGGCACCTTCCACTTTCTAGTTGCATTAGGGCTGTAAATGCATAACTGTCATGACATTACTGATTTTTTCATCATTGTTTAAAGAAAAACTATTTTTGCAATGACATTTTGAAAAAAATGAAGAAAATGCATTCTGTTGATGTGTAATGATTCTGTGATGGTTGCTGTTTAGTTGAATGCATTAATGCTATTTTGTTTATGTGGGAAAGTTGATAAATGTCTTGCATGTTATTTTGAAGACGATCAAAATACATATTTTTAAAACTGTTGTGCTGGTTGTATAAAATGCAAAAAATGCATTCTGTTGGTGTTTTGGTGCATGTGATTCTTGCTGTTTTGCTTAAATGTATTAATGTTGTTCTGTTTGTGTGAGAAAGCTGGAAATGCTTTGCATGTTGTTCTGTTTGTGTGAGAAAGCTGGATATGCTTTGCAAGTGTTTTGAGGAATGATCAGAATGTAAATGGTTAAAAAGGTCTTTTGTTGTGGTTGACATTTTGTTTGAGTAGTTTAAGCAAAATTGTGATGAATGATCGGGTGTTACTGATGTTTTCAAAAGAGAAGCATTTAAAATGATGAAAGTGTTTTTCTGGAAAAGCTATATTGATGAAAGTGTCTGAGTTTTGTGGTTTGCAAAAGAGTGGTAAAACTGTTTTGGGGTTGTTGGTTTTTCAAAGGAAAAAGTTTGAAAATGTGTTGTAGTTTCAGGAAAATTTCACTGAATTCGAAGGTGTATTCGAATACAGGTTGAGTGTATTCGAATACAACCTGCCAAGCTTCTGTTTTACTCAAGTTTTCAAACTTGTATTCGAATACGGGCCTCTGTATTCGAATACAGAGGAAGGATTTTTGCTTCTGAATTAGCATCTGTATTCGACTACGACTCTGTCGTATTCGGATACATAAGTGAAATTTTAACACTGTATTCGCATCTGTATTCGACTACGACAGTCTCGTATTCGAATACAGGATGCTAACTTTCACAATTTTTGCTTCTGTATTCGAATACAAGGGAGCTGTATTCAAATACGGATTTGGGTTTTTTCCAGAAACTCAAGTTTTAGCTTCTGTATTCGAATACAAGGAAGTTGTATTCGAATACAGATTCGTATTTTCCAGAAATCTCAGTTTTAAACACTATTTTGTGAATTTTAAGAGTTGGGGGGAAAGACTTATAATAATTAAGAATGGAATTTTGAGATAATGTAAAGTGATAATGATTGCTTGAATGTTTAATCATTGATGTGTTGATGATGAAATCAATTGTGTTGAGAGGTTTTGGGAAAATGATGGAAAGGTTGAATTTTCCTGATAATGCATACTGTTTCAGTGAAGAGAATACACTGCATATTCATGCATTGTATAGTCAAGTGGTACCCGCGATGGGCCACAGAGTAATGCGTAAATGTGCTGATCTATTGAGCGATTGCACGAGTGCTGGTCTGTTGAGCGACTGCACTGGTACTGATCTGTTGAGCGACTGCACTGGTACTGATCTGTTGAGCGATTGTACCTTGGTATATGTTAAACATGCTGGTCTGTTGAGCGACTGCACGAGTGCTGGTCTGTTGAGCGACTGCACTGGTGCTGATCTGTTGAGTGATTGCACCCTGGTCATGAGGGCCGTTAAAGTCAAACATATTTAAATTGTGCTGGTTTGTTGAGCGACTGCACCTTGGAAATTTCAAGAAGTTGAATACATGAGCATATACATATTGCGTCGGGGTGATTGACCGGTGGGTCACGATTTGGTTATATGATGATGATTGGAAGGTGATGTGTGTAAGTACGTTATAAAATCTGAATTTCTGATGAATGTTTGTGATTGCTGAGGTGGTAGTTGTACTTACAATATGTTTCCATATTAATTGGTTGCTGTTTTGAAAAGGCATACATGTCATGAAATTTCAAAATGAGCATCTTTATTTATCATCATTGTTATATGAAATGCCACAGATATTTTTGTTACTGTGAGATATATGCTATGTGTTATTTGTTAATTTCGGTCGATGACCCTTTACTATTATTGTGGAAATTGGGCTTTGCCCTCAGATGCCCCCCAAACCCATGTCACCCGTGGGTCCCCCAACGACGGAAACGTTGCTCGATTTCGTTGATCGTTTCGTGCCTACTGCTTGGGTATACGACCCCATCTCAAGCAGGGCCACGTACACGGGGAGATTGAAGAGGACATGTAGGACTGACGGAGTAGTGCACTATGTGGAACACTCCTATGCGAGGATTGACTTCCCTGTGCCTTCTCGTTTGGTGTTGGAGGCGCACAGAATTTTTGATGATGCGAAGGAGCCAGCAGGAGGGGCTGTACGTGATTCTGAGGCGGAAGAAAAGAACAAAGGGCCGACGCCAGTAGGAGCTAATATTCTGGGTCCATTTACGATATCCGATGATTGTTATGAGATTCCGGCACCGCCGAAGCGACCCAGATTATGCATCGATCTGACTTCGGAGGAGACCGATCCCTCTCTGTATGATGAGGAGGAGGAGGAGGTTACATCGAGACGAGCGGCGGAGTCGGATGAGACTTGTATGGGATGCGGAGGAAATCCGTGCTACTGTAGCTTTAGTGCATGATCGGTTAGACTTGACGTATAGGATTTTGAGCTGGAAAATGTAATTTGTTTTAATTTGGAAATTATTGTACTACTTTTCCGCTAACTTATTCCGCACTCTGATATTTCCTTTTTGAGATGTTATGACACAAATCTTTTGAAATGTATTAATGTTTATTATTAATTTCCAAAGTTAAGTACTTAGTAATATTATGATGAAGTTATTTGATTACGTTCATCGATTAAATTACGACGTACTATTGTTAAGAAACAGATTAAAGAAAATTTTTATTTCAATTCTTTTGAAGTAATAAATTGGGAAAAACATTTTGATTACTTATTTAAGAAAAAAATACATTCGCGCTGTGTTTTAAACTCGGGGTGTTACAATTGTGGTATCAGAGCATTTGGTTAAAGTTTTGGGTTAAAGCTCTGATTAAAGTATTGGTTTTGAGTCTTTATCTGATCATGCATAGGAGCAAGTAGTTAAAGTGTCAAGTCTTGTGTAAGTGTGGTGTGACTGAAGTGATGATAGTTTTGTAGGAAACAATGCCTCCAAGGAGAGACGACACCAAAAGAGCCAATGTCAGCCGGGAAGATAAGATGGCTGAAGCTATGAATAACATGGTTGGGTCTGTTGCTGCACAGACGGCTGTAAAGACTCAACAAGATCTAGAGAAGAGAGAAAGAGAGATTCGTGCTACAGAATCTAGAGGACTAGAGGATTTTCGTCGCCATAATCCACCCAAGTTCAAGGGTGATGAGGGTCCAGAAAGAGCGGGCCAATGGATCCAAGAGATGGAGAAAATCTTCGAGATGATTAATTGTCGGGCAGCGGTGAAAGTCAACTATGCCACGTATCTGCTGATAGGGGATGCAGAGTATTGGTAGAGAAGCACAAGACTACTGATGGGGTCAGCTCAAGTGGAGGTGAACTGGGAGTCGTTCAAAAAGAAGTTTTTGGACAAATACTTCCCAATGAGCACTAGGACCAAGTTGGGTGACGATTTTCTGAAATTGCACCAGGGAAACATGACGGTGGGAGAATATGCGGCTAAGTTTGAATCGCTATCAAGACATTTCAGATTTTTCTGGGAAGAAGTTGATGAATAGTTTATGTGCCACCGCTTTCAAAATGGACCGAAGTATGAGATTCAAGACACGGTCTTACCATTGGGGATTCAAAGTTTCCAAGTGTTAGTGGAGAAGTGTAGAGAGGTTGAAGAGATGAAGAACAGGAGGGCCAAAAGAGGAGGGAACTTTAATTCAGGAGGGCCTAGTCAAATGCACAATCAGAACTATAGAGGAAAACAAGTTGCTAAGTCGTATAACCGGCCACAAAACAACAAGAGAGGCCAGAATAGGCCGGGAAATCAGAATTTTGGACGGCAATTGGGACAAGGAGTCCGGTGTTATCGATGTGGGAAAGAAGGACATATTGCTACTGCTTGTACCACAAGGGATCTTATGTGTTTCAATTGCCAGAAACCAGAACACGTGGCGAGCGATTGTCGGGTTCTGAAGGTGGAACCAACAGTGAACGCAACTAGGGTTACTCGTCCTATTGCTAGAGGACGCGTCTATCACATGGGTGCTGAAGCTGGGAGTCAAGCCCCAAATTTAATCCAGCAAGATTGTGAGATTGCAGGTAACACACTAACTGCACTTTTTGATTTGGGGGCAACCCACTCTTTCATTGCTATGGACTGTGTGAATCGTTTGAAGTTATCTGTGTCTGCTTTACCTTTTGATTTAGTTGTTTCCACACCTGCTAAGACTTTGACCGTAAACTCCGCATGTTTACATTGTACTGTAACGATTCAGAATATAGATTTCTTGGTTAATTTAATCTGTCTACCCCTACAATCACTCGAGATCATTCTCGGCATGGATTGGATGACGTATAGTTACGTAGTCTTGGATTGCGCTCGAAAATTAGTTCTTTTCCCCGAACCTGGATTCGTTCAGTATTTGGCTGCTAACAAACTCGAAGTATCTCTGAGAGAAGGAACTTAGGAATTTTTATAATTGGCTAACATGGAGACCAAGATGGATGTGAACCTAGAAGATGTGGTGTTAGTCAAAGAATATCTGGACGTATTTCCAACAGATATTCCAGGATTACCCCCGGTGAGAGAAGTGGAGTTCTTCATTGATTTGCACCCAGGAACTGGACCTATTTCAATTGCGTCGTACCGGATGTCGCCATTGGAATTAAGCGAGCTTAAGGGTCAAATTGAAGGTTTATTGGAGAAAGGATTTATCAGACCAAGTGTGTCGCCATGGGGAGCTCCGGTGTTGTTGGTTAAGAAGAAGGATGGAAGTTCACGCTTATGTTTGGATTATTGGCAACTTAACAAGGTAACTATCAAGAATCGTTATCCTTTACCACGCATCGATGATTTGATGGACCAATTAAGAGGAGCATCGGTGTTTTCAAAGATTGATTTGAAGTCAGGATACCATCAGATTCGGGTAAGAGAAGGAGATATTCAAAAGACTGCTTTCAGGACTCGTTATGGACATTATGAATATCTCGTTATGCCATTTGGAGTTACGAATGCACCAGAAATTTTCATGGACTATATGAATAGAATCTTCAGCCCATTTCTGGATAAATTCGTGGTGGTGTCCATCGATGATATTTTGATTTATTCAAAGGATGAAGAAGAACATGAAGAGCACTTACGCCAAGTTCTTGAAGTCTTACGCGAGAAGCGATTGTATGCCAATTTGTCGAAGTGCGAGTTTTGGCTAAAGAAAGTGAACTTCTTGGGACATGTGATAACAAAAGAAGGAATCGCTGTAGATCCGGCAAAGATTGAGACAATTCTTGCCTGGAAATAGCCTCAGACTATCACAGACATACGGAGTTTTGTCGGACTAGCAGGATACTACAGGAGATTTATTGAAGGATTCGCTAAGATTGTAGCTCCTTTGACACAACTCACCAGAAAGAATCAGCCGTTTGCATGGACGGAGAAGTGTGAGGAAAATTTTCAGTTGCTAAAGGAAAAGTTGACAACCTCACCAGTATTGGTTTTGCCACAGCCGGAGGAAGCATATGAAGTATATTGTGATGCATCTCACCAAGGTTTGGGATGTGTTTTGATGCAACACAAGAAAGTTGTAGCCTACGCTTCAAGGCAGTTGAAAACTCACGAACGAAACTATCCTACTCATGATTTAGAGCTTGCTGCAGTAGTGTTTGCGTTAAAGGTCTGGAGGCACTACTTATATGGATGCACGTTCACGGTGTTCAGTGACCATAAAAGTTTGAAGTATCTGTTCGATCAGAAGGAATTGAACATGCGTCAGAGGAGATGGATGGGGACTCTCAAAGATTTTGATTTTTCATTGCAGTACCACCCTGGGAAAGCCAATGTGGTGGCTGATGCATTTAGTAGGAAAAGCGTATCAGAGTCTTCAATGATAATGGCCAGACAACAAGAGTTGTGGGAAGCATTTAGAGATCTACACTTGGATGTAAAGTTTGCACCAGGAATTTTAAAGTGTGGAATGATCACAATTTCGAGTGGTCTACTTGAGGAGATTGCAAACTTGCAAGATGACACATTGATCCAAGAAAAGAGGAATCTGATAGCTCAAGGACAGACAACTGAGTTCAGGGTCGGACCAGATAATATTCTGAGATGTAATGGAAGAATTTGTGTACCGGAAGTTGCAGATATGAGAAGAATGATTTTGGAATAGGCTCATAAGAGCAAATTGAGTATTCATCCTGGAGCGACCAAGATGTACCAGGACTTAAGGCAGAATTTCTGGTGACCAGGAATGAAGAGGGATGTAGCGGAATATGTATCGGCATGTTTAACTTGTCAGAAAGCGAAAGTGGAACACCAACGACCTGCTGGAATGCTGCAACCTCTGGATATACCAGAATGGAAGTGGGATAGAATTTCCATGGATTTCATAACTGGACTGCCCAAGACAAGGAAAAAGAATGATTCGATTTGGGTAATAGTGGATCGATTGACAAAGTCCGCACATTTCTTACCAGTAAGGACCACTTACAAAGTGGATAAGCTGACGGAAATCTACATCGCTGAGATTGTGAGGTTACACGGCGTTCCATCGAGTATAGTATCGGATCGTGACCCAAAGTTCACATCTCACTTTTGGGGAGCGCTGCATGAAGCTTTAGGAACGAAACTGAAATTGAGTTTCGCTTATCATCCACAAACAAACGGACAGACTGAGAGAACAAACCAGTCCTTGGAAGATCTATTGAGAGCATGTGTGTCGGATGATTGAGGAAACTGGGATGAGGTGTTGCCATTGATTGAGTTCACTTACAACAATAGCTTTCACGCAAGTATTGGAATGGCACCCTATGAGGCTTTGTATGGATGCAAGTGTCAGACGCCTTTATGCTGGTATAAGGACGGAGAAAGTATGATTGTTTGACCTGAGATGGTGGAACAGACTACAGAGAAAATCAAGAGGATACAAGAGAAAATGAAGGTTTTGCAAGATCGTCAGAAGAGTTATGCGGACAAGCGTCGCAGACCTTTGGAATTCGAGTAGGGTGAACATGTATTTCTAAGGGTCACACCTACGACTGGAGTTGGCAGAGCTATTAAATCAAGAAAGTTGACTCCGAAATTTATTGGGCCATACTAGATTACTGCGCGAATTGGACCAGTGGCTTATCGAATTGCTTTACCTCCAGTACTGTCCAATATCCATGACGTATTTCACATGTCGCAGTTAAGGAAATACATTGTAGACCCGTCACATGTGATCAAACCAGATACAATTCAGCTGAAGGATAACCTGTCATTTGAAGTATTCCCTGTAAGGATTGAAGACAAGAAGATTAAACAGTTGAGGAACAAGCAAGTCCCACTAGTCAAAGTGATTTGGAATCCGACTACTGGAGACGCGACTTGGGAACTGGAGAGTAAGATGAGGAAAAAATATCCCTAGTTGTTCATCGACATGTAGTTTCGAGGACGAAACTAATTTAAGGGGGTAGTAATGTAAGACCCTTAAATTTAAGAATTAAATTATGGAATTAATATTAAGTGTATTTTGGGGATAATTGTAAAATATTTAATATATGTATGTTTTGAGTGAATATATATATATAAATATTTATTTTGGAAGATGAATTAAGATTATTGGATGAAGAATAAATTAATTTAATTACGAGTAATTAAATTAACGGACAGTTAATTAAGGGATTATCGGCTAATTGCGACGAGACTGGTTAAGTGCTGAGGATCAGACAAGTGTCGGGTGGCACCCACACAAGCCTATATATAGGAGTGAGAAGGATGGGCAAAATCAAAACACCATTCCATAAATAAATTCTTGTCAAGATAAATATTACATGATCCAATCTCGTTGATTGATATTGCGTTGGTATTGATTATAAGTAATATTACATTTATAATCTATTGATCTGATAGATAGTTATTTTTTTTTTATTTAGGATGAAAAATTACCTACTTAACTCAGTGGTTAGAGTATTGCTTTCATACGGCAGGAGTCATTGGTTCAAATCCAATAGTAGGTAAGGTATAGGTAGAACTTATTAGATACCATTGATTCTGGTATCTAATAAGTTTGTCTACTCACTTTTTTTTATTTTATTGTAATTTTCTACCTTTTCCTACTCTATTCTATATTGTATCTATTTTTTTTTTCAATTTTAAATTATTTGGCTGCACAAACTTGTTACGGGTACCCACCTTCTCCCTTCCCTTCCCATTATGAATCCTGTTCACAATTCCAAAAAAAAAAAAAGAGGGAGTTCCTCAAAAGTGACATTAATTGGAAATCCAAGCACCAAACCAAAAAACCCCCAGTACAAAAGTGGTTCTCCTCATCATTCCAGAGCTAGAGAACCCATTTTCGTAGCAGCAAACGCAAGCGGGAGTTTCGCCGATTTTTGACGCGTAAACGGGAACGAAAACAGAAACGTGAGCAGTAGCAGAAACGCAACAAGGGTAAGGGAACCTTCCACTTTCTCATTGCATTAGGGCTGTAAATGCATAACTGTCATGACATTACTGATGTTTTCATCATTGTTTAAAGAAAAACTGTTTTTGCAATGACATTTTGAAAAAAATGAAGAAAATGCTTTCTGTTGATGTGTAATGATTCTGTGATGGTTGCTGTTTGGTTGAATGCATTAATGCTATTTTGTTTATGTGGGAAAGTTGATAAATGTCTAGCATGTTATTTGAAGACGATCAAAATACATATTTTTAAAACTGTTGTGCTGGTTGTATAAAATGCAAAAAATGCATTCTGTTGGTGTTTTGGTGCATGTGATGCTTGTTGTTTGGCTTAAATGTATTAATGTTGTTCTGTTTGTGTGAGAAAGCTGGAAATGCTTTGCATGTTATTTTGTTTGTGTGAGAAAGCTGGATATGCTTTGCATGTGTTTTGAGGAATGATCAGAATGTAAATGGTTAAAAAGGTCTTTTGCTGTGGTTGACATTCTATTTGAGTGGTTTAAGCAAAACTGTGATGAATGAACTGGTGTTACTGATGTTTTCAAAAGAGAAGGATTTAAAATGATGAAAGTGTTTTTCAGGAAAAGCTATATTGATGAAAAATGTCTGAGTTTTGTGGTTTCCAAAAGAGTGGTAAAACTGTTTTGGGGTTGTTGGTTTTTCAAAGGAAAAAGTTTGAAAATGTGTTGTAGTTTCAGGAAAATTTCATAGAATTCGAAGGTGTATTCGAATACAGGTTGAGTGTATTCGAATACAACCTGCCAAGCTTTTGTTTTACTCAAGTTTTCAAACTTGTATTCGAATACGGGCCTCTGTATTCGAATACAGAGGAAGGATTTTTGCTTCTGACTTAGCATCTGTATTCGACTACGACTCTGTCGTATTCGAATACAGAAGTGAAATTTTAACACTGTATTCGCATCTGTATTCGACTACGACAGTCTCGTATTCGAATACAGGATGCTAACTTTCACAAATTTTGCTTCTGTATTCGAATACAAGGGAGCTGTATTCGAATACAGATTCAGGACTTTTCTAGAAACTCAAGTTTTAGCTTCTGTATTCGAATACAAGGAAGCTGTATTCGAATACAGATTCGTATTTTCCAGAAATCTCAGTTTTAAACACTATTTTGTGAATTTTAAGAGTTGGGGGGAAAGACTTATAATAATTAAGAATGGAATTTTGAGCGACTGCACTGGTACTGGTCTGTTGAGCGACTGCACTGGTATTGGTCTGTTGAGCGACTGTACCCTGAAATGCGCAAAAACGTGCTGATCTTTTGAGCGATTGCACGAGTGCTGGTCTGTTGAGCGACTGCACTGGTACTGATCTGTTGAGCGATTGTACCTTGGTATATGTTAAACATGCTGGTCTGTTGAGCGACTGCACGAGTGCTGGTCTGTTGAGCGACTGCACTGGTGCTGATCTGTTGAGTGATTGCACCCTGGTCATGAGGGCCGTTAAAGTCAAACATATTTAAATTGTGCTGGTTTGTTGAGCGACTGCACCTTGGAAATTCCAAGAAGTTGAATACATGAGCATATACATATTGCGTCGGGGTGATTGACCGGTGGGTCACGATTTGGTTATATGATGATGATTGGAAGGTGATGTGTGTAAGTACGTTATAAAATCTGAATTTCTGATGAATGTTTGTGATTGCTGAGGTGGTAGTTGTACTTACAATATGTTTCCATATTAATTGGTTGCTGTTTTGAAAAGGCATACATGTCATGAAATTTCAAAATGAGCATCTTTATTTATCATCATTGTTATATGAAATGCCACAGATATTTTTGTTACTGTGAGATATATGCTATGTGTTATTTGTTAATTTCGGTCGATGACCCTTTACTATTATTGTGGAAATTGGGCTTTGCCCTCATATGCCCCCCAAACCCATGTCACCCGTGGGTCCCCCGACGACGGAAACGTTGCTCGATTTCGTTGATCGTTTCATGCCTACTGCTTGGGTATACGACCCCAACTCAAGCAGGGCCACGTACACGGGGAGATTGAAGAGGACATGTAGGACTGACGGAGTGGTGCACTATGTCGAACACTCCTATGCGAGGATTGACTTCCCTGTGCCTTCTCGTTTGGTGTTGGAGGCACGCAGAATTTTTGATGATGCGAAGGAGCTAGCTGGAGGGGCTGTACGTGATTCCGAGGCGGAAGAAAAGAACAAAAGGCCGACGCCAGTAGCAGCTGATATTCCGGGTCCATCTAGGACTTCCGATGATTGTTATGAGATTCCGGCACCGCCGAAGCGACCCAAAATGTGCATCGATTTGACTTCGGAGGAGACCGATCCCTATCTGTATGATGAGGAGGATGAGGAAGTTACATCGAGACGAGCGGCGGAGTTAGATGAGACTTGTATGGGATGCGGAGGAAATCCGTGCTACTGTAGCTTTAGTGCATGATTGGTTAGACTTGATGTATAGGATTTTGAGATGGAAAATGTAATTTGTTTTAATTTGGAAATTATTGTACTACTTTTCCGCTCACTTATTCCGCATTCTGATATTTCCTTTTTGAGATGTTATGACACCAATCTTTTGAAATGTATTAATGTTTATTATTAATTTCCAAAGTTAAGTACTTAGTAATATTATGATGAAGTTATTTAATTACGTTCATCGATTAAATTACGACGTACTATTGTTAAGAAACGGATTAAAGGAAATTTTTATTTCAATTCTTTTGAAGTAATAAATTGGGAAAAACATTTTGATTACTTATTTAAAAAAAAAATACACTCGCGCTGTGTTTTAAACTCGGGGTGTTACAGCATGGCTCCATCTCCTTCAATTGAAGTTGTACTCTATGTTGAAGGGTTAAAACACAATCTCATAAGTATAAGTCAACTTTGTGACAAAGGTTACAAAATCACTTTCAACAAAAATGATTGCATTATCCAAAATAAGGTAATAAATGAAACTCAGTTTATTGGTAAGCGTTTCAAAAATATTTTTACAATTAATCTTGATGATTTATCCTTAAAAATGAAATGTCTTATGGTAAGTGACAACAATGATGCTTAGCTATGGCATAAAAGATTTGCACATATCCATATGGATCACTTAAACAAGTTAGTCAAGCATGAACTTGTTGTAGGCTTACCAAAAATGAAATTTATTAAGGATATATTATGTGACGCTTGTCAAAAAGGTAAACAAACTAAAGTTTCCTTTAAACCCAAAAAAATTATATCAACTTCAAGACCACTTCAATTAATACATATGGATTTGTTTGGACCATCAAGAACTAAAAGCCTTGGTGGAAATTCATATGGACTAGTAATAGTAGATGATTTTTCAAGGTTCACATGGACCTTATTTCTGGCAAATAAAAATGATGCTTTTAAAGCTTTTTAGAAATATGCCAAACTAGTCCAAAATGAACAAGCAACCAAAATTGTATCAATTAGAAGTGATCATGGACGAGAATTTCAAAATGCATCTTTTGTAGATTTCTGTGAAGAAAATGGAATATTCCATAATTTTTCTGCACCAAGAACACCTCAACAAAATGGAGTTGTTGAGAGAAAGAATAGATCATTGGTGGAACTTGCAAGAACAATGCTAAGTGATTCAAGTCTACCAAAATACTTCTGGGCAGATGCTATAAGTACAGCCTATTATGTATCCAACCGAGTCATAATCCGACCAATGCGGAAGAAAACTCCATATGAACTCTATAAAGGAAGAAAGCCGAACATCTCTCACTTTCACATATTTGGATGCAAATGCTTTGTGTTAAATAATGGTAAGGACAATCTCGGAAAATTCGATGAGAAAGCCGATGAAGGTATTTTTATTGGTTATTCCTTATCTAGTAAAGCTTTTAGAATTTTTAATAAAAGAACTTTCATAGTTGAAGAATCTATACATGTATCTTTTGATGAAAATAACCCCTCAAAAGAGAATATAATTATTTATGATTATGATGATGAGACAAGTACAGAAAATCAAGTTGATCAAACAACTCAAACACACGAAATCAACATAGAACAACTAGATCAACACACTGATCTCCCTCAAGAATGGAAAACCCATCGTGATCACCCGATTGACAACATAATAGGTGATATCAACAAAGGAGTCACTACAAGGCTGAATCTCAAAGATGCTTGTTTAAACATGGCATTTGTTTCTCAAATAGAACCCTCCAAAATCGGTGACGCCCTCAAAGAAGATCAATGGATACTTGCCATGAATGAAGAATTAAATCAGTTTGAAAGAAACAAAGTTTGGGAACTTGTTCCAAGTCCAGGAAATAAACACATCATTGGTACCAAATGGGTGTTTAAGAACAAATTAGATGAAAATGGAATAGTTATCCAAAACAAGGCAAGATTGGTCGCACAAGGATACAATCAAGAAGAAGGGATTGACTTTGATGAAACATTTGCTCCAGTAGCAAGATTAGAAGCATTCCGTTTACTACTTGCTTATGCTTGCTCCATGGGTTTTGAACTATTTCAAATGGATGTCAAGAGTGTGTTACTAAATGGCTATATTAATGAGGAAGTCTACGTCAAACAACCACCTGGGTTTGAAGACTTCAAAAATCCTTCACATGTCTTCAAATTAAAGAAGGCACTTTATGGTTTGAAACAAGCTCCAAGAGCATGGTATGATAGATTGAGTAAATTCTTATGTGAACATGGATCTGAAAAAGGTAAAGTTGATAAAACCTTATTCATTAAAAGAACAAAGGATCACACTTTACTTGTTCAAGTCTATGTAGATGGTATCATATTTGGATCAACCAACAATGAAATATGTGAAGAATTCTCATTAATGATGCAAGGAGAATTTGAAATGTCCATGATGGGAAAATTAAATTATTTCCTAGGACTTCAAATCAAGCAACTTCAGAATGGCATCTTTATTCATCAGTCAAAATACTGCAAAGAATTACTAAAAAGATTTGAGATGGACAGCAGCAAAGAAACTGCAACTCCCATGGGATCTGGAATGTATGTTATAAAGATAAAACTGGTAAATCAATTGATATATCCAGGTATAGAGGTATGATTGGGTCTCTCTTATATCTAACGGCCAGTAGGCCAGATATTATGTTTAGTGTCTGTTTATGTGCAAGGTTTCAGGCAGATCCAAAAGAATCACATCTGGTAGCAGTAAAAAGGATAATGAAATATCTAAAAGGAACAACTAATGCTGGCCTATGGTATCCAAAAGGTAGCATATGCAATCTTATTGGTTATTCTGACTCTGACTATGCAGGATGTAAGACGGACCGAAAAAGCACAAGTGGCACCTGTCACATTCTGGGAAATGCACTAGTATCATGGTCTTGTAAGAAACAAGCATGTGTGGCATTAAGTACTGCAGAGGCAGAATACATAGCAGCAGGCAGTTGCTGTGCGCAAATCCTCTGGCTTAAACAACAACTCTATGACTATGGACTTGATCTGGGGTGTATTCCTCTGAAATGTGACAATATCAGTGCCATCAACATCACTAAGAATCCAGTCATGCACTCTCGAACCAAACATATCGACATACGTTGTCATTTTTTGAGGGATCATGTGCTCAAAGGAAATGTTGAAGTTACCTTCGTGGACACTCATAATCAACTGGCAGATATATTTACAAAGCCACTGCCCAGAGAATCATTTTACAAGATACGAAGGGAACTAGGCATTCTAAATGAGAATGATCTCTAAAAAGGTTTGAAAGATCTGTAAGTCATATCACTGTTCATTCTAATTTTTTCCATCTTCTTTTACTTGATATATGATTCTTTGACATCTTTGTATGTTTTTCTACATGTTTAAAATATTTTTGGTTTGATTATTGTTAAAAATTTCACTTTGAAACGAAATCTTTACTGTCGTATTCGAATACAGTCAGGTTGTAGTCGAATACACGTTCCCAGAAAAATCTGTATTCGAATACACCAAGTCTGTAGTCGAATATAGTTTCGAATTTTTTTTTATATAAAAGGGATTGTTAACCGTTTTAGGTTACAAATACAAAAACTGGTAGCCGATTACAATCAAAGTCTCTGATTTCTTCTCTTCAAAATCTTCATCCAAACCTATCCCTAAACCTTCATACAGTCATATCTAAACCTTCCCCTCATCATCCATTGCATCTGAGATTACTTTGAAATCAAAATCAAAACCCTAAATTCCCCAAAACACCGTAAACTTCATCTTCTTAAAAATGGATGCACGCAAAAAAGGACCAAGAACCAAGGTTGCTTCTGTGGGTCCTTCAAAGAAACGAAGAAACGACAACATGGCTGACCTATGCAGATTACTTCATTCCCCAGAAGAACTGGATAGATTCAGAACCCACTTCTCTGACAAAAAGTTGGTAACCCCCAAAATTGGTACGCTTGATTCCTTTTCTAAGTTTAAATTTCCTGAGTTGCTGAAGGCTCAAAAATTGGAAGAATTTATTGGATACAATTGTCCCATTTATCCTGACTTAGTTAGGGTTTTCCTCTATAACCTAGAAAAGGATGGGAATAAATTAGTGTCTAAAGTTAAAGGAAAGGTTATCAATTTAGACACTAAACTTATTGGGGAAATTCTGCACATACCTTGTGAAGGTCAGAAGATGTGTCAGGACATCTATGTGAATGGGTAAACACTACTAAATATGATGCTTATATTTCGTTGTGCCATTTTGACAAAGACACTATGGAAAGAAAACGCACACAATCTGGTTCGGAATATGCTAGACAAAGATATGGTGTTGGTAATCTGACTGTTGACAACAGATTACTACATTATTTCTTAAGTTATATATTGATACCAAAAGCAGGGAACTACTCACAGATCTCTGAATTTGAACTTCAAGTTATGATCTTTATGATAGAAGGTGCTGATTTAAATTGGGCATACTTTGTTCATTCAGTCCTATATGCTTCAAAAGATTCTATAGCATTACCCTATGCAAGAGAAGTCACAAGAATTCTGGATCATTTTAAGGTTGATTTCTCAGGCGAGGTGTTGTACCAAACCACCAAAGACAATTTGCTGGACTTAAGTGTTTTGCCCAGTATGAAAATCGTTTGGAGTGAATCACTTCAAAGTTATGTCCATAAGGGTGATCTTGGACAAAGTTCATCAACTGCCCAAAATGAGAATATAGAAGAAGCAGAACCAACAACAGGCCCAGCAGTAGCACCTGAAGCAGTACCAGAAGATGCACCAGAAGCAGCACAGCAGTAGCACCAGAACCAGATAACATAACACATACTGAAGACATCATCACAAACAGAATGATCATGGACAAACTTAACTTCCTTCAATCTTTTGTCACAGATCAATTCCAACATTTGAATGAGTCTTTCAGTAATCAAACTCAGAACATGACTGATGCCTTCAACCACAAATTCCAAGATCTTGAAAACACCATCAATACACAACATACATTTTTTCATCAAGAACTTAGTGACCTATCAGAAAAAATTGATCATCTACATATTCCACCAAACTCAGATGATTAAAATTGGCTATTTGCAGTTTTTATTATTTGTTTCTGCTACTGTTTGACTTTCCCTGTTTTAAAAACTCTTAAGTTTATTTTAATTGTAATTTTGAACATCGTTAATTCAGTTGTTTTCTTCCAGATATCATGTGTTGCCTCTGTTTATTTGATACATTTGCGCATATCTTGTTTGCTATGTGATATCCTCTTCCTTTTTGATAATGTCAAAAGGGGGAGAAAAAGTGTATATATATTGTTGTTGCTAATTATGTTGAACAGATCCTCCAACACTTAAGAAGGAGAAAAACATTTATCAAGGGGGAGTAAGCACACATCTAGGGAGAGAAATCAAGACATTTGAAATCCAAGCAACAAGATTTTTGTCATCATCAAAAAGAGGGAGAATGAAAATTAAAGATCCTTGATCAAAAAGAAAAAGGATTTTAAGCAAGTTATCTTTCAAATTTATATTTAGGTAAAAGCATTTGATATTAAATCAAAATACAGTTTAAGTACAATATTATGAGAACCTTCTGATAGCATATGCATTAAAATATTTTATGAAAATATTTAATAACATTTGCTTGTTTGAAAATAAAGTTTTTATAAAACTGGAAATCTGTATTCGAATACAAAGTATCGTAGTCGAATACAGACTATAAATCAGAAGCTAAAACTGAAGATCTATATTCGAATACGAAGTGTCATAGTCGAATACAGATTACAAGTCAGTAGTTAATTTTAAACATTTGTATTCGACTACAGCTTTGTGTAATCGAATACAACTCAAGTCAGTAGCTACTTTTAAAACATTTGTATTCGACTACAGCTTTGTGTATTCAAATACAACTTAAGTCAGTGGCAAAAATCCCGTACTTGTAGTCGACTACAAGATATTGTATTCGACTACAACATTCAAATTTCAAATACAAACAGAACGTTATAGAAGTGTATTCGTATACACTGAGACTGTATTCGAATACAACTTCGAAACAATGCAACTTTTCAGTTTTAAAACATTGCACAAGTTCATCAAAACGTTTGGGAATCATTGCCATTGATCTGAAGTGTTACCTTGGAATATAAATACTTCAAAACTTCAGTTTTTTGACTTACAACTTTCGACTGACTTTTAGAATCAATTTTCTGAAACATCAAATACTTCAAAACATAATTTTCATATTTTCAAGTACATGCTTTTCATTTTCATATCATTAAGAAAGGTTCTCAGTTGTACTTGGAAGTGTGATTGATTAAGTATCAAATACTTAGTGTTATAACCTTGTTCTTAGTCAAGAACATCATTACAAAATCATTGTATCACTTGAAGAATTTAGTGTAGATTCTTCAAGTTTTGTTAACAGAAATAGTGGTGTACTATCTTCTGTTAAGTATTAAAGAATCTGTAACTTAAGTCTTAGGGTTAGACTTGTAACATATTTGAACAAAGTGGAAAATCTGAAAAGGTTATTAAACACCTAATTCAACCCCCTCTTAGGTGCAACTCTGTTCTTAGAATTGGCATCAGAGCAGGTTTTTGGTAATTTGCTTCTAGATTCAAGGCTTCCGCACAACCTATTTTTAGAGATGGTGGTAGCAATAACAAACCACCCTGCTTTGTCGGTGAACATTATGATTTTTGAAAAATACGTATGCAAGCATACCTTAAGGCTCAAGGAGATGACATATGATAGGCAGTAGAAAACGGTCCATATGTTCCAACAACAATTATCAACAATAAAGAGGAAATAAAAATAAAAGCCTTATGGACAGACGATGAAAAGAGAAAAGTACTGTTTGATATGAAAGCAAAAAATATGTTACAATCAGCATTGGGTATGAATGAATTCTTTCGCATATCCCACTGCAAAACAGCAAAAGAGATATGGGATACTCTGGAAGTAACCCATGAAGGAACAATTGAGGTAAAACATTCAAAACTGAACACTTTATCTCAAGAATACGAAATGTTTAGAATGCAACCAGGAGAAGCAATCCTGGACATGCAGAAACGTTTTTCCCACTTAACAAACCACTTAACAGCACTTGGCAAGAACTTTACTAATGATGAATTGAACCTAAAGGTTCTAAGATCATTAACCAGAGCATGGCAGCCAAAAGTGACAGCAATTTCTGAAAAGAAAAGTTTGTCAAAAATGTCACTCTCAGCACTCTTTGGAAAGTTACAAGAACACGAAATAGAATTAGAAAGACGGGAAAAGAATGAGAATTTAGAGAAGAAAACCAAGAATATAGCATTAAGAATAGAATCAAAAGAATTAATAAATGAAGAAGATTCAGATGGAGAGAAAAACATCACCCTCCTTGTAAAAAAATTAGGAAAATTTCTTCAAAACGATAAAACATTTACAAGAAAGAAAAACTTCAAGAAGAAAGATGCTTCTACTGCAAATCAGAATTTTACTTGCTTTGAGTGTGGGAAACCAGGACATATAAAAGCAGAATGTCCTAACATCATCAAGAAGAGTTCTACTGAAAGAAAAGAATTCAAAAAGGCGTACATAGCATGGGAAGATAATGAAGTAAGTTCTTCATCAACTTCAGAAAGTGACGATTGTGCTAATGTTGCCTTAATGGCATCTCATCATTCTGATAATGAAGAAGAGGTTAGTAGTAATACTATTTGTTATGATAATAATGATTCTTGTGTTGAAAATAATGATGCACAACAAGCCATTAAAGAACTACTTAATGAATGTAAAAATCTTTACAAAGTAGTGTCAAATCAAAAGAAACAGATTTTATCTCTATATAAAAAGATTGACACTATGGAACATAATTCTGAAAAACAAAAACAGATTTATACATGCATTAAATGTGATTCACTTTCTTTTAAAATTGTCCAAATGAATAGATTTATAGAAAGGTACGAAAAACGACAATTTGGATTGGAAAATATACTTAGCATGCAAAGATATTCAAATGATAAAAGAGGACTTGGTTACTCAAAATTTGATAAACCAAGTATTGGTAAAACTATCTTTGTAAAAGCAAGTAACCAATCTAAAGATGAGAAAGAAATGGCTGTTCAAAAGAATCATCTTTGTTTTAAGAAAAGTATTATTCAAAAGAAACCGTACTTTCCTAAAAAGAGTCCAAAGTGTTTCTATTGTGGTCTTAATGGTCACACACCTAATGTTTGTCATGTTAGGAACATTGGTGTTCCACAAGGACATTATGTGTGGGTAAAGAAAGGAACTAACCTTAAAGGACCCAAAGCACTTTGGGTACCTAACAAAATATAAATTCTGTTTTGTAGGAAGACACACAAAGTACATCAAATATGTGGTACTTGGATAGTGGATGTTCAAGGCATATGACCGGTGACAAAACAAAATTTTCAGCACTAACTCTTGAGTCAAAAGGTCATGTGGTCTATGGAGATAATAACAAAGGAAAGATTTTGGGCACTGGAAAAGTTGGCATGTGTAAGACCCTTAAATTTAAGAATTAAGTTATGGAATTAATATTAAGTGTATTTTGGGGATAATTGTAAAATATCTAATATATGTATGTTTTGAGTAAATATATATATATATAAATATTTATTTTGGAAGATGAATTATGATTATTGGATGAAGAATAAATTAATTTAATTACGAGTAATTAAATTAACGGACAGTTAATTAAGGGTTTATCGGCTAATTGCGACGAGACTGGTTAAGTGCTGAGGATCAGACAAGTGTCGGGTGAGGTGGCACCCACACAAGCCTATGTATAAGAGTGAGAAAGATGGGCAAAATCATAACACCATTCCTCATCCATACTGCATGTAACAGTACCCACCTTCTCCTTTCCCTTCCCATTCTGAATCCTGTTCACGATTCAAAAAAAAAATAAAAAAAGAGGGAGTTCCTCAAATGTGACATTAATTGGAAATCCAAGCACCAAACCAGAAAAGTTTCGGTACAAAAGTTGTTCTCCTCATCATTCCGGAGCTAGATAACCCATTTTCGTAGCAGCAAACGCAAGCGGGAGTTTCGCCGATTTTTGACGCGTAAACGGGAACGAAAACAGAAATGTGAGCAGTAGCAGAAACGCAACAAGGGTAAGGGCACCTTCCACTTTCTAGTTGCATTAGGGCTGTAAATGCATAACTGTCATGACATTACTGATTTTTTCATCATTGTTTAAAGAAAAACTGTTTTTGCAATGACATTTTGAAAAAAATGAAGAAAATGCATTCTTTTGATGTGTAATGATTCTGTGATGGTTGCTGTTTGGTTGAATGCATTAATGTTGTTTTGTTTATGTGGGAAAGTTGAAAAATGTCTTGCATGTTATTTTAAATAATTAAGTAAAAGAATTTTCCACATTTAATTCATAAAGAATTAAAATAAAGTTTTCACTAATCCATTTCATAAAATGATACTTTGAATTTAATCGATGAACGTAATTAAATAACTTTATCGTAATATCACTAAGTACTTAATTCTGGAAATTTATTGATAAACATCAATACATCTCAAAAGATTACTGTCATAACATCCCAATTGAAAATATGAGAGTGCGGAATAGTTTAGCGGAAAAGTAGTACAATAATTTCCAAAATAACACAAATTACATTTTCCAGCTCAAAATCATATACATCAAATCTAACCGATCATGCACTAAAGCTACAGTAGCACGGATTTCCTCCGCATCCCAAACAAGTCTCATCCGACTCCGCCGCTCGCCTCGATGTAACCTCCTCTTCCTCATCATACAGAGAAGGATCAGTCTCCTCCGAAGTCAGATCAATGCACAGTCTCGGTCGCTTCGGCGGTGCCGGAATCTCATAACAATCATCGGATATCCTAGACGGACCCGGAATATCAGCTGCTACTGGCTTCGGCTCTTCGTTCTTCTCTTCCGCCTCAAAATCACGTACATCCCCACCAATTACCGGGTTAGGAGTCACCACTCCTACGGTGGCCTCCGTCTCAACCCCTCTAGCTGGCTCCTCCGCATCATCAAAAATTATGTGCGCCTCCAATATCAAACGAGAAGGCACAGGAAAATCAATCCTCGCATAACTGTGCTCCACGTAGTACACCACTCCATTGGTCCTACAGGTCCTCTTCAATCTCCCCGTGTATGTAGCCCTACTTGAGGTGGGGTCGTATACCCAAGCAGTAGGCACGGAACGATCAATGAAGTCGAGCGACGTTTCCGTCGTCTCGGGACCCGCGGGTGTCATGGGTTTGGGGGGCATCTGAGGGCAAAGCCCAAATTCCACATATAATAGTAAAGGGTCACCGACCGAAATTAATAAATAAACACATATTATTTATATCACAGAACAAATACACCCATGGTATAACATATGACAATGATGAAAAATAAATATGCTCATTTTGAATTTTCATGACATGTATGCCTTTTCAAAACAGCAACCAATTAATATGAGAAATATGTTGTAAGTACAGCCAACACTTCAGCAATCACAATCATTTATCAAAAATTCAGATTCCATAAAGTACTCACACACATCACTTTCCAATCATCATCATATAACCAAAACGTGACCCACCGGTCAATCCCCCGATGCAATATGTATATGCTCATGTATACAATGTCTGGGAATTACCAAGGTGCAGTTGCTCAACAAACCAGCACATTTTAAATATGTTTGACTTTAACGGCCCTCAAGACCAGGGTGCAATCCCTCAACGGATCAGCCCCAGTGCAGTCGCTCAACAGACCAGCACTCGTGCAGTCGCTCAACAGACCAGCACGTTTGACATATACTCAGGTACAATCGCTCAACAGATCAGTACCAGTGCAGTCGCTCAACAGACCAGCACTCGTGCAATCGCTCAACAGATCAGCACGTTTTTGCGCATTTCAAGGTACAATCGCTCAACAGATCAGTACCAGTTCAGTCGCTCAACAGACCAGCACTCGTGCAATCGCTCAACAGATCAGCACGTTTACACATTACTCTGTGGCCCATCGCGGGTACCACTTGAGTATGCAAATGCATGAATATGCAGTGTTTTCTCTTCACTGAAACAGTATGCATTATCAGGAAATTTCAACCTTTCCATCATTTTCAAAACATCTCAACACAATCAATATCATCATCATCACAACCATGATTAAACAGTCAAACAATCATTATCACTTTACATTATCTCAAAATTCCATTCTTAATTATCATAAGTCTTTCCCCCAACTCTTAAAATTCATACATCAGTGTTTAAAACTGACATTTCTGGAAAATACGAATCTGTATTCGAATACAGCTTCTCTTGTATTCGAATACAGAAGCCAAAAACAGTGCAGAATTAACACTTTGTATTCGAATACAGCTTCCTTGTATTCGAATACAGAGGTTGTCACAGTGCAAAACCAATATTTTTCACTACATCAGTAAAGTCTCAAAAACTTCATCACCACCACTTCAAACTATCACAAAATTCCATTTTAATTTGTCACAAAACCTTCCCAATTGATCCCCAACACTTAAGGTTTATAAACAATGTTTAAAACTTTGATTTTCTGAAAAAACACAAATCTGTATTCGAATACAGACTCCTTGTATTCGAATACAGAAGTTGAAAACTGCAATGTCAACACTCTGTATTCGAATACAGCATGCCTGTAGTCGAATACAGAAGACAGAACATGTGTAAATTCAGCATTTCCCCAACATCATTTAAGGTTTTCAAGAACTTCATCATCTCTTCTTCAAAACTATTTCAAAAACTCCATTTTAAAACATTTCAAACCTTTTCCAATGTTTTCCAACCCTTTAAAGTTCTCATGGCAGTGTTTAAAAGTTGATTTTCTGGAAAACACGAATCTGTATTCGAATATAGCTTCCTTGTATTCGAATACAGAAGCTAAAAACTGAGTTTCTAGAAAAACCCGAATCTGTATTCGAATACAGCTCTCTTGTATTCGAATACAGATGCAAAAATTATGAAAGTTAGCATCCTGTATTCGAATACGAGGCTGTCGTAGTCGAATACAGATGCGAATATAATGTTAAAATTTCACTTCTGTATTTGAATACGACAGAATCATAGTCGAATACAGATGCTAAGTCAGAAGCAAAAATCCTTCCTCTGTATTCGAATACAGGGGCCCGTATTCGAATACAAGTTTGAAAACTTGAGTAAAACAGAAGCTTGGCAGGTTGTATTCGAATACACTCATGTTGTATTCGAATACACCTTCGAATTTAGTGAACTTTTCCTGAAAACTACAACACATTTTCAAACTTTTACCTTTGAAAACCAGCACAACCCCAAACAGTTTCACCACTCTTTTGAACCACAAATCTCAGGCATTTTTCATCAATACAGATTTTCCAGAAGAAACACTTTCATCATTTTAAAATCCCTTTTCTTTTGAAAACATCAGCAACACCAGATCATTCATCACAGTTTTGCTCAAAACATTCCAACAGAATGTCAACACAGCAAAAGACATTTTTAACCATTTACATTCTGATCATTTCTCAAAACACATGCAAAGCATTTCCAGCTTTCTCACACAAACAGAACAACATGCAAAGCATTTCAGCTTTCTCACACAAACAGAATAACATACAAAGCATTTCCAGCTTTCTCACACAAACAGAACAACATGCAAAGCATTTCCATCTTTCTCACACAAACAGAACAACATTAGTACATTTCAGCCAAACAGCAAGCATCACATATACCAAAACACCAACATAGTGTATTTTCGCATTTTATACAACCAACACAACAGTTTTGAAAATATGCAATTTATCATCTTCAAAATAATATGCAAGACACTTTTCAACTTTCCCACATGAACAAAACAGCCTTGAAGCAACAACCAGAGCAGCACACATCACAGATTGTTAAAACCACCAACATAATGCATTTTCTTCATTTCTTTCAAAATGTCATTGCAAAACAGTTTTCTTTTTAAACAATGATGAAAACATCAATAATGTCATGATAGTTATGCATTTACAGCCCTAATGCAACTAAAAAGTGGAAGGTGCCCTTACCCTTGTTGCGTTTTTGCTACTTCTCTCGTTTCTGTTTTCGTTCCCGGTTACGCGTCAAAAATCGGCAAACCTCCTGCCTGCGTTTGCTGCTACGAAACTAGGTTCTCTAGCTCCGGAATGATGAGGGGAATAACTTAGTACTGGGGGTTTTCTGGTTTGGTGCTTAGATTTCCAAGTAATGACACTTTTGAGGAACTCCCTCTTTTTTTCTTTTGAACGGACTGGAAATGGAAAAACAGAATGGGAGGAAGGATACTGTTACATGCAGTATGGGCAGTGAGGGAGGAGGAATGGTGTTCTGATTTCACCATCCTTCTCACTCCTATATATAGGCTTGTGTGGGTGCCACCTCGCCTGACACTTGTCCGATCCTCAGCACTTAATCAATCTCATCGCAATTAGCCGATAATCCCTTAATTAACTGTCTGTTAATTTAATTACTCGTAATTAAATTAATTTATTCTTAATCCAATAATCTTAATTTATCTTCCAAAATAAATATTTATATATATATATTTACTCAAAACATACATATATTAAATATTTTACAATATCCCCAAAATACACTTAATATTAATTCCATAATTTTAATTTAAAAATTAAGGGTCTTACAACGAACATGGCTGAAATCATCATTGAGGCCCATGAGGAAGGAAAGAAGGTACTCATGATGTAAATAATCGACTAGAGGTTGAACACCGCGACAATGACAAGAATGAATGGGACGAAATTCACCAAATTCCTCCCAATGAGCTTTGAACTTGGTGAAATAATTGCTGACAGAAGAAGAACCTTGAATGCAAGAAAAGAGATATTTTTTAACTAAAAAATGTGAGGCCCATTGTTTTGATGAAATTGCATGTGAAGGTCAGTCCAAATCTCTTAAGCAGAGTTTGAGTAGATTGCAGAAGCTTGAATTTCTTTTAAAACGGAATTTCTTTTAACTTAATAAACTTATTTACTAAACAACACATAGATGAAAATGGAGCAATATGTTCAATATAACGAAAAAACCCGCTATAGCTTGTCGCTCCATTAACTTTGAAAATGGTAGATGCCTAAGGTCATCACTGCGATCTACATTTCCCTTCTTCCACGACAACTCTACGCAACCACCCTGTGTTCGAAATGCAGTATGAATCTGGTTGGACGAGGACTAGGTCAATCTGACTTGGTTTGGGCTAGACGATCTAGGTCCAATAGTTGCTTTGTTTAGGCTCAGTTTATAATATGATCCATGTGTTCCTTTAACATATGACTCGGTACCCGACTCGTGTGATACATAACTCCCCTTCCATATATCATCCTCCATTATTCGCATTGTTTCTTTGCATCAATAATCCTCGCATCTCTACATTTTTGGTGGCATGCACTACATTGGAGACGCTAGCTCTTCTCAATATTCTGACATGTTGGACCAATAATAGAAACACCACAACAAAATGAAAACGAAGTTTGTATATTATTGTGAATTGAGCTAGAAAGCTCTTACAAGAAATTAGTAAATGGCTACCGGTGCATAAGCTTCTACTAGAAAAAGTATTATCTTATTCCAATACTAATAGAATGTTGAATGATCTTACCCTCACACCATTCCCTCCTATATCTCCCCTCTAACAAATTCTTCATTACAATCATCAGCGCGTGGAATATACCTCTACATCACTAATTATGTTTTCTTATTCCTTTTCTTCTAGAATATATTTTTCAAATAACTGGTTTGGGCCTTTTTATCTACTTACTCACCATCATCACACCCACATGGTCTATCACAAACCATCTAGAAGCTAATGAATAATATGTTGTCTACTAAAGATATTTTGACTTTATGTGGATTGCTAGCTCATCAGTCACATTTGTGTATTGGTGAATGTTAACTGATTGAAATGCTTAGAATGATGCAGTGTTTAAACATACTAACATAATAACATTACATCAAGCCAATTGGTGGTGGCTTAAATCTAAGGTCAAAAGTTTGATTTTTTGTTTCAATTAGTGGTGGCTAGATCTGATGGCTTGTGTTGGTTAAGATCACTTTTTGCTTTAAACATATTGATTAATGTTGTGAGTTTAGGTGTGTTGTATGCTTGTTGGGTTGGTTCTGTTAACTACTTATGAGCTTTTGTTATTTGTTTGATTTGATATAGCTTTTTAAGTTATTCTTGACACATCTTGTGCTTTGAATAATGCTTGCATGGAAATTCTCAAGCCCGGATAAATGAGAATAGTGTTAGAGCATTGACAAACGAAATAAAACTTCGTTAATTTTAATGGCATGGATCAAATATGTAATAATAAAACAAAAATCAATATAATGGATACACATTTGTCCGAGTTCAGCTCATGTTGATGTTTAGTAAAAAAAAAAAACTCCTTGATTGGATTTCACTCAAAGGCTAGGCCGTGACAATCCTTAGGTAACCACCACACAATCATTTGCATAAACGCCTAATACCCAAATTTTGAAGCCTACCATTTGCCTACTAAAGACAAACGGAAAATCAATTTAATTATCATACAAATTTATAGTCACCCAATACTAACACCAAGAAGAGTATTTGTCTTCAATAAGTTCACCATAAGAATATGGCAAATGATATCATGCATTCATAAATTCTTGTGTAATTAAGAATTAAGAAATGGATGCACAATCAAAGACCACTGTTCTCTTTCTCAAGTGTTCTTTTTTGATGAGTTGGAATTGTAGCATCAACTTCAGGCTCCTTTTTATTGATTGATGATTCATCTTGCTTACTAGCATTTCTGTCCCCCAATGGAAAGCTTGTATTTGATGACCCTTGCTTTTGCATGGCCCGTGGTATTCTCAAAGGTAATTTTGTGTCCATAATATTCATCTCTGGCTTCGGCGGAATGGAACCATTTTCAAATTTAGAAGGATGCATTTTTTGTGGTATATCCACATATACATTTGTTTCACTAACGTTATTCTTCTCTTTCTTGGGGACATCAGGATTATCTGACTGTGAGGAAGGCAGCGGCTCTGTAACAAGAACTATCGCGGACTTGCGCCATTTCTTTCTCTGGTTACCCTTTTGGGTATTTGATTTAACCTGCAAAGAAAAAAATAATAATAGTTAACACAGGTACAAGTTATGAAGCACTAACACGGTTACCGACTAAGATCATTACCACATAGACACCGATAATAGTACAGGAAAATGCAAGTGATTGAATGTAACAGATGGATCAATGTCATATTATACGATAATGACATTAGCACTTAGACACTGATAATAACACGAGAAAATATAAATGATTGAATGTAACCATATGCATGGATGTAGTGTGAGACCTCTCTTAGACCAAACAAAAAACAAACATTAAACAATCATTGGCACAATATAAGGAACCATTTTGAAATACATGCAGTTTTCATGCATGCAATAAATGACAAAAAATTAATGATTCAGTTCAGATGAATTTTAACAATGTATAGATATACTTGACATTGAAAAGGAAAAAACTGACACGCACCAGTTTATTTCCAATGTCAGAGAGAGGTTTTCTTGACCCATTATCACTCTTGGCTTCAGCAGGCCCCTCAACCAGTGCACCTTGAAGCAACTCAGCACCTTGAGTAGCAAGAAGGCGTTCTTTATCTGCTTCATCAATACCAGAATCACTTCCAGTCCCTTCAACAGACACTGATTGCGTTCCCTCATTGGAGACCGATCCCCTGTTGGCACACTTGGTTTCCCGGCAACCACACGAACTTCCACAACCAGTTCCCAAAGCTCTGCAAGCGCATTTTGATGTCTTGCAAGACGATTGTTTGCTACAAGAGCAGCAAACATCTGATGCAGTTTCTCTAGATGGACCAGCATCTGGTGCTTCAGTTGGAATATCCCGTGCTTCTGCCGAAATATCTTTGACATCATCTGAACTGATATTGTAATGGATTTTTTCCGTGCTTGAATGTTTGCCGCCTTTAGATTTTCTTTTCCTGCCATGCAATTTTGTAGACGCTACCCATTCATCATCGGTTGCATCTACAGCATAGTCATCTGATTCTGCGTCTGATATTTCCATATCCTCAAATAACATGGTAGATCGCCGGTTTTCCTATTTGATAACCAATGAATCATTAACAATAGAAACCACAAATCAAAATTTAATTATCAATGAAATGGAATAGTTTGTTGGCAACACCTACCAACTTGCGTAAGTCATAAGGATGTCCTCCAACATAATAATCTGAGTATTGCTTCTCCCTCTGTGACAAAGTTACAAAGATTATTGCAAAAAAAAGTATAAACATTGCGACATAATTTGTAACTTCCATTTGGATAAAAAGATAAAAATATGGACAATAACACATTAACGACATATACTTGGTTACTTCAATTTGAAAAGGAGAAAAGTTTATCTCAGAATATCGTAAAAATCCAGGTTGCATTGCAAAATTTATTTCTAATGCTTGATCTTTAGATGTGGAGATAGGCCAAACATACTAACCAGCAACCTCAATTGATGATCAAGTCCATCCCTCTGCTTTTTTAACTGTTCAAGTGAACGAATTAGACTAACAATTTTTTGCTTTAGGTCTTGTATTTCCATGTCCTTATCTCTGCAGATAAATTCTTTTTCTCGCAATGAACACCTGAGATAAAGAAAAGCAGACAAAAATCCTTCAAGTCACTAAAGACAACTAATGACTTGAGATTTGACAAGTGTTGCATTTTAGTAGTGTATCACTAATGAGACAACTTTTACAAACCATCTTGGTTAAACTTTAATCATTGAAAGGTAAATAGACTTGAAGATGAGCTAAAACCTAGAGGAGGATGCTAGATTGAACAAATAGTTCATCAAATTCTTGGCATCAGCAAGGGACCGGACTTGGTTCCAACGTCCCTTGCCACTGAAAATCCGTTCCCGCTCTTCTGCCTCTGATAACTGAGATGCCATGGACACTAGTGTTGTAGAAGAAGTGGCAAGCATATTTTCAAGGGCAAAAATCCTTGAATTTCTTGCACCAGGAGACATTGATACATCACTCCTATATTGAAGTTATAAGGGTTAGTGTTTACTATATAGATGGGGAAAAGGAAAAACAAAGAAGGCATAATATTTATGATAAAACTGTTTCTATATTTAAGTTAATGTTACTAAAACAGAAAAGGTTCAGATCCTTATTTATTTTTATTAATACCAGGCCCCTAATTTGAAATAAATAAGAAAACAAAGTGTGATATGTATGTATATAAGATATAAGATAAGAATACTCATAATAGAAACTAATCATAAGAGAAAATACAAGATACTCTTAACATGATAGATGAAAGAATAACGATGTGGTATAGTCTATCAAATACATTAGCAATCAGTCAAACAAACAGTATTGTACAATGATTAAATGGATTCTTGGTTTTCTTACCCTGTATTGTTTTGCTTCATCATCTCTGCTTCTTCTTTTAACCTGGCACTCTCCTTGGCCATTTCAGCCCTCCTGAAATGAATAGTAAAAATTAAATGACTATGAGTAAACCTCTAAAATAAGAGCAGAAAGAAAAAAGCATTTCACTCGTATACTGAGCTGCACTACAATCACGGGGTACCACAAACTACAAAAGTTAAGCACAGTTTTCCGTTTTCAATGAAAAAATTCAAAACCCTAGTTCATTTCAATTTAAAGGTGAAATTGGCATAAGTTATACTTATGGGTATCAAAAGGAAGAAGGGAGCTTTCAGAAATCTTAGCCTTTACCAAATTATCCAACCATAGGTTCATTGGATTTAATCAGGAAATCTGCCATTTCAACATAAAGGGTTTAAGATGAAGAATCCAAAAAGAGAATAGCACATACACTTCCATTTGACGTTGATACTCTGAACGTACTTCATGCACTCGGACAGTGACTTCAAGTTCATGCTCTATTGCCTGCATCAAAGCCTTAAAACAGGAAAAATATACATCAAGTAGAGGCAACCAAAAACCCCCTAGAAATTAAGCATATAATATAATATAAATATTTAGCAACACAGAGCATTAATCAACATTCACAAACTTAGGCGTACCTGAATTCCTGGACCATTCCCGCTGATACCTGTTTACAAAAGAAAAAAACATGGGACTTATTAGTAAAAAGCTCACTAAATAGGGAAAGATGCCTGGCTAGACAAATCTACAAACCAGTTTCACGTGAGGAAGCCTTTCGAGATTCCAAAAGTTCTTTTAGCCTTTTTGTAGCCAAGGATGCTTCTTCTGTTTTCCTTTGCAACACCTAAAATGAAACACATTAATAGTGGGAATATCCGTCATCCAAGACCACAACAACAGGGGATTTGAAAATCAACATACCATCTTTGTTCTTTGATTCAAAGCTAACAGCTTATGCATCTCATATTCGTTCTTCCTCCCTTCTTTTTTAAGCTGGTAATTACACAAAATATGTTTAAGATGATTCATTCGTAGGTAACAATTTGTTGATAAGATGTCCGTGAGAAATTCAGTGTTAGAAACTATAATCATTATGTTAATAATCAACAAAAGGCCAGCCAGCAAGTAACCTAATATTATAATATTATCTAATGGCACACAGATATAGGCAATTATAGAATGGAGTAATAGAGTACTAAGGGTATTTTTCTATTAAAAAAGTTAAAGAAAGCTCATCCTTACTACATTTACCTGGAGAACTTCCTTTTCACGTGAGGCTTTCCATAACCTAAATTGTTCAGATTCCTGCTTAATCTTGTGTTGCAGTTGAACCTAATGAAAATGAACTATCAGTAAAGAATGTAAAAAAATAGAAAATATTTCAAACTGTAAATACAATTTCCATTAACGGGAGACTTGCACCTTTTGAGATTTAATTCTTTGAATCTCATCCTGAAGCCTTTTTGCAGCCTCGTCGCCTTTCTGTTTTTGTCTCAACAGTTGAGCCTGAGCATCTTGTTTCTTCTTCAGCTCAGAGACCTGGAATGCCAATAATTAATTCACTGAATTGAGTGGCCATTAAGAGTTAAAACATAACAAATAATAAGTCCACCTGTGATTCAAGAGCATTTAATTTTTGAAGATATTCTCCCTTTAACTTGTGAGCGCCATCATCAGACGTGGATTTGAGTTCTTCAATTTCTTTCTATCAATGATACGAAAACGGTTGAGTTATCACACTAACCTATTAAATGTAATAATAATAATGATATACTACTATTATATAACATAATAATAATAATAATAATAATAATAATAATAATAATAATAATAATAATAATGATATACTACTATTATATAACATAATAATAATAACAACAATACAATGAAAACCTTCTAACATATATTGATTACCTGCAAGAATTTCTTTTCATTTTCCAACTCAAGAAGTTTCTTTTCATAATGTTGCCTAAGAACTGAAGCATTATTAAACAGCTTCATTTCAGCCTTCAACAAATAAAAAAAGACAGTTCAAATTTCTTCTAGAATCAATACTATAAAACATGAAATAAAATGCACATGCATGTTCACAATTTAGTGAATTTTCATGCTTTGACAAAGATATAAGAAAACCAAAACATGACAAAAATAAAGCAGTGTCTTCATGAGTTTAAAACAGATGTCTAGACGCAATAACTTATACCTCCTTCTGTTCAAGTTTCTTGTCCAATTCTTTGAGCTCCCTATCCAACTTTTCTTGAACAGAAGAATGTTCTAACTCTTTTTCATGAATTTCCACCGGTTCAACGTCATCTGCATAAAAGTTGCACAATGTTCAAAAAATATCGATTACATATCTAGGATTAAAGACCAACTCAAAATGATGGCAAAAAAAAAGGAAAACATAAAAAAATGGGTATCACGAAGACGAAATGCTGTCATTATGTCTAGCCTTGATAAATCAATTTGTCATCTCAAAAATTTGTTGGATTGTCCCGGCCATACCAAACTATTCAAGAATAGCATTATTGACGTCAACCTGAAGGGGTCAATTAAAAGCTATGCTGCAAAATAACAATACTCTAAAACAAGTACCAAAATGTTATCTGTTATGTCCACAGGTTTGACATCACAATCAGAAGAATACTCACTACCACCTGCAAATAAACCATTCTTTGACTGGAGTCCGAGATCATCTGAATCAACCCAGTCTACAAAATGGCTTGACTTCACATTCAAATTTTTCAAACGCAACAATTCCCCTTCCAAATCATTGATCTTTGAAACGTAAGATTTCACCAAGTCATAATCCTAGAACCAAGTTCAGATTAAGAGTTAGAGATGCACTGCTTTGTTAGAGAATTGTGACAATGCATCATAAAAATGACTTGATGTAAATTGTAGGGAGCAATAACATTTCTATCAACAAATTACAAAAAAAAATTCATTTAAAAAAAGTAAATGATTTGTTGTATCCAAACCTGATTTGAATTGGAGTCAACCTCATCCCAAGATTTACCGTTTCGAATTGCTTCTATTTTCATGACCAATTGGTCCTTTTCAACCTAAAACATTCAATACATTGAGTAAGACACAACAGCTTGAAGTCAAAAAATACCTCAATGAAATTGTAACAAATTAGCAACTTAGACTCTTTCGTAAAACTCCCAACATTTTACTAAAACAGAGAATGCTTAGGATTGACTAAACACCTGAGCATCGCAAGCACGTTGTTTTAAACTCTCACAAGTTTGTCCACGTGTGTTAAGCTCGCGCTGTAACTCTGCATTGCTTGCTTCAAGTAAGGATACCTTGTGTTTAAGGATCTGGGCAGGAGGAGGAAAAGACATCAGAAACATATGACTGGTAAATAAGGGATCAACTTTACACCCATCCTAAAAGAATGGTGTACCTGAATTTCCTCCAATGGTCCACTAGTAACACCTTTATAACAAAGAAGTTCAGCCTCCAATTGCTCAATACGACTTTGCAATCTCTGTTGTTGGGCGCCAATTGGATCACGATTAATCTAAAACAATAAAATTGAAATTAATCAAATGTAAGCAACATAAAATACAACAAACTATACAGAACAGTTAATCCACAAGCAACCAAAAAATAGAACGAAATTGTAAAAAACACAAACATAAAGCACTTACAATTGCCTTGTTTTGTATGTTCCGCGCACGATTTGCATACTTTAATGTATTCAACGTCTCTTCAGCATTGGTGTCAGCGGGACTGACACATGCTGCAGCATTTCAAATAGATTAAATGAGACATACAATATCAAATAGGTATAAAAATTTAGAGAAACTATAGTCATTCACTGGATATGAACAGTGTACCTATCATCACTGTTTTGCTGTTCCCTCCAAGAGAATCCTACGTATTCATGAACCAGTAGCATGTCAAGATAAATATGATATGAATCCATGCCATAGATATTTCAGAAGCAAACACAACACATGAATCAAGTAGACTTCTCAAGTCAAGGTTTCGAGTTAGGAGTTGCAAACTTGCAATACAAATTCTACATGACAGTCAAAGTTTCAAGATGTCAAACAAGTAGAAGATACTCACTCCCCTCCCCAACAAAACATGAGTGTTAGATCATGAGTGATGAGTTTTGTCTAGATATTATTTTTTACAGTATGTCATCAACCTCGTAGAATAGAGAATCATTATACATTATATACAAATATTATGATAGAAAATACACAGTTTTCGAATGTAAAAGTATTTAAGTATTGCCTAAACAAATATCATGCGGACCTACAGTAGAGTCACACTACCCTCCTAAACAAAACATGATTGTTCGATCATGAGTATTTAGTGTAAGAAATTTTGCTCAGGTATTAGTTTTATATCATTTCACCAAGAATAGACATCATTATATTTGATTATAAATATATATATTATACGATAGAAAATAGAGAGCGGTTGAAATAAGTACATTAAAGCATTGCCTATTGCTTAACTAAATACAATGCAAACCTGCAGTAGGCGTGTTAATTTGCATTATATTTGATTATAAATATATATATTATACGATAGAAAATAGAGAGCGGTTGAAATAAGTGCATTAAAGCATTGCCTATTGCTTAACTAAATACAATGCAAACCTGCAGTAGGCGTGTTAATTTGCTATCACGATACGGCACATGGCCTCCTTCTTTTCGCTTTCTTTCATCTCCCAGTGCACTTATTACATTTCCAAGAGTCAACAACCCCTTGTTGATATGAATACCTTAACCATAAAAAATCAAGTGAACGTCAAATAACTTTGAAAAACAAACAACAACAAGCATTCATATAGCTGAGCTACTAGAAAGGCCATGCATTAACTCAATTTTCAAAATTCTATTAAAACAAGTATGACAAACTATAGAATAAAAATGTCTCTACTAGTTCTATACTTCTAGTACAAATTAGTTCTATTAGAAATTAGATAAATATATTGTGTCCCAAACAATCGGTATACCTTCTTTCAAGCGCATTCCATCTGCACCCGTTCTTTTTGCTCGTTCAGAACCCGCAAGATCAACTAAATGTAGCTTTGCACATAAGACGTCGTCACCATTCTTTTGCTCCATTATGATGGTGAATATAGCATGTGAACGACTAGACAAAAAACAGGAACCACAGAGTTATCATATAGTAAATTAATTTCCCAGCAGAGCTGGAAGGATAAAAACCATTAAGTATAAACATTAATAGGCAGTATACATGAGAGACATTACATCAAATTAAATTATTCACAGAGTCGAAACTTGTTATCAGAACAGTTTACCTTGATTGACTATTCATATTTGTACTCCCAGTGGCGCGTGACATGGAACCACGAGAAAGATAAGACGACATTTCTTCTTTAGTCTTGACTTCGGGCTCTGTCACACCAGCCAGGGTTATTCCTCCATTATAAGTCTCTCTAATCTGTATTGGAACTCTACCAGGCACGGTAGGCTTTGCATTACAAGCCAGTTCTCCTCTAGATGCATTGGAATCAAGCAAATCAAATACTTCCTCCTTGAAAATCTGTCATTTTTTAACAAAACAAGTTTTAAAATGATTGATCTTAATCACATAAAAAATCCACTAAACACAAAAATAAAACAGTATTCTTTACCTCAATAAAAGATACTCGAATCAAAAACTCAGTGGATTCTTTCAAATCCTGAACCCTCTTGAATATGGTCCCCATCACCTTGGGTATAATTCCACCAGCACTTTCTTCTCCAGTATAATTTGTTCCCATTGTGTAAGTCTTACCAGATCCAGTCTGAAACAAAATAACCAATACCAAAAAAACAGAAACTGACCAGTTAAACTGACCAAACATAACAAAACAAAGCATCTAAAAAAATAAAAATAAATAATTCACAATCAAAATCAGTTAAACTACATCATAATTTAAAAATAAGAATTTTTACCTGGCCATAAGCAAGAACAGTTGCATTGTATCCATGGAACAACGCATCGACAAGTGGAGCCACACAATCGTCATATATAGCAGATGATGGTGACCCCATACTCCCATAAACAAAATCATAAGTAAACGCGTGTGAACCAATTTGCACCTACCAAGCAATCAAAAACAACATTTACTCATCAAGATTTCATAATATAAAACCCAAACTTAACAATGCATCACACGAGTTCAATTAATTAATTACAGCTAATGAATAAAAAATGCACCTGAGATTCTCCAGGAGGGACAGTGATGCAATTGGTGCATCCATGTAGAAGCTCCGCCGTAATCAACGGTCGAATGTTGACCGCAACACGGACACACTGCATTGCATCTGAATTTTTCCCGTTTCCTTCCCCGTGTTCCATTTCCGATAAATTCAAAACAGCGTTTCTGATTCAATTTGTTAATTATCTTGATTGGTTGAAGCTGATTAGGGTTTTGATCGAAATTGGATCCGGTATTTAAATTTAAACTGAGAGAGGAAATGAGAGAAAGAAAGAGAGAGAGAGAGAGAGAGAGAGAGAAGAAGAAGGAATTAAGGTTTAAGCTGTGTGAGGAAGGAATTGTGAGACAAAGCGAATCTGAAAGAAAAGAGAAGAAGAGGGAATGGAAGAGAAGGAAGGGTTTGTGATTTTTTGAACGGAGAAAGGTGTGCTCGATTTTGAATGTGGTGAACGTTGTGGGTTTTGGATTAAACTGGATTTGAACAATCGCGCTCACGTCCGAATTCAAATCAGAACTCAGATCATGTGATTCTCACGTGCCGGGGGAAATGGGGGGACTTCTAACTTGATTTAGTAGTTCCCGCAAAATCTAGAATTACTCGTAAAATTGAACGGATATGGATACAGATACTATAATACCTATTACCTTACCCTTGTACTTATTATTATTATTATTATTATTATTATTATTATTTGGTGCATTTGTTTGAGCATAACAAAAAATGATTTTTATTTTAAATAATTTAGAGGTTATTTTTTAGAGATTTTTTAAAAAATGATTTTTTTAACTTCCGTTTGTTTACTATTATAAAAATAATTTTTTTTTAAAATGATTTTTAATATGTTTGTATACAATTTTATAAAATTGATTTTTTTTTTGTAAAAATAATTTTCAAGAAAACATTTTTGTTTGAAAAATTATTTTTTAAATATATAATTTTTCTAAATACACGTCTCTATAGTGTCTTATGCATGTCTTTATCTGTCCCTCCAATCTCTATCTATTATCTCTCTCTACTATCTCATGTATTTCTACATCTCCTTTTTATTCCAAGTCAATCAATGAATTTATGTCATTCATTTCATAATTTTCGGATCCTCCTAAAAAATAAACATATAAATAAATTATCATGAAAATATGTTAGTAATAGATTTTGGAGGTCTTGTTCTAATCTTAAAAATTAGGCCCTTAATAAAAAAAAGTGCAATTTTAATAATTAAAAAAATTGGAAAAATAAATTTTAGTCTATATACACATATCAAGCTACATGATGTTTTATCCATACTAATTTACGTGATGCTCTATCCATATCAATTTATATGATGTTTTACCATACCAATTTATGTGATGCTTTACACATAGCAATGTACAAGATGTATATATATATTAGAATTTTTCGCATATTTTTTAGTTACTATTCTAATTGATATTTAACTCAGCAAAAATGTTAAATCACATATTTAAAACAGTTAATAAAGTAACTTACGATCATAGTTTCATTATCCGCAGTCACCCAGACATATCAAGTTTTGTTATTAATCGTGACTTTAGCGCCCAAGTACTTTCAACTTCATAAAATATTATTTCGGATGTTTTGATGTTTATTGCAGTGAGATCATTTGATATGTTTTGAATATTTTGAATTAAAAAATATTTTGCTTTATAAGTTTATAATTTGGATTTAACATATTTGAAATTTTTTTAAATTTATTGATATATTTTTGTTAAAGTTCGGATATAGATACGAGCATTTAGATAGGAAAATTGATATCAAAATGATTCGATATGTTATGATGGATATTTTTTTAAACTGCCACTATGGACATAGTACTACATTAGCTATCAAATACTACTCATACAAAAAGAATTACAATTAATTACTATATGTATAAGATTGAATTTTGTATCTCACACTTATATGTATATCCTAAATTTCAAATTTTATGATGGTTTTTTTAAAATACTCTCATCATCAATATTAAAAAACTGACTGAAAATTCATAAATTATACGTGACAATGTGTATAAAATTTTTTATCAACAATTTTCTTTAATTTGTTCATTTAATATGAAATTATAACAACTGTGTTTTCAATAATTTTCTTTAATTTGTTCATTTAATATGAAATTGTGACACATGTGTTTTCGTGATTTTACTACTCTTTCTTTGCCATATAGCCTTACTCTTCACACATACTCTCTTTCAAAGAATCGGAACAAGTAATTTTTTCTTTTGAAATTCTTGAATAAGAAAATCTATTTTTCAAAATTTTTTTTAGTTATTTTATTACCCGGAAAATCAAAAAAAAAATTCTGATAATTAGTTATTTTCTACCTAAAAATTTCATTTTCAAATTTATTAATCAACAAAATAACTACCAAAAATTTCAAAAAATAAATTATACAGTTGAAAATAATTATTAAAAAATTCATTTTTCTAATTTACCGGTTTGAAAAATAACTATTAGAAAATTCAAAAAATGAATGTGTTGGATTCTAATTGTTTTTTCAATGTTTTTTTTTTCCTATCAGAAATTTCAAAATCGAAAAATTTGGTAGGCAAATATTTTTCTCAACTTTTTTTTTTACCGAAAATTTCAAAATCAATTGTTTCACCTATTTGTAAACGAAAACTTTTCTCAACTTTTTTTTTGTCTACTGAAATTTTCGAAAACGAAAACTTTTCTCAACTTTTTTTTTGTCTACTGAAATTTTCGAAAACGAAAAAATTTCGTGGAAAAATTTATTTTCTATCTGAAATTTCGAAAAACAAATTTTTTTAGGTACATAATTAATACAAAAATTTTCAATGGGAGGAAGTAAAAATGGTTGGGATAAAATTGGATTTTTTTTTAAATGGTGGGGTAAAGATCAAAGTGAGGGGTTATCAAATCTAATTTTCATAATATACTAATTGAAATAAAAAATATATATTATGGACTTTTTATATTAGGGCGAATTTTGCTTTACTCGATTGATATAAATTCGATAAAAATAAGATAAAAGTGAATGTCATGGTAAAATAGTTTTATACCGACATTCAACGACGTTCATATTTTCTAGTTTGAACTCATTACATGACATACAATCTAACAATATTTATCACTTGAGTTAAGACTTTAGAACTTTATATCATCCACCACTTTAATGATATGATATATGATATGAGCGAATAAATAAATCGCATTGAATGTGAGTGTAAAAACAAATTTACATTGACGATATATAACAACATTAAAAATAAACGTAAGCTATCCGTAAAACCTAAGTCAACTAATGATATTGTTAAATTGAATATCATATCATCAACAGTAAAACTAATAAGAGTCGTTAGCTTATATTTCTAAATCATTTATTGATCGTCGTTAAAATTTTAAATGATTTTTAATCATCGATTTATATAATAATAATAATAAAAGTAATAATAATAAAAGTAATAATAATAATAATAATAATAATAATAATAAAATTACTTAAGCAGGTGAACATGAGTTTATAAAAAAAAAGTAGATCGATTTAATAAATTTAAAAGACCTTTTTATGATATATAGTTTAATTTTTTTTAATTAAATAGACGTTTAAAATTTTGATTTTGAATATTAAAAAAAAAAGGTCTTGTCATAGGCTAATTATAGACCCGAAATCTATTCCCACCTAAAACTTAATTATGAATTATATATTTTTCGATAATCTAAATTGACTATCATCTTTCATTTCATTTAAAGACAATTCAAAAAATTATGATATATGAATTTAGAATTAACTATACCTTGATAATGTGATTGATTCCGAATCAATGTATAATCATTATATATAACTAATCAAATTGCACTTTCATGCGTAGATATATAAAGATCGAGATAATCGATTATTATTAGAATAATAATTAATAATTGAACCACATCTAGAGTGTAACACTTACAACAATTATTGTTGATTTGATAACATATCTAATTGATTGACAATTACTTATAAGGTAACAACCGAACGAGTAACATCTAGAAATCAATATAGCCACTTTTTTAAGTGTAACACTTATAAGTTAATCACTTGATTATATTGATATATTTTTTAATAACATTGATATTTTTGTTATAAGTACTTAATTTGTCGCTTACTAAATATTTCCCTTGAATTGGTACCATAGAATATATCCCAATATAGCCACTTTGTAGACGACATCCTCGTTCAAAACAACAACTACGCTCATCCCTTGTCTCTTTAGCGTTCCAATGTCAAACTCCAAAAACAGAAAACAAAGCATCACTTTGCACATGACATGGGTGGTGCACCTTCTTTCAACCCATTCAGCTTCACATTTTTCCCGATTGTCGTCGTCACCGTCACCACCACGCTCATTCTAATAGCAAGTGCTGATCAAGATCACGACTCAAAAGAAAATGGAGGAATCCCCGATCTCGAAGACGACAATGGCGCCGCTACATCATCACCGTCGCCAGTATCATCGACTTCAAGCTCTGGTCACCAGCGGAGGAAATCAGTTGCCTCCAAGCCTAGTACGGCAGTCATAATAGGCATTTTAACAACCATAGTTTCCATCACATTGCTCGTTCTTCTCTATATCAAACACTGCTACAAAGGAAATATGCTTAATAATAATGCTACCAACGCAAATGCGAATGTGGAAACCCGTTTGCAAGATAGGAATAACTCTGGAATCGAGCGTACGGTTGTCGAATCGTTGCCGGCTTTCAAGTTTGGTTCATTGAGAGGCCAAAAAAATGGACTTGAATGTGCTGTTTGTCTCAATGGATTTGAGGATCCTGAGGTCCTCAGGTTATTGCCAAAATGCAAGCACGCTTTCCACATCGAATGTGTCGACATGTGGCTAGGCGAACATTCCACGTGTCCACTATGTCGCTATAAAGTAGACCCTAACGACATTATTATTCCTCCGCGAAAAATCACAGAGGAAGAACCATCGTCGTCAAATGTTGAAAGTGGGAGAATTATTGATAATAAGAATGTTTTGGAGAATAGTGAAACGTCGTCGTCTAGGAAGTTATCTTTGAATAGTAATAGTATTAATATTAATTTAAGGGATGTAAGGAGTGATGGTGCTATCGGAGAGCATAAATTGGAGCACCGAATAATTGTGTCCCCTACTTGTTCTTATACTTCATGCAGTGGGGTCCACCAACGAGGGAGTAGTTTTGAGAAATGTCATATGCTTTACTTAACCTCTGATGGGATCATTAGTGACAATTTGTCTTCACCGATGAATAACACGCACAGAGGAAGAAGAACAATGGTGGAGCATAATCGTGATGTTATTGATGACGAAATGGAGAATGGTTTAGGTGGTGGTAAGAGGTATTTAAGGAGTGTATCAGAGATGACAGGGATTAGGAGGTTTATGAGTAGTGATAGAGAACGTCGTGGTGGTCGAGAAGGACAAGAGAATCAACGCGAGGGGGCAGTTTTAAGGTGGTTGAATTGGATTTCCAAGTCAAAATCACAAAGAGTATAATCATAATGTTTTGTGAGAGTAGGGATTATTTTTATTAAAAGCTTTATTACTATAATTTTAATACACATTTTTAAAAATAAATAGTATTATTATTATTATTATGTGTTTGAACGCCTAAAACTATAGCTTTTGTAGCTTAGAGTAGCATAATTCCATTTTCATAGAAAATAGAAAATGACACTGAAAATATGTTTGGTAGGATTTTAGAAAACATTTTTAATTTTTTATTGTAAATAATATATTATTTATGAACAAGTTTGATTATATTTTAGATTAACGTTATTCAATTTTTATGTTTGATTTTTTGGTGTATTTTGAAATGACAATTTTTATAATAATTTTAATTGAAATTTTAATTTTATTATAAAAATAATTTATTTAATTATAAAGAGCAAAATTAAATAAATAAATATATTAAAACTTTTAATCTAATATTATATTAATGTCTACGTAAATAAATTAGAAAAAATTATTGATCAAAATATTTATACAATCAATATACACTATTTTATTTGTTTAACAGTATAGTAGAATTTGTCTTTCAAAATATACCCCCAAAATGAAAATATAAAAAAATCATAGTTTCCATGTCCTATTTTCAATGAAAATGTGGTGGCAAAGTAGTAATATTAAAGAATGCTCTTATAATTGAAATTCTACTCGCTACCAAGGACTTGATTTACAGAACGGGACATGGGAATATCAAAATTTGAGGCCTCTGTACCAATAGTAACAGTAATTCATTATTCATATACCACTAATTAGTCCTTTTTTTTCCGTATGCAATTCTTTTCTTTTTTCTTTTACAAAAATTGTATGCAATTCTTTTGGTTGGTGATAAATATTTTTATTATTATGTAATTTATTCACATAGTTCTGTTAACAATATTTTAATTATAATTAATATTTAAACAATGATTCAAAAATAAATAATTTGACGAAATAATTAGTAATGGTGATAAATTAAATTAAATAATAAAAACATATTTCTAATTGTGGTTATTTTTTCACATGTTTTTTATTCATAATTTTTATTTTAAAAATATTTAGTGCATTGCTATTAATAAAAATAATTTTAAATTATATATTCAATATGAATTGATAAAACTTTGAAAAGTAAAAGCAATATTTAGCACTAAATGAAGGTCATTTTAGTTTTATTTACACCTAAAAATAAGGGTTAGTGAAATTGAGTATAGACAAAAAAAATTCAACTACAACGGTCAAAAGAGGTGTTTATTTTTATAAATAATATAGAAATATTGATAATATTAAGTGTATATGTGATAAAGTTTATACCAATAAAAGAATATGTGAAAAGGTTTCTATTATTATTTTTTTACTAATAAAAATAAATTTAATTTATAATTATTATTAAAAAATATTTTAAAATTATATTTAGAAAATATTTTATGAAATGATAACTAACTAAATGCATTTTTAATATTTTTATTTATGGAAAATAAAAATAAAAAATTGAAAGAAACATATTTTTTAAATCATGAAATTTTGGAAATGAAAATAAAAAATATTTTCGCAAAATCAAATCATTTTAGTTTCTCGTAAGGATTCTTTAAAATGATTGAGATATATTTTTAACGTTAATTAGTTTTTCTTTTTAGGAATAACGTTAGTTAGTTGAGAGTTTTTAGTATCTATGTTTTTTTCTCCCACTTTAGAAGGTTGATTTAAGCATTTATTGTCAACCTATTTATGCTATATACATTTTAGATTTATATAATCATAAAAAAGTCCGAAATAAATGTCATAAGCCTTCATTTAATACTCCTGCGCAACAATGGTCAAATGTTCCTTGGACCACATAAGAGACTTAAATACCACATCTCAACCCAAAACCTTAAGGCAATAGGTTTATGAGTCACATCTCTTATATATGTAACATTTACTTCATTCTTAGTCAATGTGAGACTTATTTTAAACACTCACACTAATTTCCAACAACATTTTATATTTATTCTATCAAAAATAAGTTTCAAAGAAATACTTTTTAATTGATTATTGCACCTTATACCTCGTTACAATATCTCATTTAATACTATGTAAACCATAAAATAATAAATCGATAATTTATTAATTATTTATTTTGGGTGAAATAAATAATAATAACAAAGATTATCAAGCAATATCATATATGGTAAGATTCCTCAAACATCCGAAAACAATACTGGTATTAATAAATGAATTTTTAACACTAAATAAAGGGAATATAAATCAGTTGTTATTAATGTTAAAGATCGCTGGAATAAAATTAGAAGGAATAAAATCATTTGCAATATATTAAAAAAAGACGATTTGGCAATCTTGCTACAAATGAATTGTAAAACACTAAAAAGCTTATTATCATAATTAGAAATTTAGAATGTTCATATTTTTTCAATCAAATTGGTCGAAATGTATTTTATTTTCAATTTTTTAATTTTATGAATCTTGTAGGAAACGATTTTTCCATTAATTTGAAATTTCCATATTTGATTGAATCAATGAGTTATACGAAGATTATAAATATACATACGTCTCCCACAAATTTTCATCAAACTTCCTCTACAAGTTTGGATGTTTATATTAGGGTGGACAAAATTCAGTTCTGAACTAGAACTGCTTGAAAACTGAACCGAACCAGTTTTCAGTTTGAAAAAATCGAACCGAATTGGTTTTTCAGTTTGAAAATCGAACCGAACTGATTTTATAATTAGTGAACCGATTCAGTGTTCTAAACCGAACTGGTTTAGTGAATTTATAAACACCAATTTTTATCCAATTTTTCAGAGATGCTTTTTGAATGATTTTTGAAAAAAAGCTTACTCACGTTCAGAGAACTTAATAAGAAAAAATAAGCTAGAAGTAAGAAGAAGCAGAAGAGAATATTCAGCACCAGCTTCAATGAGAACATCACCAACAAATAGTGGACTTTTGCTATTAGCAGCTACACATCCTCTTACCATCAAAGATTGAAGCAAGTTGCTTACTCGCTGTTCTTTAACCTCGATTGACAATAAGTCATCGATTTCTTTCTCAATATCAAATATTGACTCATCAACTGCAGTATTTATGCTTCCCATGCTTGATCCAATTGAATGGTTGATTCTTTCATCTCTTTTAATCCCTGCCAAAACAAAGTTTAGGTAAGATTGGATGATAAATGGTATTCAACTTCCTGTTTAAAACAATTGCAAAGGATAAAAGTTGACAGTGTTGTTTTTAATTAACTTGGTATATGTTTGGATTGACGGTGAATTTAACAAAATCACGGTGTGCTACTGTATTTTAGCAAAAGTTACACATTAAACTTTAACAAAATCACAATGTTGCCGTCATTTTGTCAAACATACAAACATACACTTAGGAAGCCAAGAATATGAAACTAAAGCAGGAGTGTACCTGTGCAATAAGAGGGCGAGCTATTGTGGTTCCAAGCAAATACTTCCTCTCATAAACTGCACCAGCACGAAGGCAAGGGAACACCTAGTCCCTAACAAACTCCTCCTTCAAGTCCTTCACCACTAACTGAGAAGCTTCGCTGGCTTTTGCATTCTCTTCTAAACCTTCCAAGTCACTTGCACCCTATCAAATTCAGCTTTTGTTAACCAAACATGCAGAAGATAAAAATGGGTTACATATCAATATTTCCATGGTCCAACTTTTACAAAAATATAAGCTCTGGTTAGATAAACAACCTTATAGTATAACCGATTATCATAAAAGTGTGTATGTATAAGCTATTTCAACAACAAAAAATTATAGCGTATTCGCATATAAAATAAGCGCTTATCCAACAAAAAACTTCATTGCAGAAAATGGAGCTACAGATTATAACATACTTGGCCTATATGAGCAGTGAAGCAAACAACATCACAGCCATAGTTCTCTCTGCAATATAGACATCAAATATTGTTAAATTAAATAGAAATCTAATTTGGGAGAATTTGAAATGGAATAAAATAAAGAAGAACATATACATATACCAAGTTCTTCTTGGATTATGGCCACATTTAACAGTAAACTGAATATATTACAGCTAGATCTATATGTGATCAGTGGTTAATAATGAGTGTAATACACTGGTGTAATTTGATTTCATATATGAGAGAGAGAGAGATGAATTTTATCAATTTTGTAGGATGTTACGATCCCACAATTTACGATCTCCACCCCCATTTCAGATCCAATGTAAAATCTCAATTTTGACTACCTTGCCTCTAACATAAATCCAGAGATTCCAAGTTTCATGTACAGAAATTTATTACAGTTATTTCAGACTAAATTTCATTCAATCATTAATTGTGTATATATTTCTTTAATTTGTTGTTTTCCTTTGTTTTTGTTCAGAGATAAATAATAATTAAACAAAACAGAAGAATACGTCAGAACATACTATAAAAGAATAAATATTACTTAAGAGTTAAGGAAGTAATGCACTTACAGTCCAAATAAAACTTTGATAGTGTCATAGAAAAACCATTGCAAAGTTATCGAAGGACCAACAAGCAACATTCTAATAGGAAGGCTCCTGGTGAATAGATTGGCTAGACCAATTTTTCTGATAGCCTGCCATAAAATAAGTGGAACACATTTAGTACAACACCTTCAATCTCGGAAGGAAGTATCGTAAACCAAATGCGAAGAAGCAAATACCAGAGCTAGAGTATCGGCCTTTTTGTTATAAAGAGAGTCTACTATATTGTCAGCAGGATTAGAAACAAAGCTACCAACAGATTCAGTTTACTGTTAAATGTGAACATATACATATAAACAAAGCTACCGCATATAGATCTAGCTGTAATATATTCAGTTTACTGTTAAATGTGAACATATACATATAAAATAAAGAAGAAATGAAATGGACTCGATTGTGTTAGCGTCGGCTCCGATTTTGGTGTTTACAACCAATGCACGAACTGAATTGGCGTGAGTTTTTGAGAATGCTTCGAACTTCAGCTTACTCAAGTTACCAACGAATTTCGTAATAGACACTTCAAAGAAGCTTCCTCTAAGGTCTAATGTCTCTAAGGAAGAGATATTTCCAAGTTCCTCAGGAAGAAAACATGAGAAGTTGTTGCTGGATGCATTGAAGGTCACGAGTCTGGACGCCTTTCCAAGGCCTAATGGAAATTCACCGATGAAGAAATTCTGGCTTAAGTCGAGACTCTTTAGCATTGCAAGATTGGCTATGGAATTTGACAGTGATGACTCAAATCCATTGCTGCACAAGTTAAGAAAAGTGAGACTTTTTAACTTTTGTATCTCATTGGAGCCACTTCCACTTAGATTCATGTGTGAGAGATCAAGCTTCTCAACAGCTCCAGCTGAGTTGCACTTGACACCAGTCCAATTACAATGAGCTTGAGCTGCATATGCATCCTTCCCAATTGCTTTGTCCAACAACTTCCAATCTTTTAGGCTAATCAATGGATCAATGAGACCTGCTTTAATAGAAAGTAAAACAGATACTTCATTATTTGCTGCAGAAGCAAAGCTATAAGGTAAACAACAAATGCAATAGAAGATGAAAAACTGAGTTTTCAGCTGCATCTTGTAGTTGTTCTTCTTCTGCTTGATCAGTATCTCAATTTTCCACCATTTGCATTCTACTGATTTTTGGTGATTTTTAAAAGGGTTTGTCAGGTTTATGGATTGGTATTTGATAGCAGATAATAATGTTAACTTCCATGGCATCTCCTGAGTTACAACAGAATCAAAACCAGAATTAGAATCAAGGAGCGGCGATGAAGGACTCGCCGCAGATGAAGAAACAGAAGCTCCTGAAGTGCTGCAAGCAAAATCTGTAAATCTGAGACTTTGGTAACCAGAATTAGGTGTATGTGTAACTCCTGGTCCAGCATACAAAACATTTAAAAGCCTTTATCCAATTTTTCAAAGCCAAACACAAGCGTTTATAAAATTATTCAAACCAATTAAAACCTTCCCATGGAACCAATTTCACAAGATATAACATGTTTTAAAAGGCTAAAATATGTAATCAAAGAAAAATTCCAGACAGAATACATGAAAGTGTATGCCAGAGGAGTAGAACCACAACCAATCGAAAGTTGAACAAAATACGGTAAAAGTAGTTTTGCCATCCAAAGTAGTGTAAGACTTTTCAAACAAAATATCATCAATTTTACTAACTTCCACCTAAACTCATATAGAAAACAAAATAGAAACAAATGTCTTCAATCGTCAAGACTAATGACGCTAGCGGATGTTGTTGCATAGAGCGTTGGAGAAATGATCTCTGCAAAAAAGACTATTTCGTTATTTTTCAAAAAACTTAAAATACAATAAATGTTTGTAGAACTAAAAATATTGTAACAAAATTACCTCTCTCAAAGGTTTCAAGTTCTTCAAGGTCCTCGTCAAATAGATATGAGAAAGGAGATCCTTTCAGCCAATCTTGAGTGCAAACAAGCACTTCCACTGATCGTAGGTGTAAGATTACTACGATGAGGATCCAACACCCTTCCTCCAGTGCTGAAAGCAGACTCCGATGCTACAGTAGACACAGGGATTGCCAACACTTCACGAGCAACACTTGAAAGGATGGGGAATCTAGTTGAGTTGACTTTCCACCAATTTAGAATGCAAACTCGACAAAATAAGGTTCACACTCTTCAGCAAGGTATTTATCAAGTTCAGACTTAGGATAAATTCTTTGCCCTGTTGATTTTTTGTAGAATCCCATACCATGTATATCATCATCATCTTCCTATGGTTGTGATTCTCCCATACTTTGAGAACCTTCCTCCTTACCTTCATATTCTCGATAAATTGATTTCAAGGAAGATGACAATTTCGTCTTCAATGCTTCACCATCTACTTCAAAAAAATAATCAAGAAAGTAGTTTACATATCCCAATTTGCAAGTTGGGTCCAGTACAACGGCAATCAATAACAACACGTTTATTCCATCAACGTTGCCCCAATACTTGTCAAATTTACTCTTCATACTAATCCCCATCAATTTTACGCTTGCATCATTGTGCTCGCTTAATAATCGGATCTTTCTTCCAATAGCAAATACCTCCTTCATATATATGTTACTAGTAACATATGAAGAGCCAGAAATACGCATAGTAGCGTCATAGAAAATCCTCAAAAAGGGAAGCACCGTATTAGCAAAGTCCCAATCCTTGGATAGAGGTACTCCAAGGCCTTTATTCTTAGATAGTTCTTTGACATACTTAGCATCGGCAATTTCTAGCAAATCAAAGGCTTTTTTATACTTCACAGCTGATTCTAACATCAAATATGTAGAATTCCATCTAGTTTCCACATCTAGACATATGAGACCTTTATAAGAAATTTTCGCCCTATCAACGCATCCCTTAAACCTTGCCAATCTTGAAGGAGACGATCTCACATACTTGACTGCTTTCCGGATTCTTGTGATAGAAATGTCCTCATCTTTCAAACCTTCCTTTACAATCAAACTCAAGATATGTGCACAACACCGCATATGGATATATTCTCCGTTCAAGAGCAAACAGTTCCTTGCATTCATCCACTTCTTCATAAATTTAATTCCCATGTCGTTAGACGATGCATTATCTACCGTTATGCTAAAGACTCGATTCAACTCCCAAGCATTTAAACATGTCTCAACTTCCTTAGCCATAAACTCTCCTGTATGGCTTGTGATTTGACAAAAATTCAAGATTCTTTTGTGCAAATTCCATTTTTTATCAATGAAATGTGCAGTTAGACTCATGTAGCTTAGATTTTGGATAGAAGTCCATGTGTCTGTTGTAAGACAAACCCTCCCACAATGCTTTGAGATGAAAATTTTAAGTCTTTCTCTCTCTGCATCAAAAAGTGACCAAATAGCACGCCTTAATGTAGAGCGGGATGGAATATCAAACCGTGGTTGTAAGGCATTCACAAAGTTTCGAAAAAACACATTCTCCACAAATCGAAAAGGAAGCTCTGCGCCCATAAACATCTTCACAAGCTCCAATCGACATGCCTTTTGATCAAACATTGAATGAGGTGAAGAGACAACACCTAATTCCTTTTCTGAAGGCTTTGTTGAGGAAGATGATTTTTGCCTTTTGCTTTCTTGATTATCAGGATGCTCTTTACATCTTTTCAAATGCATAGTCATAGCACTTGTCCCATCCTTAAATTTAATCAATTTTCCACAATAATGACATTTGGCCTTTTGACTTGAATTAGGCACTTCACTAAAGTGATTCCAAGCTTGCGATCGATTTTTACGCTTAGATGATGGAAGAGGAGCTGATACAGCTTCACCAGGAGGGGCGACCGAAGTGGCCACAATATGTTCTTCATTCTCCATTGATGCAGAGTCCATGTAATCACCTATTGACGACATCTGTTTAAATAAATATGATTAGAAAGTCTACTTCTAATCATTTATTGAAACAAAAACAATAACATAAACTGAACTAAACAACCTTCAACAATAAAATGAGATCCAAATTGAAACCAACACAGAAGAGACTTACCAAATTAATGTTGTATGTTTAATTTGAAAGTTAAGGATAAGCTCTTGTTTAACAATGAAAAATGAAAATAAAAGAACGACAAGATCAATAATAACCTTCAAATCCGAATAACAAGATCAATAATAACCTTCAAAATGAAAATGAAATGATATATATCATAAAGTTTAGATCAATAATAACCTCTAAAATAGGAAAACATCAGCATTTTTAAGTCAAACAGGTAAACAAAAGTTTGCATAAAATGATATATATCATAAAGAACATCAAAGTAATTCAAAATCCAAGTCATAAACAAAGTGACAAAGTTGATAAAAAAAAAGAGTGACAAAACATTGGCTTTTCTGCACAAAGATCAGATGCTCAAATAACATCTAAGAAAATGGAAAAATGTAAATTACCATTTCCTAATTCCTATGTTTAGATCCTATTAAATTAATCTAGCTGATTCTCTCATCCATCCATCATCCCCAAGGCAATGTCCTATAACAGCAAATGCTTTTCCTCTTCCTTTGTAACTAATTGTTGTCTCATACTTCCACGTACCATCAATAATGCCAAATGTGTGTGGAGTTGTTGCGGTTGCAGATCTAATATACAAAAATACCCATTAGACTACAAGTAAAAAAGAAAAACAAACAAATAAAATGTAAACACAGTAAAAAATGAATTCATGATGCTCATAAGTGAAGCCATATCCACATGTAGTGACTTCCATAGATCTAATATGCTCATAAGTGACTTAATTTTATCTTCTTCTCCGAGTTAACAAATTATTTAGTGACTTCCATTTAACTTAACAAAAAGATATACCTCTCTCATCTTCTATGGCTTCTGCTTTCTCCTCTAACTCGTATAGAACCTGAAAAAGTTCAGTGAACAATATTACTAGCAACAAATGCCACCAAAAAAAGCGGTATTGAAAACAATATTTGCCATTCATAAAGAATAGATAACTTTTAACGAATACCTAAGAGCAAACGGCGGAAAACGGAGGGCGACGAAGGGTGCAAACACACGAAGAGAAAAGAACGAGTTGCGCGAAGAGAGAGTTGCGCGACGGTTTTTCTATTACGGCGGCGGCCATGGCCTTCAGAGAATTGATTTTAATTTTAGGGTTAGAGAAGATATGAAAATTGAATCTGATTTTAGGTTTTTGGGATTTTGAAGTTTTGTTAGATTTAAAATTAAAAATTAATTTATGGTTACAGTGCACTTCTAATTTTTAAAATCAGTTCAATTAAAAAAACTGATTTTAAATTAAAGTTTGGTTTTTAATTTTTTTGAACCGATTTAATTTTAAAACAGTTTGGTTCGGTTCGGTTCTCTTAACCAATTCAGTTTTTGGTTTTTCTGCCCACCCCTAGTTTATATATATAGCAGCATCATAGCTCCAAAATTTCAAGATTTTTTTTCTTCTATTCTTCTGTGTTGAAACATAGTGTGTGAATTTAAAAATTGTTGAAGTCCCACATTGGAAAAACCTTATATGTTGAGTAGTTTTCATCACTATATAAATATTCTAAAACTTTTGTTGAAGTCTCACAATGGATAGAAAACATATATGTAAAGAATGTTAATCTATTATAAAAAGCACACCAAATTTGAATGCATTTCTCAACTTTCTCTTTTCTCTCTCTCTCTCTCTCTCTTTTATTATGCTCGATATCTGAGTGGTCATAATACCACTGTCCTTTTAGAGCGGTTGTTATGTCGTAGTGTGGTTTTAACCGTCATATTGAGATTGACTTTAACCGCCATATTGATGGTGTAAATCTAGAACGGTTTTCTATAGTGTAGTGGAACTCCGATACAGTGAATTTGAGTTGTTTTATCATGGGGACATCGAACTCCGATACAGTGAATTTGAGCTGTTTTATTATAGGGACGTCGTGGTTGATAGTCTGTCTTGCACAATTTGGGCAGTGCCACGAAAAACTTTTAAAGAGAGTTGTCCGCGATTCAACCAGTAATATCTTCGATGACATAAATTGATTTTCAAACAGTTTTTGAAATTCAAAACACATGCCTATATGATGAAAATTTTGTTTAAGAGATTTTAAACCCCATTTTTATATTGATTAACAAATTTTTATGTTGGGAAACAAGATTTATGCTACTATGAGGCCAACTTTGATCTAAGTTTGAAAAAGATATCAAGGAGGTAAGGTTTATTTTTATGTGGTTTGTAAGAGATATTAGCCATGTTGTTTTTGAGTTTCAAAAACCATTTAAAAATCAATTTATGCCACCGAAAATATTATTGGGTTGAGTCATAGACTAAGTCGCTCTCTTTAAGACGTTTCGCGGTACTACCCAAATTGTGCAAGGCAGACTATCAATCACGAAGTCCCCAAGATAAAACAGCCTAGACACACTGTATCGAAGTTCCACTGCACCGTAGAAAATCATTCTAGAATTACACCCTCAATATGGCGGCTAAAGTCACTCTCAATATGGCGGTTAAAGCCACTCGCAATATGCTACTATGACCACTTATAAATCAAAAGAACTACGGCATAAAAAACCCTTCAAAAAGGATTGTGGTATGAGCACCATTCAAAATCGAAAGGACTACGACATAAGAACCGCTCTAAAAGGACAATGGTATTATAACCACTCAAAAATCAAAGGGACTATGACATAAAAACCGCTTTAGTAGAAAGTGGTATTACAAGCACTAAAACTCGAAGGGACAAAAAGAAAGGGGAGAAGTGGCTCAAAAATATATCGAGCAGAATAGAAAAGGGAGAAAAGAGAAAGTTGGGAAATGCATCCAAATTTAGTGTACTTTTCACAAAAGTTTGACACTCTTTATATAGTGATGGAAGCAAACCCACATATGTTTTCTATCCAATGTGGGACTTTAGTATTTATAGAGTTGAAAATTACTGAACATATGAGAGTTTTCCAATGTGGGACTTCAAAAAATTTTAAATTCACACACTAACATACTCTATGTCCAACAATCCTCCACTTGAATTAAAAAAAATGTTTTTGAAGTAGCGTTAAACACTTTTATAAGATTGTGCATAAGCAAAGGTGTCTCTTGACTTGAACCTTTGCATAGTAAGTGAGATTCAGATTCAAAAAGAGTGACTCGTAGTCTTGAACTCTATCTTTGATATCAAACCCACACATAACCTTTTAATATGGTGTATTCTCAAAAGCCCGTGCGTTAATGGCCCTGCATGTCTATCCTAGTATAGTGAACGCTCTAGGAATTCTGCCTCATAATTCAATAGAAAACGGCCCCACTTCCACATTCACATAGGTAAGTCTATCAAGAGTACTCCTGTAGCTAGGTAATCCATTCCACATGGAGTATAGATCTCATTAAGAGTTTCTATTATCTTATCCTATCATCACTTCAGGAATGATGCTTCTCTGATATATAATAACTAGGTCTACTGGTAAACCTGCACAACAATCCCACACGTAGGCAATGTCAGGTCTAGTACAACCAGTGGCATACCTGAGGCTGCCAATGATTCTTGCATAGTCAGTTTGTGTAACACCTTCACCAGTGTTCTTGAAAAGTTTCACACTTTGATCATATGGTGTGCAAGCAAGTTTACAGTCAAAGTATTTATATTTCTTTAGGATCTTTTCAACATAGTGAGACTGATCCAAAGAAATTCCTTTTTCTGACCTAGTAATCTTGAATCATAGGATTACACTCGCTTCCCTGAGGTATTTCATATCAAATTTGTTACTCAACAACGATTTCACAATATTCACAGCACAAACGTTTGAACTAAATCTAAGTAAGTCGTCTACATCGAGACATATGATAGTTCAAATGTCATTTTTAGATTTGTAATAATTACATTCACTACAACATTTTTGCCCTATGAGAACGATTTTCTGTCCGTGAGGAACCAAGGCGTTGCCTTTGCCTTACGCAACGGTTTTCTTTTAAAACAACAACGCTTTGTGAAAACTGTACTTGTAGCTACCTCTTAGAGAACGGTTTTTCAAATTTACAATGACAATGGTTTTACGCTGTTGTGAAGTTAAAACCGTTTTGGTAGGCATTTTTTTTAATTAAGGTACGACAATGCTTTATAACCGTTGCATAAAATACAATATTTAAAAAAATAATAATATTATAAATTATTGTATTTCAGAAATATAATTTTAGTAAAACATTATTATTGTAATACTATAATAAATTTAAAAATATAACACTTGCAATAATACAAAATTGTTGTAATCACTACGCCAAAAATGACCTTTTACAGCGCGCATTTTAAAGCGCTTAATAACTAAAAGCGTTGTTGTATAATATTTTAAAAATAATGGAGGATACAACAACGCATTATTGACAGGTGCTTTAGCAAAAGCGTTGTTGTAGGATCATGAAGGGTTTAGGATTTACAGAAAAGCGTTGTTGTAGGGTCATAGCGATTTCACATAATGTTTACAGCGCTTTTAGAGCGTTTCGCGTGAAAGCGCTGTAAAATATAGCGCTCTCATATAAAGTTTACAGCGTGTTTAGAGCGCTACATTTACAACGCTTTGTATAAAAGCGCTGTGAACTATTTAAATGTTTTAAAATTTAATTTTTAAAAGCCGTTTACAGCGCTTATGGATAAAAGCGCTGTAAAATATAGTGCCCACACACACTATATTTACAGCGCTTTCACGAGCACTTTGTTTATAAGCGTTGTAAATGTTTTGAAATTTAATTTTTAAAAGCCGTTTACAGCGCTTATGGATAAAAGCGCTGTAAAATTTAAAGCAATTATATATAAATAAATAAATAAATAAATAAAAACATATTTAATACGTTCTATCCCTTCGAACCCTATTACGAACTTTCCTCTCATCTACTTTGCGCCCATTTTTACTGAGTGATTGTTGTCTCAGGTACTGTATTTATTAATTTGATATTGTCTCTAAAACTGATAAATTGTTACTTGATAAATCATATAAAATTTTAGATGATAAATCTGTTCTGTTTTGAAATTTATTCGATCTGTTCTGTTTTGAAATCAGACTTGTATGCATGACCTTGGACCTTGGTTTCCATTTTCCAATATTAGTCTATATATACTATAGATTTGTATGATGTTATAGATTGATAAATTTGTGTAACACTGCATTCATATATACTGCATTCATAAGCTGCATTCATAAATTCTTACATGATAAATCATATAAAATCTGTTTGATCTGTTCTGTTATGTTTTGAAATATATATAACTTGTATGCATATATATATATAATGTTATAGATTGATAAATTTGTTATAGATTGATTTGTTCTTACTGCATTCATATAGGTCATATAATTAAAATGGACCGGAAATGGATGTCTGCCAATCGATTGTCAAAAGAGTATGAAAATGGAGTGAAGGAGTTTGTTGAATTTGCAGTGAGGAATGTAAAAGACCCAAATCGAATCACTTGTCCTTGTTTAAAATGTTGTTTTGGAAAACACGTTAGAGCAGATGAATTGGAAGGACATTTAGTATGGCATGTAATTGATAAAAGCTATACATGTTGGGTAAAACATGGTGAGAAAAAAAAGGAACACTTATTTTGACAGTGATGTGACATATGATTCAAATGATTTCGACACAGATACATATGAGCGGGACCGAGTTGAAGATATTGCAAAAGCAATTGAAGAAGATCTTCGGGATTGTCCTAAAATGTTTGATAGTTTGTTGAGTGATGCAGAGAAACCATTATATAATGGTTGTACTAAATTCACAAGAATTTTGGCAATATGAAAGTTGTACAACTTAAAAGCGAGAAATGGATGGTATGATAAAAGCTTCACAGAATTATTAACACTCCTAAAAGATATGTTGCCAGATGTTAATGAACTTCCCAGTCAAAACTACAAGGCTAAAAGAATTTTGTGCTCTATTGGCATGAGTTACGAAAGGATTCATGCGTGTCCTAACGATTGCATTTTATTTCGAAACAAATATGAATTACTAAAGGCGTGTCTGAAATGCAATGTCTCTCGATATAAGAAGAAAGAATCTACTCCAGCAAAAGTCGTATGGTATTTTCCTATAATACCAAGATTTAGGCGAATCTATCATAGTGAAGAAGATTCAAAACACTTGACATGGCATGTAGATGAAAGAATTAGAGATGGAAAGTTACGACACCCTGTAGATTCTCCACAATGGGCAAATATTGATCACGAGTATCCTGATTTCGGTACAGAGTCAAGAAATCTACCACTTGCACTTTCTACTGATGGAATGAATCCACATGGTCTTCAAAGCATATCACACAGCACGTGGCCTGTGATTTTGTTGATTTATAACCTACCTCCATGGTTATGTACGAAGCGCAAGTTTATGATGTTGTCACTGTTAATTTCTGGACCCAAACAACCGGGGAATGATATTTATATTTACGTGGCTCCTTTAATTGAAGATTTAAAAAAGTTATGGGAGTCAGGTGTGGAAGTTTATAATGGGTATAAGAAAGAATGTTTCAATTTGAGGGCTATGTTGTTCGGCACAATTAATGATTTTCCAGCATATGGTAATTTATCAGGGTATAGCATTAAAGGTCAGTGTGCATGCCTATATGTGAAGAGAGTACTGATTAGATGCAGTTGAAACATTTGAAAATTAAAGATCTACATTTTTGATGAAGACAAAAAGTTCATTGATCAAAAAGCAAAAGGATATTAAGCAACTCATCCTTCAAATTTATGTTTAGGTAAAGTATTTAATATTAAATCAAAATACATTTTCAAATACAATATTATGAGAACCATCTTGATAGCATATGCATTAAAATATTTAAAAAATATATTTAAAACAAAAACATATGTTTAAAAGTAAAGTTTTTACAAAAACTGAAGATCTGTATTCGAATACGAAGTGTCGTAGCCGAATACAGATTACAAGTCAGAAGCTAAAACTGAAAATCTGTATTCGAATACGAAGTGTCGTAGCCGAATACAAATTGCAAGTCAGTAGCTAAATTTAAACTTTTGTATTCGACTACAGCTTCGCGCATTCGAATACAACTCAAGTTAGTGGCAAAAATCTCATACTTGTATTCGACTACGAGGTATCGTATTCAAATATGAAGTTCAAATTTTAAATAAAAACTGAACGTTATAGAAGTGTATTCGAATACACTAAGGCTGTATTTGAATACAACTTCGGAACAATGCAAATTTTCAGTTTTGAAACATTGCACAAGTTCATCAAAACTTTTGGGAACCATTGCCATTGATCTGAAGTGTTATCTATGAAGTATAAATACTTCAAAGCTTCAGTTTACTAAGAATTTTTCGACTTACCGTTTTAGAATCAATTTTCTGAAATATCAAACACTTCAAAAACTTAATTTTCATATTTTCAAGTACATGCTTTTCATTTTCATATCATTAAGAAAGGTTCTCAGTTGTACTTGGAAGTGTGATTGATTAACTATCAAATACTTAGTGTTATAACCTTGTTCTTAGTTAAAGAACATCATTACAAAATCAATTAAAGTCATTGTATCACTTGAAGAACTTAGTGTAGATTCTTCAAGTATTGTTAACTGATATAGTGGTGTACTATCTTCTGTTAAGTGTTAAAAGAATATGTAACTTAAGTCTTAGGGTTAGACTTGTAACATATTCGAACAAAGTGGAAAATCTCTTGTGGTGTGCAAGAGGACTGGATGTACCCTTTGGTTGTAAGGGGAACCAGGATAAATTCTTGTGTGTTTTACTTTCTGTCATTTACAAGCTTTTATTCACTAACACATCAAATTAAACGAACTCAAAACAGTCACTTGAACAATCTCACAAAAACTCTAAAAAACAGAAAAATAGTCTAACACCTAATTCACCCCCCCTCGTAGGTGCAACTCTGTTCTTACAATTGGCATCAGAGCAGGTTTTTGGTAATTTGCTCCTAGATTCATGGCTTCCGCACAACCTGTTTTTAGAGATGGTGGTAGCAGTAACAAACCACCTTGCTTTGTCGGTGAACATTATGATTTTTGGAAAATACGTATGCAAGCATACCTTGAGGCTCAAGGAGATGACATATGGGAGGCTGTAGAAAATGGTCCATATATTCCAACAACAGTCATCAACAATAAAGAAGAAATAAAAATAAAAGCCTCATGGACAGACGATGAAAAGAGAAAAGTATTGTTTGACAAGAAAGCCATAAACATGTTACAATCAACATTAGGAATGGACAAATTATTTCGTATATCCCACTGCAAAACAACAAAAGAGATATGGGATACTCTTGAAGTAACCCACGAAGGAACAATTGAGGTAAAACGTTCAAAACTAAACACCTTATCTCAAGAATATGAAATGTTTCGAATGCAACCAGGAGAAGCAATTCTGGACATGCAGAAACGATTTTCTCACTCAACAAATCACTTGACAGCACTTGGCAAAAGCTTTACTAATGATGAATTGAACCTAAAGGTTTTGAGATCATTAACTAGAGCATGGTAGCCTAAAGTGACAGCAATTTCTGAAAAGAAAAGTTTGTCAAAAATGTCACTCTCAGCACTTTTTGGAAAGTTACAAGAGCATGAAATAGAATTAGAAAGATTGGAAAAGAATGAGAGTTTAGAAAAGAAAACAAAGAATATAGCATTAAGAATAGAATCAAAAGAATTGATGAATGAAGAAGATTCAGATGAAGAGCAAAACATCACCCTTCATGTCAAAAAGTTCGGTAAATTTCTTCAAAACGATAAAACGTTTACAAGAAAGAAAAACTTCAGGAAGAAAGATGCTTCTACTACAAATCATAATTTTACTTGCTTTGAGTGCGGGAAACCAGGACATATGAAAGCAGAATGTCATAACATTATCAAGAAGAATGCTACTAAAAGAAAAGAGTTCAAAAAGGAGTACATAGCATGGGAAGATAATGAAGTAAGTTCTTCATCAAATTCAGATAATGACGAATGCGCTAATGCCACTTTGATGGCATCTCATCATTCTGATAATGAAGAAGAGGTTAGTAGTAAAACTATTTGCTATGATAATAATGATTCTTGTGTTGATGATAATGATGCACAACAAGCCATTAAAGAATTACTTAATGAATGTAGAAATCTGTACAAAGTAGTGTCAAATCAAAAGAAATAGATTTTATCTCTAAATAAAAAGATTGACACTATGGAACAAAATTCTGAAAAACAAAAACAGATTTCTACATGCATTAAATGTGATTCACTTTCTTTTAAAATTGTCCAAATGAATAGAGTTATAGAATGGTACGAAAAAGGACAATTTGGATTGGAAAATATTCTTAGCATGCAAAGATATTCAAATGACAAAAGTGGACTTGGTTACTCAAAATTTGATAAACCAAGTACTTGTAAAACTATCTTTGTAAAAGCAAGTAACCAATCCAAAAATGAGAAAGTAATAGCTATTCAAAAGAATCATCTTTGTTCTAAGAAAAGTATTATTCAAAAGAAACCATGCTTTCCTAAAAAGAATCCAAAATGTTTCTATTGTGGTCTTAATGGTCACACACCTAATGTTTGTCATGTTAGGAACATTGGTGTTCCACAAGGACATTATGTGTGGGTAAAGAAAGGAACTAACCTTAAAGGACCCAAAGCACTTTGGGTACCTAGTAAACTATAAATCTTGTTTTGTAGGAATACACAGAAAGTACATCAAATATGTGGTACTTGGATAGTGGATGTTCGAAGCACATGACCGGTGACAAAACAAAATTTTCAGCACTAACTATTGAGTCAAAAGGTTATGTGATCTATGAAGATAACAACAAAGGAAAAATTTTGGGCATTGGAAAGGTTGGCATTGCTCGATCTCCTTCAATTGAAGATGTCCTCTATGTTGAAGGGTTAAAACACAATCTCATAAGCATAAGCCAGCTTTGTGACAAAGGTTACAAAATCACTTTCAACAAAGATGATTGTATTATCCAAAATGAGGTAACAAATGAAACTCAATTTATTGGTAAGCGTTTCAAAAATATTTTTACAATTAATCTTGATGATTTATCCTTAAAAATGAAATGTCTTTTGGTAAGTGACAACAATGATGCTTGGCTATGGCACAAAAGATTTGCACATATCCATATGGATCACTTAAACAAGTTAGTCAAGCATGAACTTGTTGTAGGCTTACCAAAAATGAAATTCATTAAGGATAAATTATGTGACGCTTGTCAAAAAGGCAAACAAACTAAAGTTTCCTTTAAACCCAAAAATATTATATCAACTTCAAGACCACTTCAATTAATACATATGGACTTGTTTGGACCATCAAGAACTAAAAGTCTTGGTGGAAATTCATATGGACTAGTAATAGTTGATGATTTTTCAAGGTTCACATGGACCTTATTTTTGGCAAATAAAAATGAAGCTTTTAAAGCCTTTAAGAAATATGCCAAACTAGTTCAAAATGAACAAGCAACCAAAATTGTATCAATTAGAAGTGATCATGGAGGAGAATTTCAAAATGCTTCTTTTGTAGAATATTGTGAAGAAAATGGAATCTTCCATAATTTTTCTGCACCAAGAACACCTCAACAAAATGGAGTTGTTGAGAGAAAGAATAGATCATTAGTAGAACTTGCAAGAACTATGCTAAGTGATTCAAGTCTACCAAAATACTTCTGGGCAGATGCTGTAAGTACAGCTTGTTATGTATCCAACCGAGTCATAATCCGACCAATGCTGAAAAAAACTCCATATGAACTTTATAAAGGAAGAAAGCCAAATATCTCTCACTTTCAAATATTTGGATGCAAATGCTTTGTGTTAAATAATGGTAAGGATAATCTCGGCAAATTGGATGAGAAGGCCGATGAAGGTATTTTTATTGGTTATTCCTTAACTAGTAGAATTTTTAATAAAAGAACTTTGATAGTTGAAGAATCTATACATGTATCTTTTGATGAAACTAACCCCTCGAAAAAGGATAAAATTATTTATGATGATGATGATGAGACAAGCAAAGAAAATCAAGTTGATCAAACAACTCAAAAGGACGAAATCAATATAGAACAACTAGATCAACAAATTGATCTTCCTCAAGAATGGAAAATCCATCGTGATCATCCGATTGACAACATAATAGGTGATATCAACAAAGGAGTCACTACAAGGCTGAATCTCAAAGATGCTTGTTTAAATATGGCATTTGTTTCTCAAATAGAACCCTCCAAAATAGGTGAAGCCCTCAAAGATGATCAATAGATACTTGCCATGCATGAAGAACTAAATCAGTTTGAAAGAAACAAAGTTTGGGAACTTGTTCCAAATCCAGGAAATAAACACATCATTGGTACCAAATGGGTGTTTAAGAACAAATTAGATGAAAATGGAATAGTTATCCGAAACAAGGCAAGATTGGTCGCACAACGATACAATCAAGAAGAATGGATTGATTTTGATGAAACATTTGCTCCAGTAGCAAGATTAGAAGGAACCCGACTACTACTTGCTTATGCTTGCTCTATGGATTTTGAACTATTTCAAATGGATGTCAAGAGTGCGTTCCTAAATGGCTACATCAATGAGGAAGTCTACGTCAAACAGCCACCTGGCTTTGAAGACTTCAAAAATCCTTCACATGTCTACAAATTAAAGAAGGCGCTTTATGGTTTGAAACAAGCTCGAAGAGCTTGGTATGACAGGTTGAGTAAATTCTTATGTGAACATGGATTTGAAAAAGGTAATGTTGATAAAACCTTATTCATTAAAAGAACAAATGATCATACTTTACTTGTTCAAGTCTATGTAGATGATATAATATTTGGATCAACCAAAAACGAAATATGTGAAGAATTCTCATTAATGATGCAAGGAGAATTTGAAATGTCCATGATGGGAAAATTAAATTATTTCTTAGGACTTCAAATCAAGCAACTTAAGAACGACATCTTTATTCATCAGAAAAAATATTGTAAAGAATTATTAAAAATATTTGAGATGGACAGCAGCAAAGAAAGTGCTACTCCCATGGGATCTGGAATGTATGTTGATAAAGACGAAACTGGTAAATCAATTGATATATCAAGGTATAGAGGTATGATTGGGTCTCTCTTATATCTAACGGCCAGTAGGCTAGATATTATGTTTAGTGTTTGTTTGTGTGCAAGGTTTCAAGCAGATCCGAAGGAATCCCATCTTGTAGTAGTAAAGAGGATAATGAAATATCTAAAAGGAACAACCAATGCTGGCCTATGGTATCCAAAAGGTAGCATATGCAATCTCATTGGTTATTCTGACTTTGACTATGTAGGATGTAAGACGGACCGAAAAAGCACAAGCGGCACTTGTCACATTCTAGGAAATGCACTAGTATCATGGTCTTGTAAGAAACAAGCATGCATGGCCTTAAGTACTGCAGAGGCAGAATACATAGCAGCACACAGTTGCTGTGCTCAAATCCATTGGCTTAAACAACAACTATGTGACTAAGAATCCAATCATGCACTCTCGAACCAAACATATCGACATACGACATCATTTTTTGAGGGATCATGTGCTCAAAGGAAATGTTGAAGTTACCTTCGTGGACACTCATAATCAACTAGCAGATATTTTTACAAAGCCACTACCTAGAGAATCATTTTACAAGATACGAAGGGATCTAGGCATTCTAAATGAGAATGATCTCTAAAAGGTTTGAAAGATTTGTAAGTCATATCTCTTTTAATTTTAAACTTTTCCATCTTCTCTTACTTGATATATGATTCTTTGACATCTATGTATGTTTTACTACATGTTTAAAATGTTTTTGGTTTATTTATTGTTAAAAATTTCACTTTGAAAACGAAATTTTTACTATCGTATTCGAATACAAGCAGCTTGTATTCGAATACACGTTCCTAGAAAAACCTGTATTCAAATACACCAAATATGTAGTCGAATACAGATTCGATTTTTTTTTGCATATAAAAGGATTGTTAACAGTTTTAGGTTACGAATACAAAAATTGGTAGCTGATTACAATCAAAGTCTCTGATTTCCTTTCTTCAAAAACTTCATCCAAACCTACATACAATTCTCTCTAAACCTTCCCCTCATCATACATTACATCTAAGATTACTTTGAAATCAAACCTAAAACCCTAATTTCCCCAAACACCGTAAACTTCATCTTCTCAAGAATGGATGCACGCAAAAGAAGAGTAAGAACCAAGGTTGCTACTGTGGGTCCCTCAAAGAAACGAAGAAATGACAATATGGCTGGCCTATTTAGATTACTTCACTCCCCAGAAGAGTTGGACAGATTCATAATCCATTTTTCTAACAAAAAAGCTGATAACTCCAAAAATTGGTACGCTTGATTCCTTTTCTGAGTTTAAATTTCCTGAGTTACTGAAAACTCAAAAATTAGAAGAATTTATTGGATACAATGGTCCTATTTATCCTGACCTAGTTAGGGTATTCTTCTGTAATCTTGAAAAGGATGGGTCTAAATTAGTGTCTAAGGTTAAAGGAAAGATTATTAATTTAGACACTAAATTTATTGGAGAAATTCTGCACATACCTTATGAAGGTCAAAAGTTGTGTCCAAGACATCTATGTGAATGGGTAAACACTACAAAATATGATGCTTATATTTCATTGTGCCGTTTTGACAAAGATACTATGGAAAGAAAACGCACATAGGCTGGTTCGGAGTTTGCTAGACAAAGATATGATATTGGTAATCTGACTGTTGACAACAGATTACTGCATTATTTCTTAAGTTATATATTGATACCAAAAGCAGGGAACTACTCACAGATTTCTGAATTTGAACTTTAAGTTATGATCTTTATGATAGAAGGGGCTGATCTAAACTGGGCATACTTCGTCCGCTTAGTTCTATATGCTTCCAAAGACTCTATAGCTTTACCCTACGCAAGAGAAGTCACAAGAAATCTGGATCATTTTAAAGTTGATTTCTCAGGCGAGGTGCTGTACCAAACCACCAAAGATAAAATGCTGGATTTAAGTGTTTTGCCTAGTATGAAAATAGTTTAGAGTGAACCACTTCAAATTTATGTCCATAAGGGTGATCTTGGACAAAGTTCATCAACTGCCCAAGATAACAATACAGAAGAAGCAGAACCAACAACAGGCCCAACAGTAGCACCAGAAGCAGCACCAGAAGATGCACCAGAAGCAGCAACATCAGTAGCACCAGAACCAGACAACATAGCACATGCTGAAGACATCATATCAAACAAAATGATCATGGACAAACTTAACTTCATTCAATCTTTTGTCACAGATCAATTCCAACACTTGAATGAATCTTTCAGTAATCAAATTCAAAACATGACTGCTTCCTTCAACAACCAATTCCAAGATCTTGAATCAACCATCACTAAATATCATACATTCTTTCATTAAGAACTCAATCACCTATTAGACAAAATTGACTATCTGCATCTCCTACCAGACTCAGATGATTAAATTGGCTATTTGCAGTTTTTGTTATTTGTTTCTGCTACTATTTGACTTTCCCATTAAAACCCTTTATTTCTTTTAAGTGTAATTCTGAACATGGTTATTTGAATTCTTGTTGTGATTACAAATCCTTCTATATATCATGTGATGCTTCTATGTCTATTGTGTATGATTTGTTTTATCCTCTTCCTTTTTGATAATGTCAAAAGGGGGAGAAAAAGTGTATATATATTGTTGTTGCTAGTTAATTTGTACAGATCCTCCAACACTTAAGAAGGAGAAAAACATATATCAAGGGGGAGTAAGCACACATCTAGGGGGAGAAATCAAGACGTTGAAAAATTCAAGCAATAAGATTTTTGTCATCATCAAAAAGGGGGAGAATGAAAATTAAAGATCTACATTTTTGATGAAGATGAAAAGTTCATTGATCAAAAAGCAAAAGGATATTAAGCAACTCATCCTTCAAATTTATGTTTAGGTAAAGTATTTAATATTAAATCAAAATACATTTTCAAATACAATATTATGAGAACCATCTTGATAGCATATGCATTAAAATATTTTATAAATATATTTAAAACAGAAACATATGTTTAAAAGTAAAGTTTTTACAAAAACTGAAGATCTGTATTCGAATACGATGTGTCATAGCCGAATACAGATTACAAGTTAGAAGCTAAAACTGAAAATCTGTATTCGAATACGAAGTGTTGTAGTCGAATACAGATTGCAAGTCAGTAGCTAAATTTAAACTTTTGTATTCGACTACAGCTTTGCGTATTCGAATACAACTCAAGTCAGTGGCAAAAATATCATACTTGTATTCGACTACGAGGTATCGTATTCGAATACGAAGTTCAAATTTTAAATAAAAAATGAACGTTATAGAAGTGTATTCGAATACACTAAGGCTGTATTCGAATACAACTTCAAAACAATGCAAATTTTCAGTTTTGAAACATTGCACAAGTTCATCAAAGCTTTTGAGAACCATTGCCATTGATCTGAAGTGTTATCTTTGAAGTATAAATACTTCAAAGCTTCAGTTTTACTAAGAATTTTTCGACTTAGCTTTTTAGAATCAATTTTCTGAAATATCAAACACTTCAAAAACTTAATTTTCATATTTTCAAGTACATGCTTTTCATTTTCATATCATTAAGAAAGGTTCTCAGTTGTACTTGGAAGTGTGATTGATTAACTATCAAATACTTAGTGTTATAACCTTGTTCTTAGTTAAAGAACATCATTACAAAATCAATTAAAGTCTTTGTATCACTTGAAGAACTTAGTGTAGATTCTTCAAGTATTGTTAACTGAGATAGTGGTGTACTATCTTCTGTTAAGTGTTAAATGAATCTGTAACTTAAGTCTTAGGGTTAGACTTGTAACTTATTCGAACAAAGTGGAAAATCTCTTGTGGTGTGCAAGAGGACTGGATGTACCCTTGGTTGTAAGGGGAACCAGGATAAATTCTTGTGTGTTTTACTTTCTGTCATTTACAAGGTTTTATTCACTAACACGTCAAATTAAATGAACTCAAAACAGTCACTTGAACAATCTCACAAAAACTCTAAAAAACAGAAAAATAGTCTAACACCTAATTCACCCCCCTCGTAGGTGCAACTCTGTTCTTACAACATTGTAAGAAGAACGCCTTTCTTGGACATCGTAGATTTTTACCTTTTAGTCTTCATTATCTTGGGTGGATAAATGCATTCAATGGAAAATTAGAGGAAGGTACTGCTCCAAAAGCACCGATTGAATATCAAATATTGGGAAAAGTGCAAGGTTTGACCAATAAATTTGGCAAACCATTTGCAGGAGAGCTTTTCAAAACTGGGTGGAAGAAAAAATCAATTTTTCTTTGAATTGCCATATTGGAAGTAATTGTATATAAGACATTTTCTCGATGTGATGCATATTGAAAAAAATGTCTTTGATAGTGTTATTGATACGTTACTCAGTGTTCTGGGAAAGTCTAAGGATGGCATCAATGCAAAATTGGATTTGGTCGATCTGGGAATAAGAAATGAATTGGGTCCCGTAAAGAAAGGATATCGCACATATCTACCTCCAGCCGCTCATACTTTATCTAGAAAGGAAAAAATTGTTTTATGTAAATTTCTACACGAACTTAAAGTTCCAGAAGGATATAGTTCGAACATAAAAAATTTAGTTTGTATGAAAGACCTCAAGTTAAAAGGTTTGAAGACTCATGATTGTCATGTTCTAATGGAGCATTTGCTACCAATAGGTATATGTTCCATTTTACCTGAAAAAGTTAAATGAGCCTTAACTAAATTATGTTTCTTCTTCAGGGAAATTTGAGGTAAAGTGATTGATCCTCATAAATTACCGACATTGCAGAGGGAAATTGTTGTTACTTTGTGTGAGCTTGAAGGATGTATTGCTGAACGGTACATTGTCGAAGAAGCTGCTGAATTTTGTACTGAATATTTATCCAATGTTGAATCCATAGGACTTCCTATGTCTCGTCATTTGGGAAGAATAACAGGAGAAGGGATAATTGGAAAGAGAGTAATGACTATATCAAGAACATAATGGGAGCAGGCACAATTGTATGTTCTGCACAACGATGATGACGTTCAATCATATGTTACAATACACACGGATTAGTTATCTAGTTTGAACATGAGCAGGAATAAAAATTGGATAACACGAGAGCATAATCGAAGTTTTATCCCTATGCTAAAAAATCACATTAGCTCAAAGTTTGATATAGACCCCGCTTCAATTTCAGAGAGATTGAGGTGGCTAGCAAATGGCCCGAGTTTACATGTCTTTTCTTACACCGGTTATGTAATTAACGACTATACATTTTATACCACAAAACAAGATGAGCAAACCACTATGCAAAATAGCAGAGTAACTCTAGTAGCTGAAGTGATGCATATCTCAAGTGCAAAAGACAAAAACCCAATATTTGCAAATCTATCATATTTTGGGGTTATCGAGCACATATGGGAGTTGGATTACACAATGTTTCGTGTTCCCATCTTTTGTTGCAAGTGGGTCGATAATAATAATGGCGTTCGGATTGATGAGTTCGGGTTCTTGCTTGTCGATTTTAGTAGGGTGAGATACAAAGATGAACCTTTTATTTTAGCGTCGCAAACTCAACAAGTGTTTTATGTCACTGATCATGCTGATGATAATTGGTCTGTTGTCCTATCGACCAATAAAATAAGTGATGATAACAACAACGTTGAAGATGTTAGTAATGATATTTTCTTTGCGACATCACAACCATGTGAAATTGATTCAACTGATGATGGTTTATATCTTAGAGATGATCATGATGAGGGAATTTGGATTAATCCATCGTTTCGTATCATTAATGGACAAAAAATTGTGAATCCCACAAGGAAAAGAAGAAGGGCATCTTAAGTGTGTTTATGTGTTTTATATAAGTCATGTAATGACCTGTACTCATTGTGTAAAATTTCATGTAACTTGACCTGCCAGAACCGAGTATTTGATTTTATGCTTATATAATTCATCATATAATTTTTTAATTATATTATTTAATTATTTTAGAGATGACAATTTGATAAATTTTTTAACTATAATTTGAACTCATCATATAAGTTGATATGAACAATTTGGTATCCATGAGTATGGATATTATATCACAGCGCTGTAAATGGTTTCAAAAAAATAAATTACAATTACGAGAGACAAAACATTTACAGCGCTTATGGGAAAAAACGCTGTAAAATGCAAAATAAAATACAAGTACAAAACATTTACTGTGCTTTTGCCAATAAGCGTTGTAAATGGTTTCAAAAAAATAAATTACAATTACAAGATACAAAACAGTTACAACGCTTATGGGAAAAAGCGCTGAAAAATGCAAAATAAAATACAAGTACAAAACATTTACAACGCTTATGTGTAAAAAGCGCTGTAAAATGCTCATATAGTGCATTTTATATATTGTGTATATAAGCGCTGTCAAATACTATTTAAGGCGCTTTTTATATAGTCTTTTAAAGCGCTCTTTGGAAAAGCGCTGTAAAAGGGTTTTTTTTTTATAATATTATGTAAACTGATAATATAAGAAACCGCCTCTTCATTTTCTTCTTCATTACGTATATTCTTACCCTTACGAACTTGGCAGTGTGAAACCCTTATTCATTACATACTCTCTATACGAACCATTCTCCATATACGAACCCTTCTCTCTAGTGCGAACCATTCTCTTTGTCTATATTCATTACATACTCTCTGTTTTCACTATTCTCCATTTTCACTAAGTTCTATCCCGACAACCATAAAGGTTTTTAAGGTGCTTTTTGTTCAGTTTGTTAAAGCGCTCTATTGAACCCTAGTGCTATCTTCTCGTTGCACAAGACATTTCTATTTGTATTTCTGCGACGTCGTAACCCTAAACTACAGGTATTGTTATTCATATCTCGTTGTCACTAAACTTATAGTGCATATTGTATTTATTCAATCTGTTGTTGTCACTAAACTGCATGTTGAACTTATACTGCATGTTAAACTTATATTGTGTGAAATGTGTAGATAAATTGATTCCAACAACGATTTAGGTCGTCAAAACGAAGAAGTTGTAAACACTAAAGTTGTAAACAATGAAGCTGTCAACGATAAAGGCTATAAAGGCGAAGTGAATCGTAGGGCAACTATAATGCAAAAAGTCATTATAGCAAGAAGTACTGGAATAAAATTTGAGGTTTATATACTATACTTTTGTTTAGATTTTATTTTTTTTTCTTTTTTGAAAGCAATCACTTACACTCTAGCTATGAGTTTATTAGGTGGGATGGAATGAAAGTGGCCAGCCGATTGAGCCCAACAATTCAATGATGGTAAGCTACATCGGTGCTGTTGACCGCCAAAATATCCCAATAACAATCGATGACTGGAGAGACAAAGCATTGAAGGATGCTAAAGACATATTGTGGAGTGATGTACAAGTAATCAACTTTTTACTCCACTTTTTTGTTACTTCATTATAATTTTCTTCATTGAAATACTTTTATTCAAACTCTTTATTTATTTGGTTTTCAGAGCGCTTTTAACATTGAAGATGTGCATAAAAATTACGTACCTAGAGTTCCGGTAAAATTTGCAGAGGATTTAGATCTCATCTGTCGAATTGTTACGTAAGAGACAACTGTGGAAATGTGAATGTTGAAGCTCCAAACATTTACATGAAGGTGCAAACACAAGAAGGGGGGTTTTATTGTGTTTGACTAACTTGAATACTTTTTATTTTTAAAACAAACCTGTTATGTATGAATTAAAATAGAGTTAGCAGCGGATAAAAAGTAAATAAAAACTCATAATTTTATACTTGTTCACCGTTAACTAGGCTACGTCCAGTCCCTTCACTTTGAAGGATTTCAGTAATTCAAAAAATTGAATTACAAAGTACCACTGACCCTCCAAGCCAGTTTTCTTGAAAAGTATAACAACCCTAGACTTTTGAAGAAAAGAACCTTGAATCTAATTGCTAAGTAATCTGCTACTCTTTCTGACTCCTTCAGATTGTAGACTCTACTTCAACAACTTAGACCTAACACAAGGGAAAGAAAAACTTAGAGTACTTCTTCTGGAAAGCGGATACTCACAATTGACCTCACTGAAAACTCAAGTATTTTTCAATGCTAAGTCTTCTGCCTTGAGCCTCCTTTTATAGATGAATAATTAGGGTTTCTTCCATGCTTAAATTCGAGCTGAATCTGCCCAGATTCTTTTGCAAATATAACTTGGTCAATCGGGTTTCACTTAAATAAAAAACGTATCTTTTTAGCTCCAGATTGCATTTGAAAATTCTGTTGACCAATCTTGTTTCTTTTAATTTCAAACCATATATTTTTAAGCTTCAGATTGCATTCAAATTTCTCCAAGTCTTTAGTAATTTTTGAATCAAATCCCCCTAATACTTTGATCAAATTTCTATCAAAATTTAATCAAGTCTTCTTCGAATTTTGAATCAAGTCCTCACTGATTTTTATCATGATTAAAATCTGGACTGTTTGATCTTCTGATCTCGACCACATCTGGACCATACAATCTGATCTGCTGTGATCCTCTGATCTCGACCAACAATGGACCACATGTTCTGATCTTTTGATCTTGGCCAATCACTGGACCATATGATATGATCTTTTGATCTCGGCCAACACTGGGCCATATGATCTGATCTTCTAATCTCGGCCAACACTGGGCCATGATGCTTAAATCTGGACCATTGATCTGAACATTTTCCTTCTGATCTGGACCAATTCTGGAATGAGTCTGGATTGAACTGAAATTAAATATGGACTTATGATACTTTAATTTGGACATTTACCTTATAATCTGGATCAAGTCTGGATTAAATCTGGACAATCATTTCTTCTGATCTGGACTTAGTTTTATACTCTAAACCATGCTATCTTCTGGGCTGGACCAAATCTGAACCAAGTCATTTGTTCTGGATCAGTTATTTGAAGCTCTGATTAAGTCTGGACTGATTCTTATAATTACTACCGGGCTATCTTCTGGTCATAATTAATTCTGGACCAAGTCTGACTTATGATTCCTTCTGGTTTGGACCAAGTCTCCCTCTAACAAGCATCCTTCTGGTATGGACCAGGTCTCCTTCTGCACTCTGCTTTCTTCTGATCTGGGCCAGGAAAGATATCCTCCGTTGATGTTATTTAACCTTTGATAATATCCTTTGGAGGTGTATCTTCTGGTGCCTTCAGGATGCATCCTTTGGCATAACCTTCTGGTGACATTTCTATCCTCTGGTTGCTTCCTCTGGATGTATCTTCTGGTGGTGTCATCTTCTGCCTCTGGTGACGTCATCTTCTGGTGACATTTTATATAATAATTCTAAGTACAAAATAAGATTACATGGAGTGCTTTGGTAAACATCAAAATCCTAAGTACTTAGAACCAACTTGGTTCCAACAATCTCCCCCTTGTTGATGATGACAAAACCTTAACTTATTTTGTTAGCTTATAACTTATTTAAAAATACTTTGAAAAACTTGAAAAAAATTCGAAGTACTTGAAATACTCCCCCTCAAACCAATCTCTCCCCCTAAGTCTAATAATGACTTTTTCTTCTCCTTTTCAACTCCTTCTTAAATCACTCTTTCTTTTCTTCTCTTCTCCTCTCCTTTTCAACTCCTTCTTTATTCTCTCTTTCTTTTCTCTCTTCACATTGCCTCTCCTTTTCAACTCATTGTTTTTTTACTCTTTCTTTTTCTCTTTCCCTGTTTCCTCTACTTTTCAACTCATTCTCTTTTCATCTCTTTCTTTTTCACTCCTCCTTTCTTTTTATCTCTCATTTTCTACTTATTTCTCCTTTCTCTCTCTCTCTCTCTCTCTGTGTGTCTCTCCCCCTTTTTGTCATCAGCCAAAAAGAGGTCCTACTATAAAGTAGAAAATTACAAGAAAATTAAAAACTCCTAAGATGACTACTTGAGCTAGTCAGATATGGAGATAATGTTGAGATGCTTCTTGATGAACTCGAACCTATCTTCAGGTAATTCTTTGGTGAAGATATCTGCCCATTGATGATCAGTGTCCACAAACTGGATGCTTAAAGTCCCTTTTTGAACATGGTCCCTAATGAAATGATGTTTTATTTCAATGTGTTTGGCTCTAGAGTGTAAGATAGGGTTCTTGGTTAGGTTTATGGATGAAGTGTTATCACAGAACAAAGGGATATTGGTTCAAAGATGTTGTAATCTTCAAGTTGATGTTTCATCCAGATTAAATGTGAGCTGCATCCTGCTGCTGATATATACTTAGCTTCAGCTGTTGACATGGCAATGGTGCTTTGTCTTTTGCTTGACCAAGAGATCAAATTATCACCTAAAAATGTGCAGTTGCCAGTTGTACTTTTCCTTTCCAACTTGTCTCCAGCTTAGTCAGAATAAAAAAAACCTCTTAGTTTGTAGGTGGGGGTTTTCTTGTATAACAAGGTAAGGTTGGTGGTTCCTTTAAGGTATCTCAAGATTCTTTTGACAGTAGTTAAATGGGATTCCCTAGGGTCAGCTTGAAAACGGGCACAGACACAAACACTAAACAAAATGTCAGGTCTAGAGGCAATTAGGTAAAGAAGGGACCTAATCATACCTCTGTATGTTTTCTTGTCTACCTTTTGGCTGGTTTCATCTTTCTCAAGTGAGTAGGTTGGGTGCATGGGGGTGGCCATAGGCTTACAGTCACTCATCTTGATCTTTTTGAGAAGTTCTTTAGTGTATTTAGATTGGTGAATGAGTATACCTGATTTACCTTGGTGAATCTGAATTTCCAGGAAGAACTTAAGTTCTCCCATCATGCTCATTTGGAACTCTTTCTGCATTAGGTCATAAACTCCTTGCACAAAGTGCCATTAGTGGATCCAAAGATGATATCATCAACATAAATTTGAATAATCAAAATATCATTTTTAATGGATTTCCTAAATAAAGTGTTATCAACCTGGCCTCTATCAAATTCATTCTTAAGTAGAAAGTTACTAAGTCTGTCATACCATGCCCTTGGTGCTTGTTTTAAACCATATAAAGATTTTTTAAGTTTAAAAATATGGTTTGGAAAATCAGAATTTTCAAATCCAGAGGGCGGTTTGACATAGACTTCCTCACTTATATAGCCATTTAAGAATGCACTTTTATCATCCATTTGATACAGAATTATATCATGATTAGCAGCAAATGATAAAAGAATTCTAATTGCTTCTAACCTGGCCACTGGAGCAAAAGTCTCAGTGTAATCAATACCTTCCTGTTGACTGTATCCTTGAGCTACAAGTGTGGCTTTGTTCCTTACCACTTCACCTTTTTCATTGAGTTTATTCCTGAACACCCACTTGGTTCCAATAATGTTTTTGTTTGGTCTGGATACCAGATCCCAATCATCATTCCTTTGAAATTTATTCAGCTCTTATTGCATTGCAAGTATCCAACCTTCCTCTACCAAAGCTTCATCAACATTGCTTGGTTCAATTGTTGAGAGTAAACCAAATAGACTGGTTTCTCTACTTAATGATCTGGTCTTCAATGGTTCTGCTGCACTGCCAATAATGAGAGTTTCTAGATGTGAAGACTTGTACTTCCATCCATTCTTTCCCTCTGACTTGTCTTCAGAGTCAGCATGTTCTTCTTCCTTGCTTTCATCTTTATCTTTCTCAGGTTCTGCTGCTCGTCTAGCTTCTGGTTCCTGTGCCTCTGGTTCACCTGCAATTTCCTCATCTTGCTTTGACTTTTCAGAGTCAAGATGTTTATCATCATACTTAATGTGGATTGATTCTTCCACAATGTTAGTTTCCTTGTTAAACACTCTATAAGCTTTTGATCTCTCAGAGTAACCAAGAAAGGTACACTTTTGAGATCTAGAGTCAAACTTAGCTAGATTATCTTTAGTGTTCAACATAAAACAAGTACAACCAAATTGCTTGAAATAGGAAATGTTAGGTTTCTTACCTTTCCACAGTTCCTATGGAGTTTTATTTAAGATTGACCTGATGTACACTCTATTCTGAATGTAGCAACTTGTGTTGAGAGCTTCTGCCCAAAGGTAGGTGGCAAGCTTCATATCATTCAGCATGGTTCTGGCCATCTCTTATAGTGATCTATTCTTTCTTTCCACCACTCCATTCTGTTGTGGTGTTATGGGGGATGAGAAGTTTTGAGAGATTCCATTCTCATCACAGAATTCTTCAAAGTATTTGTTCTCAAATACACCTTCGTGATCACTTCTGATGGTTATGATCTTGACACCCTGTTCATTCATTACTTGCTTACAAAAAGAAATAAACACTTTGTGAGATTCATCTTTGTTCTTTAAAACTTTTACCCAAGTCCACCTTGAGTAATCATCAACAATCACAAATCCATATTTCTTACCACTGAGTGAAGCTGTTTGAACAAGACCAAACAGATCTAAGTAAAGCAGTTCAAGTGGTTGAGAGGTAGAAACACATTTTTTTAGTTTTAAAAGAGCTTTTAGTTTGTTTACCTCTTTCACATGCTTCACACAGAATCTCAGTTTTGGAACTTACCTTGGGAAGCCCTCTTACCAACTGGAGTTTGCTCAACTCAGATATAAGTCTAGGGTTTGCATGCCCTAGCCTCTTATGCCAAATCATATTCTGCTCACTTACAGATAATAAGCATTTGACCTGTTTCTTATCAAGACTAAACAAATCAATGTTATAAACATTATCTTTCCTAATGCCAGTAAACAAAACAGATTTATCAAGTTGACTAACAACTTTGCATGTTTTTTGGTTAAAGATGACATCATATTTGCAATCACTTAGTTGACTTATGCTCAAAAGATTATGCTTCAGACCTTTTACTAACAGAACATTTTTAATAGAAAGGGAAGAAGATTTGTTACCAACTGTTCCTGTACCAATAATCTGACCTCCAAAGGAAACTTTGCCCCATTTTTCATTGTCAGATCCAGAAACATAGATTTGTCTCTTGTCATGTGTTTGGAGCAACCACTATCCAAGTACCATGGTTTATGTTGCTGATCAGACCTTGCTTCAGAATCAGAGTCAGAGTCAGAGTCAGACTCATACTCAATTCGAGCCATCAGAGCCAGTTCAGCTTCTGGCCTGTTTAAGCAGTTTCCTTGATTCTGCTTTGGTATATAGATCATGTTCCTCTGATGATTCTGGAACATGTTTTGGTTCTGGTAACTTGGATGAATGTGGTGATTATAGTAACCTTGATGAGTCTGGTGATTTGGATGAGTTAAATGAATCTGATAATTCTGGGGATTTGGATGAATCTGACGATTCTGATGATTTTGATGAATATGATAATTCTGATGATTCCTGTAGTTATACTGATTCTGATAAGTAAAGTAATTTTGATGATCATACCTGAACCTTTGATATTGATACCTGTTCTGGTTCTGGTTCCAGTACTGATTCTGATTCTGGTTCCAGTGTTGGTTCTGGTTCCAGTTCCTGTGCCTCTGATACTGGTTCCAGTTCTGGTTCTTGTTCCAGTTCCTGTTCTAATTATGGTTCTAGTTTTGATTCTGGTTCCATTTCTGATTCTGATTCTGGTTCTAGTTGAGTTGACCAGACCTTTTTCCATCAGACTCAGATTGCCTGTGTCTGGTTGTAACAGGAACATAAACCTTCTTCTGCTTGTGCATTGCCAACATCCATTGTTCAGGCACCATTGTTAGTGTCTCCTTCTGGTTGCTCAGAATATCTGCAACATAGACAATTTGATCTTTTGGTACCTAGAACTGATTGGGTCTAGGTTTGTTAGTTTTAACAGCTCTATGATCTTGTTCAGATTTTACCATTGGACAAGATGATTCAGAGTGGCCTTTCTTAGCACAAACAATGCATAAAACATCATAATGAACAATTTTAGTTTCAACAATAGTTTCTGTAAAACCAAGACCTCTCTTTCCAATGCTACTGTTTCCATAAATCATATATGCATATTTACTTCTTTCCATTCCATTAGAAATAAAGTTTTGAAAAAATTGCTCATGCATATCAGATTCACAAACAGTTTTGGAAGTGGAACAAATATTACTTTTGAGAGTTTGGTTTTCAGATTTGAGTCTTGCAACTTCAATTTTAAAATCCTTGTTTTCAGTTGCATACTCAGAATTTTGATTCTTTAAAACTTGGACTTCTTTGGTCAGATTTTTCTTATCTTCCCTAAGAGTTTTCAGTTTTAAAGACATATTATTGTTTGCATTTAAAAAATCTTTTAAAGCATCAATTAATTCTGATTTAGTGAGATCAGAAAATACCTTACTGTCTTCATCTTCTGAACCTGTTCCAGAGTCTGAGGTGTATCCAAAACTTGAGTTGGTATGAGCCATAATTGCTTCCTCTGATATGCTTCCAGACTTGCCTGAATGACTGCTTTGATCATTCTTCCTTCTGCCTGCTTTCCTTCTTGAAACTGTGCCTTTATGAACTCCAGAGGGAGACCTGATGTGTGCCATCATTGCTGTTTCTGCCTCTTCTTCATCAGACGATTCTTCTTCTGATTTTGATGCATCTCAGGCTGCCACCAGACCCTTTTTTTTTTAATCTGGAACTCTTCTTGTGCTGTTTGCCTTTTTCCAGATTTGGACATTCTGACTTGATATGTCTAGGTTCATTGCATCCATAACAGATGATGCTCTTCTTGTCAGATTCTTCATTTCCTTTGCTGTTATGTTTCTTCTTGGAGCCTCTCCTCTTCCTGTTTTTCCAGATCTTAACCATCTGTTTGGTTAAGTAAGCCATATCATCACAATCACTGTCACTATCCTCTAATTCTGGTGCTGCCTTTGCAACTTTATTCTGTTTTGACTTTAGGGCCAGATTCTTCTCTTTGGTTCATCTGCTTCTAGTTCTATTTCATGACACTTGAGTGAGCTGATCATATCTTCAAGTCTTAAGTTATTCAGATCTCTGGCTTGCTGAACTGCACACACGAGAAGGGATGGTTAAATTGTGTTTGACTAACTTGAATACTTTTTCTGTTTTTACAGTTTTAAAACAAAACTTGATGTATGAATAAAACAGAGTTAGCAGCGGATATGAAGTAAAAATAAAAACACATAATTTTATACTGGTTCACCGTTAACGAGGCTACGTCCAGTCCCTTCACCTTGAAGGATTTCACTAATTCAAACCTTGAATTACAGCAGTTCCACTAACCCTCCAAATCAGTCTTCTCAAACAGTCTAACAATCCTAGACTCTTGAGGAATACAGCACCTTGACTTCCTAAGTCAAGTCTTCTCCTGCCAATCTGACAACCCCAGATTGTAAAAGGAATTACAACGCCTTGAATCTAATTGCCAAGTAATCTGCTACCCCTTCTGACTCCCTCAGATTGTAGATCTAACACATGGGAAAGAAAACAACACGAGTGCTTGCATCTTGAAAGCTGGAACTCACAATTAACCTTACTGAAAACTTGAGTGTTTGCTTTGGAAGTGTATGACTCTTTTGTGATTTTAGATACTATGTATTCTTCCTTGAGCCTCCTTTTATAGATGCAGATTTGGGCCTCTTCCAAGCTTAATTTCGAGCTGAATCTTGTTGGATTCTCTTGCAAAAATAACTTGACCAATTGGGCTTTATTTAAATAAAAAACATATCTTTTACTAAGCTTCAGATTTTCTTTCAAAATAACTGGCCAATCAAGTCTTTAGTTCCTTCCCGCCAACAATTCCTAAGTTCCACAATACTTCACTTTATTTTTGTAACAATTCTTTTTAATACTTTGATCAAAATAAATTAAAATATCCACCGTTAATCCTCATGATTAAATCTGGACCATTTGATTTTCTGCGCTAGTCCATATATGGACCATACTAATTGATATGTTGTGATCCTCTGATTTCGGCCATCCCTGGACCACACTTCCTAACCTTCTGATCTTCTGATCTCGACCATCCTGGTCTAGCAAACTGATCTGGTGTGATCCTCTGATCTCAGCAACTGTTGGACCACACATTCTGACCTTCTGATTTCGGCCAACACTGGGCCGTGGTCTGATCTTATGATCTCGACCAACACTGGGCCAAATAATTAATTCTAAACCATTGATCTGAAAATCTTCCCTCTGATCTGGACCAATTCTGGACTTGGTCTGGATTAAACTGAAATTAAATCTGGACAAATAATATTTCAGTCTGGATATTTTACCTTTGATTTTGGATCAGGTCTGGATCAATTCTGGAAATCATTTCTTCTGGTCTAGACTTAGTTTCATACCCTGAACCATGCTATCTTCTTGTCTGGGTCAAATCTGGGTTAATTCTCTTGTTCTGAACCCATTAATTCATCCTCTGATTAAGTCTGGAACAAGTCTGGACTGTTTATCATTTCACTGCCAGGCCATCTTCTGGTCAGAATAACTTCTGGCATAAATCTGACATTTAACATATTCTGGTTTGGAACAAGTCTCCCTTTGGCAGGCTTCCTTCTGGTCTGGTCCAGGTCTCCTTCTGACTTTGCTTCCTTCTAATCTGGGCCAGCAAAGATACCTTCTGGTGATGTTTTGACATCCTGGAGTATCTTCTGGTACCTTCAGGATTCAATCTCTGGAACCCTTTGATCTTCTGCTTTGATTACTTCAGCTTCTGATGGCATTTGTTTTAATAATTCAAGGTTCAAAATAAGATTACATGGAGTGCTTTTGTAAACATCAAAATCCTAAGTACTTAGAACCAACTTGGTTCCAACATAGTCAACAAAATCCTTTTTAAAACACGCGTATATAATTTTACTGATAGTGGTAAACGTAATCCCAATCCGATGTCACTATCAGAGCAGAAATTCCCAATTTAATAAACGTTAACAATAACAACACAAAAAAAAACTTATAATAAAAGTCTTGGAGACAAGATGGCTCCCACCACTCGGATGGTATTAGTCGTCACCTAAAGCTTACAACTCGTCTGCATCCATCGCAAATGCCAAACACAAACAACGAGGGGTGAGTATCGAAATTATGTAATAGTATAATATAAATGAGGAGAACACGCAAATAGTCAAATTATTACAAACATGAGAAACACTCAAGAACATTATATCAAGGTTAATCACAATGAATTAGTTACAAGGATGAAATGTTATGCATGTCCTATACTCTATACTTCTTCATCACTTGGTACCATTCTACTCTGAAGTACTTGGTTAGGAGGCCTGATGCTATGCCACTACAAGAGTGGACGGACAATTTATGAATGGCCAAGTCCTCATAGATCACCTCAACTCAACCCGAGACACATATAGCACGGTAGCTCTCGGCCTTAGGGAATAACCCACTAATCCACTTAGGAATTCCCAATTAGATGTACCCCCAAGGTCTATCAGTCTTACCTTACGGTTCGACTGTAGCCCTCCACGATCAGGCTAATTCAGTTGTACTTCCCCGAATCACTAGGTTTGTCAGACCCTCCCTATATGATGACAAAATAATCCTCACTTCAAAACTACAACATCTATCTCATACTTACTCGATTGTCACAACTCAATAAATTTCAACTCACAATATACATCAAAATTTACATCATTAAATATATATATGTATATAATTAGTCAATCACCATAAAATCCCAATTTTATCAATCACAGAATAAATCAAATAGGTGGTGCATTCAAGTAATATCACAGTTTTAAATCCAGTAAACCAGATCACTCAAGTACATATCATTCACACAATAACAATCAAAACACAAGATTTCATAAAATTAAACAATATGAAATCTTGATATAATTAAACTCATAACAATTCTATAGGTTGTTAAAATACATTTTAGTCCTCACTATTACCATTCATATATTATTAATTAATTATTATTACTCAATAGGGCTCGACCGTACGTAGCAAGCCCCGGGTGAATATATGGGAATTTCGGTATTTCCGTTCATCTCATATTATTTTATACTCATAAAATCGAACCTCTTCTCACCCCTTACCTCAATTGAAGAATTCGCCCAACGAATCTGACCTGCTAAATTGCCACGTCTTCGTCGGTCCTTGTCTCTGGTGCTCGGCTAGGCGGCTTGTTCTAACTCTAAAACTCTGCTTGTCTAAAATATATATTAGGGCTTACATATATATATATATATATATATATATATATATATATATGGCTAAGGTACAATAATATTATTAATATTATTATTATTTTAAACCCATTCTAATTTAAATATATATATATATCTATATACATAAAAAAAATTATTTATTTATTCTATTTTATATTTGTAAGTTAAATATAGTTAATATTTATGATTTAAATCGATTAGTAAGGCAAACACACAAGACACACATGAAAAAAATTTAACACATTTTAACACTCATATAATATTAGTAGTGTACTTATTATACTATTAAAGCAAAATAATAAAGAAAAATTGGGGTGTCACACCAATTACTAATATCAATTATATTTGTTTCATTTTTATTTTATTTTATTGGATTTGCTTAAATTTTGTTCTACAATTAATATATTTATTCCAAATAGTATAATTAGATAAAAAGAATATATGCTATATATATGTTACTTAAAAGATAAAATGTTTTACACTGGATTGTGGCATCATCACTCATGGGAAAAAAATTCTAACAAAAAGATATTCAAAAGTTTAAATACAGAATTAGAGTTATTTAAAAAAAGATAATTAGGGTTTGTTTCTACTACTATTTATTATTTGTTTTGTTATCAGAATATGTTCTTGAAGCCCAATTACTAACATCATAAATAAGTTAGGTATTTTTTTATTTGATTCTATTTACTTAATTTTTATACAATTAATATACTATTTGTAAATATTAATTTTTGTTAAATTATTAAAAAAAATAAAAACATCATAAGTTTAAAAACATATTTTTGTTATTTCTCTTTTGTTAAGATTTATTTTTTTATCACTAATAGAAAGTTAAGCTCAATTACTAATCCAAAAACATATTTTATCTACATTACTTTAAATCAAAATTTATTTTTAATTTAAAATAATTTATATAGATGACAACTTATCTCATGGGTTGCTCGGACTCACACACTAATTATATATATAATTTTCTTCTTATGATAATTATTAGCTAAGCTACTAAGTTGTAATAAGGCGATAAATGGTATCAGAGCCTTTTCTGAGTAAGTTATTCATATGAATTTATAATTCTAGCAACATCTTTTTTGTTTCTATAAATGAAATGTTTTTAGTGTTTTCTTTAAAACATCATCGTTTTTCCCAGAGGAAGGGAGTGTTAAGATGATTTTCTAAAAAAGAAAATTTTGCTAAAAATATTTCGATATCTTTGATTTAGGAGAAATCCTTCTATCCCTTAGGGTTGATAGTTAAACAGTTTCACTGTTTGCAAAGATATCAAAAAAGATGTTGAGAGAAAGATGAATTCATAAGTTCAACTGACTCATTAAGATCTGGTTCTTTTACTCGTCTTATTACAACTGATTTAGCATATCTTTTGAGTTATCTGTTATGAATTTAGATGATTATAATCATCAAGAAAATTCAATAAAAAATGTAGAATTAGTTGAATATCCAAAAAATTTGGATCAATTAAATAAATGGACTATTCCATCTATTCCTCCTAAACAAATATACAAATTTGGTATGTTTGATCTCATGTCTCGTTATGCAGTTAAGACCATAGAACAGACTATATAGGTTTCTGATAATATTCAGACAATAAAATTATTAAGTAAAAAAGATTTACTTCCTTTTAAGAATTATAATTTTATTCATATTGGACTTATTCAAATTGCTTTTAAACCTCTAACTTTGTTAGGTTTATATTCTAGCATCATGGCATATGTTAGAGATGGTAGAAGTAAAGACTTCAAATCATCCCTAGCTGCTTTAATTGAAACCAGCTTGTGTCATGGTCCTGTTTATTTTGATGTTTCCCCTAATTTAAGTTTATCTTTGACCGATAAAAACTTATTAGATGCTATACAGCTCACTATACATACAAATGGGTATAACTTTAAACCAGGAAGTGAAATAATAGCAATATGCTATAGAGTTTATTATAAAGTCTTAAATACACTTAATCCAAAGGTTAAGCAAATATCTTTTCCCGGGACTACTACTTTAGTCCAAACTAATTTATTAACCTCTAATATAGTTACCAATAGACTAATAAAGTGGAATGAAATCAAATTCCCAGAAACTTGGTTTTTACCCCAAGCCATAGAGTCTGAACCTATATTAAATAAGGATATAGACCAGATTATCCAAACTAATGAAGGGGATATAGAAATAAAATTCAATCCCAAAAGAATTATTAGAATTCCTAGAAGTCTTTCAGAAAGACACTTTGAGTTTTATATAACTTTTACTGAATTAGGCAGAGCTTCTACCTTTCAACAGGTAGAAGAAATAGAAACTGTAGAAAATATTAGAATTAGTGAGGATAAAATTCCTTATGGAATTTATCAGAAAAATAATTCTCAGAGTAGACTATCACCTACTCAATCAGAAATGAGTTTTCATATATGATGACAGATTTCATAGATTTCTCCCCATGAAGTAAGATGAGAGAATTCATTAATAGTGAATTCCAACATGAGAGAAATGCCCAATTTAGGCAATGATATTTTAAGAAATTTTCACCTCATGAACTTAATAATTCAAAGACGATTATTATGAAGAATTAACCAAAACCCAGGATTATATTCCTTTTGTTAAATGGTTTGTTAATTATTTTACTAAAAAGATTAAGAATGAAATTTTAGTTCTTCAATCCAAGACTTGGGAAACTACTAAAGGAGAAAAAATTAGTTCTATATTTCCTCCAAAACAACCCATAAGCATAGGGCAAAATATAGAAGCAAATGCTTTTCTTAGCCTTCAGAAGGTAGAAAGTAACCATGTTACTATCAAAGAGCTAAATTCCATTATTAAAGCTCAAAATTATACTAATGTGTTTCTTTTATGTTTAGGAGAACAGTTTATTTCTCTTGAAAAAGATTTATTATCTTTAAAAAATATGTTTGAAAAACAAATTTTCCAACAAAAATTAATTTTGGATCAAACTAATGAGAATAAGCTACCAAAATAGTTGAAACTCCTATTGTTCAACCACCTTTGGAAGTAAAAGGTTTCAAGATGGAAGATAATATTAAAATCCTTGAACAAAAATTAAAGGGAATAAATTTAAATGTTTTATCCCAAAAGGAAACTTTAGACATTTTTGAAGATGATATTTCAAAAAATAGTGAATATATAAATAATTTGACAAATATGTTTGCTGATCAAGATATTAATAAAATTGATAATATTAATCCAATATATACTTCCAAACCTATTGATAAGTATTATTACAAGAGACCTTCTCCTCAAGATTTACTCTTTGAGGAAACTGAACCCTATCAGAATTCTTATTCTGGTAAAGCCATTTATCAGTGGAATATTGATGGTTTAAATGATAAACAAATTATTGATACAATACATAGAATGATGATGTATTCAACTGTTTGTAAGCAAAATGGTAACTCTGATAATGTCATAGCAAATTTTTTAGTAACAGGTTTTATATGCCAACTCAGAGGTTGGTGGGATGCTTATCTCACTGATACTCAGAAACAAAATATTCTAAATCACAAAAAAGAAATTAAGATAGAAATAGATGGTAATATCACTACCACCACAACTAGTGAAGAAGATGCTGTTTATACTCTTTGTTTAGCAATCTTACATAATTTTGTAGGAACAAATATTCCTATTGTAGAAAAATTACAAACTCTTTTACAAAATTTAAGATGTCCTTCGCTAACCCATTTTAGATGGTATAGGGATACTTTTTTATCAAGAGTTTTCCAATTAAAAAATCCTGATTCTATTCATTGGAAGTCTAAATTTGTAGACGGCATACCTTATCTTTTTGCTGAGAAGGTAAGACAATCTTTAAGGTTAAAAAATGATAGCATAAATATTAATTATGCTGATTTAACCTATGGCCAAATTATTAATGCATGTGTTAATGAAGGATTATCTTTATGCAATGACATAAAATTAAAAATCAATTAAAAAAGCAAAAATTATCAGAAAAACATCAATTAGGAGAATTCTGTGAACAATTTCCTTTTGACATTGACAAGCCACCTGGCCTGAATAAAAAGCATAAGGTTATTAAGCCTTATAATAAGAATAAAAACAAATCCAATAATTTTTATAAATTTCCTCGCAAGAAGAGATTCAGAAAAAATTATAAAGAAAGACCTAAAGAAAAACCTTTCCACAATAAAGGCAAAAGGAAAGCCAAAAATTTAGACATTACTTGTCATAAATGTGGCAAAGTGGGTCACTATGCCAACAGGTGTTGGACCAAAAAAGCATTAAATGAAATTGAGGACAACCAATTAAGGACCCAATTAGAAAAAGTTTTGTTAATTAGTTCTGAATCAGAACTAGAATCTTCAAATGAAGATATAGAAGATATCAATGATACTTCTACTGATTCATCATCTTCTGGCAACAATAGCTGCCAATGCAATGAAATAAATTATTGGAAATCCATTGTGGATATGAATGGATTAAATGTTCTCACTACATAACAAGATGAAGCCTTAAAGGTTTTAGAAACTATTTCAGATAGTAATTTAAAGAAAAAAATGATCAATTTTCTAATGAAGGAAACTGTTAAAGAAGCTCCTTTAATTATAGAAGCGCCTTATCAAATTAGTGAGGTATTATAAAGATTTAGACAAACCAATGGAACCCCTGTTTCCACTATGGATTTAAAAAGAGAAATAAATCTCTTAAAATCTGAAATTACTCAGATTAAAAAAGATAATAATATTTTATCCCAAAGAATTTCTATGTTAGAGATTCCGAAACATTTAGAAGCCAGTACTTCCAATAATAAAGAAACTACTTCTAATAATTATTTATCTATTCTGGACAAAGTCACTTCACAAAAATGGTTTGTTAAAATTACTTTAGTCATTAGTAGAAATTTTATTTTGGAAAATGAAATAGCTCTAGTCGATAGTGGGGCTGATCTTAATTGTATTCAAGAGGGAATTATCCCTACTAAATATTTTTCAAAAACCACACAGGCCCTTACTAAAGCTGGTGGAGACAAAGTACAAGTTAATTATAAACTTTCAAATGCATATATTTGTAATAAAAATGTTTGTTTACCAACATCTTTTATTCTAGTTAAAAATTTAACTCATAGAATTATACTAGGAACTTCTTTTTTGCATAATATTATGCCTATAATAAACATTGATCAAAATGGTATTACTACCATTATTGACAATAAGCAAATTATTTTTGAATTTATTACTGATCCTCAAACTAGAATGTTAAATGAGGTCAAAGACATTCTTATTAGTAAAGAAAAACAATTATGTTTTCTTAAAAATGAAATAAATATTTTTAATATTAAGGATCATCTTAATAAAGATGAGACTAAGAGACAAATTAGAACTATTGAACAACAGTTCAAAACAGAAGTGTGTAATGATTTACCAAACGCTTTCTGGAATAGAAAACAACACATCATTTCTTTACCCTACATTGATGACTTTAAAGAAAGTCAATTTCCAACTAAGGCCAGGCCAGCTCAAATGAATCAAGAATATCTTGATCTTTGCAAAAAAGAGATTAATAATCTTTTAGAAAAAGGATTAATTAGAAAATCCAAATCACCACGGAGTTGTACAGCTTTTTATGTAAATAAAAATGCTAAACAGGAACGAGGTGTTCCTAGATTAGTTATTAATTATAAACCTCTTAATAAAGTTCTGAAATGGATAAGGTATCCAATTCCTAATAAAAAAGATTTATTAGATAGACTTAATTATGCCTTAATTTTTTCAAAATTCGATATGAAATCAGGCTATTGGCAAATTCAGATAAATGAATCTGATAAATACAAAACAGCCTTTACTGTCCCCTTTGGACACTTTGAATGGAACGTCCTTCCATTTGGGCTAAAAAATGCCCCTTCTGAATTTCAGAATATTAGGAATGATATTTTTAATCCCTATTCTAATTTTATGATAGTTTATATTGATGATGTTTTAGTGTTTTCAAAAAATATTAATCAACACATAAAGCATTTAAAGATTTTTAAAAATTTAGTCAAACATAATGGTCTAGTTTTGTCTGCTCCCAAAATGAAATTATTCCAAACAAAAATTAGATTTTTGGGTCATGAAATAGACCAAGGAACAATTGTTCCTATTAGCAGAAGCATTGAATTTGCTTCAAGATTTCCTGATATTATTACTGATAAGAAACAGCTCCAAAGATTTTTGGGAAGCTTAAATTATATTTCAGATTACTATGAAAATCTTTCTCAAGATACAGCTATTCTTTATAAGAGACTTAGAAAAAATCCAGGACCATGGACAAATGAACATTCTTTAGCTGTCCAAAGAATTAAAAACAAAGTTAAATGTTTGGCTTGTTTGAATTTAGCAAATCCTAAGTTTTTTAAAATTGTTGAAACTGATGCTTCAAATATTGGTTATGGAGGAATCATAAAACAGATTAATCCAGACACCAATAAAGAAATCTTAATAAGATTTACTTCTGGAAAATGGAATCCAACACAGTCTAATTATTCGACCATTAAAAAAGAAATGCTTTCTATTATTAAATGTATTTCTAAATTCCAAGATGATTTATTAAACCAAAAATTTTTGTTAAGAATTGATTGTAGCTCAGCTAAATCAATTATTGAAAAATATGTCAAAAATCTTGTTTCAAAACAAATTTTTGCTAATTGGCAAGCTCAATTATCAGTATTTGAATTTGATATTCAATATATTAAAGGAGAAAATAATTCTCTTGCAGACTACCTAACTCGTGAATTTTTGCAGGGAAATTAAGCAATCATCCTGGGGAAAAACCCAGAAAGAATGGCGACCCCAATCAGGGGAAGAGGCAAAGGCTATAATAGCCGAGGTCGTGGTGGAAGAAGGAGTAACAATTTGTTACCCTATCAAGAATCAAATATTCCTCTAATAGGGGACTGGACTACAGTCCATAGGAATAGAAATTTGCAGCAATTACCTGCACCACCAAAGAAAGAAGATATTCCTTCTTCCTCAACAAGTAAGACATCATCTTACAAAGAGGTTGCGGTTAATGAAACCCAGCAAGAAGTAACAGAATATTTTGAGAACCCTGTTACAGAAGACATAATGAATGTCGAAGAAGAAGATGTAAAATTGTCACCTAATGATGGATGGTCAATCAAAACAAGATACCTCGAATCAAGAAGATATCCTGGACTTTATGGTAAGTCTAGACCTAATTTGGAAGTCTTATTACAAATCACTGAATCAGTGACTATCACTCACCATTATCAGAATAACAATCCAGGAAGTTTTATAAACTTTAGTAAATGTCATATCAATAAGATATTAACTCCCAGAGAATGGGGATTAAATCCTAATGGTGGAAAGGCAATTAAAATTGCTGAAGATAAAATTATTTATTTTAATTACTGGGATTATGTCCAAGCTTTTACACTAGCCTTTTATTATCAAAATCCAAAGAATAAACATTCTTGGTTTTTTAGCATCAATCCAGATATAGCTGAGAAACCTATACCAAATTGGTTTTTTAATTGGTGGATCAAATTCGGTCCTTCTTTAGAAATTCTACCAGAAAATATTCTAGACTTATACAATTCATGGTGCAATTTTAGCCCTTTAATTTTGAAAAATTCATCAAAATTAATATTTGGACAAGGTCCATGTTTATTCTTTATTAAATTTCAAATTCCATGGATATGGAGGTGGACTGTGACAATAGCTTAGGATAAATTCCATATTCCTGTTCTTTAGAAATTCGGTCCTTCTTTAGAAATTCTACCAGAAAATATTCTAGACTTATACAATTCATGGTGCAATTTTAGCCATTTAATTTTGAAAAATTCATCAAAATTAATATTTGGACAAGGTCCATTTTTATTCTTTATTAAATTTCAAATTCCATGGATATGGAGGTGGACTGTGACAATAGCTTAGGATAAATTCCATATTCCTGTTCTTAGAAGAAATTTCTTCTACAAATGGTGGAATAGAATGTCTAATGAAGATCTCTAGTGTATGGAAGCCAAGATTAAAACAACTATTGTTGATGACCAATCAAAGAGAAAAGAACAAGGTTCTCAAGAAATTTCCATGAATAATCTAAAAGATGCTTTCAAAAAATTCATCCTAATGAGACTGAAGAACAAATTATGGTCAGGGTTCTTGATCATACGAAAAACCAAGTTTTTAAAACTTTCCCAAGAAAGAATAAAAATGTTTTCATGGAAACCAGTTCACAAGGATCAATGGATTCCAATGCTTTTGACTGTTTAGTTGGAAAATCCCAAGAAGATGAAGAACCTAGTCCCGAAGATATTTGGGATGCTATGATAGAGACAATGACTCAGCAAAGTAGAAAGGGAAAAGGACAACAATAAGACGTAAGCCATGACATAATCAGACTAATAATTCATAACAGGCCAAAAAACCAAGACATTATGTTATCGGCCATCAAAAGAAAGAATCTCTTTAAGTCAAAAAGGAAGCAATAATTTGAAGGTGCAAACACGAGAAGGGGGGGTTGAATTGTGTTTGACTTAACTTGAATACTTTTCCAGTTTTTATACTTTTGAAACAAAACTTGATGTATAATTAAAAACAGAGTTAGAAGCGGATAAAAGTAAAAATAAAACTCACAGTTTTTATACTGGTTCACCGTTAATGAGGCTACGTCCAGTCCCTTCACCTTGAAGGATTTCACTAATTCAAACCTTGAATTACAACCTTGCTACTGACCCTCCAAGTCAGTCTTCTCAAACAGTCTAACAATCCTAGACTTCTTTGAGGAATGCAGCTCCTGTCTTCAGCCAATCTGACAATCCCAGATTGTAGAAGAAATCACAACACTATAAATCTAATTGCCAAGTAACCTGCTACCCCTTCTGACTCCCTCAGATTGTAGACTCTACTTCAACAACTTAGATTTAGCACACAACACTATGAATCTAATTGTCAAGTAACCTGCTACCCCTACTGACTCCATCAGCTTGTAGACTCTACTTCAACAACTTAGATTTGACACAGTGGAATGAAAATAACAAGAGTACTTGCTTCTTGAAAGCTGAAACTCACAATTGACTTCTATGAAAATTTGGGTGTTTGCTTTTGGAAGTGTATGACTCTTTTGTGATTTTCGATGCTTGAGTATTCTGCCTTGAGCCTCCTTTTATAGATGCAGATTTGGGCCTCTTCCAATGCTTAAATTCGAGCTGAATCTTGCTGGATTCTCTGTAAAAATAGCTTGACCAATTGGGCTTCATATAAATAAAAAAACATATCTTCAGATTTCCTTTCAAAATAACTGGCCAATTAAATCTGTTGGTTCCTTCCCGCCACAGCTCCTGAATTCCACAACACCTCACTTTATTTTTGTAATAAATCTTTTTAATCCTTTGATCCAAATAAATTAAATTCTCCACCGTATAAATTTCCTGATTAAATCTGGACCATTGGATCTTCATGCGCTAGTCCACATCTGGACCATACTGATTGTTATGTTGTGATCCTTTGATTTCGGCCTTCCCTGGACCACACTTCCTGACCCTCTGATCTTCTGATTTCGGCCATCTTGGATGCGCACCTGATATGCTATAATCCTCTGAATTCGGCCTTTGCTGGACTATACATTATGTCCCTCTGATTTCGGCCAACACTGGGCCATGGTCTGATTTTGTGATCTGGACCATCATTGGACCAAATAATTAATTCTGAACCACTAATCTGGAAATCTTTCCTCTGATCTGGACTAATTCTGGACTTTGGTCTGGATTAAATTGAAATTAAATCTGGACAATAAATATTTCAGTCTGGGCATTTTACCTTTGATTTTAGATCAGGTCTGGATCATTCTGGAAATCATTTCTTCTTGTCTTGACTTAGTTTCATGCCCTGAATCATGCTCTCTTATTGTCTGGGTCAAATCTAGATTGATTCTCTTGTTCTGGACTCATAAACTTAGCTTCTGGTTGAGTCTGGAACAAGTCTGGGCAGTTTAATATTTCACTGCCAGGCCATCTTCTGGTCAGAATAACTTCTGGAATAAATTTGATATTTGATTCCTTTTGGTCTGGATCAACTCTCCCTCTGGAAGGATTTCCATTGGTATGATCCATGTTTCCTTCTGATTTTTCTTCCTTCTGATATGGGCCAGCAAAGATATCTTCTGGTGATGTTTTTGACAACCTGGAGTATCTTCTGGTAATTCCAGAATTCATTTTCCTTTGATCTTCTGCTTCTGATTTCTTCATATTCTGATTGTATTTAATTTAATAATTCAAGGTACAAAATAAGATTACATTGATTGCTTTTGTAACCATCAAAATCCTAAGTACTTAGAACCAACTTGGTTCCAACATAATTTTGCTTTTACTATTTTCTTTTTTATCTCTATGTCATTATTTGATGTGACGATGGGGCCCACAAAGTGCACCCGGCATCAATTATGATCTTTGTCATTTGTATAACCGGCTATTGAATGTTATAATAGCCTTTTTACCGGCTTAAATAGTAAGCCTTGGTTTCTCTATATAAGGTATTAGATGCCTTAGTTGTAATCAAGCTTTGAAAATACAATTTCCTTTCATATTACACTCTCCTCTGATAGTCTACTATTTTCCAACTTATTTTTATTTTATCTTCCTCATCCATAAATAAGGTATCTAATTTTCTCCTTATGATAATTATTAGCTAAGCTACTAAGTTGTACTAAGGCGATAAATGGTATCAAAGCCTTTTCTGAGTAAGTTAAAATATTCAGACAATAAAATTATTAAGTAAAAAAGATTTACTTCCTTTTAAGGATTATAATTTTATTCATATTGGACTTATTCAAATTGTTTTTAAACCTCTAACTTTGTTAGGTTTAAATTCTAGCATCATGGCATATGTTAGAGATGGTAGAAGTAAAGACTTCAAATCATCCCTAGCTGCTTTAACTGAAACCAGCTTGTGTCATGGTCCTGTTTATTTCAATGTTTCCCCTAATTTAAGTTTATCTTTAACCAATAAAAACTTATTAGATGTTATACAGCTCACTATACATACAAATGGGTATAACTTTAAACCAGGAAGTGAAATAATAGCAATATGCTATAGAGTTTATTATAAAGTCTTAAATACACTTAATCCAAAGGTTAAGCAAATATCTTTTCCCGAGACTACTACTTTAGTCCAAACTAATTTATTAACCTCTAATATAGTTACCAATAGACTAATAAAGTGGAATGAAATCAAATTCCCATAAACTTGGTTTTTACCCCAAGCCATAGAGTCTGAACCTATATTAAATAAGGATATAGACCAGATTATCCAAATTAATGAAGGGGATATAGAAATAAATTCAAAAATAATTTGCTTATTGTCAATAATGGTAGTAATACCATTTTGATCAATGTTTATTATAGGCATAATATTATACAAAAAAGGAGTTCCTAGTATAATTCTATGAGTTAAATTTTTAACTAGAATAAAAGATGTTGGTAAACAAACATTTTTATTACAAATATATGCATTTGAAAGTTTATAATTAACTTGTAATTTGGCTCCACCAGCTTGAGTAAGGGCCTGTGTGGTTTTTGAAAAATATTTAGCAGGGATAATTCCCTCTTGAATACAATTAAGATCAGCCCCACTATTAACTAGAACTATTTCATTTTCTAAAATAAAATTTCTACTAATGACTAAAGTAATTTTAACAAATCATTTATATTAAGAGTAGTATTGCATCTCAACTAATCTAATGACTCGACTAATCACTAGATATTTTACAAATTAAATTTATTTTATCATTAAAAGATCAATAAAATTTATCATTTTATTAAGAAATATAGACAACCAAATGAAACGTATATAATGAGAAGTATTATATAAAAGGAGTTGACTTGAGAGAGTTTTATTGCAAAAATAATATTTATCAATTGTCTTACTTAAAAAAATACAATCAATTTACTTACAATTTTATTTTTACGTGTATATATTTGTATGGAACAAAAATTATACTACATTATTTTTATGTGTATGTAGCACAAATTTTACTTCATTATTTGTTTGATGTTTTTGTTTGATGTCATTGTTAGAGATTGTTGAATAATTTTCAACAATGCAAATTGTTATACTTAGTTTAAATTTTGTTATTTTAATTTTCAAGATTAAAAATCCACAATTGTTGTTTACTGTCGTTATTTTTTTTTTTGGTAATTTCTCTCATGTTGAAGGTATTCTAAGTTGTGTATGCATGGTGAAAATTCAGGATTGCAATACAATCTGGAAATAGAGAAAATTGCAAAGCTAAAAAGAATAAGAGTTAGAGAAACAAAACAAGCAGAATTAAGAGGCATTGAAAGAAGCACTTGCTACCGTACTTATGCCTAGTGATTCTGATATTGAGTCGGAAGATATGAATCCACCACCATTGCTGCCACCGCAGCATGATCTTCGAGATTTCAGCAGAAAACAAAAATATGGGGCAAATGACTAGTTGATTTCAAGATGCAAGCACATTTCTTTTTAAAGTTAAGTCATTTGTGTTAAGTGCCCTAAAGAATGAATAGTTTTCAAGTGTTGAGGATAAAGATCTACAATATTTAACAAATTTCTTTGAGATATGTGGCACAACCAACCTCCCAGTGTGACTAAACATTTAACAAATTTGAATCAATGACATATATCTTTGGCAGAACAACTCAGATAACAACACTTATTTATTATGATAAGTGAGAACAATAAATAATAACCATCGAATTTTAATAATTTGAAATTAGCGACTTTGATTTTATACGACCTTGAAATAAGCATTCCATGTTTCTCAATATTACTTACCGCTTATTCCTCAAATAGAATTATAAGATATTTTCAATATTTTACACGTATTTTGTAAAACAATAACTGCATGTATGCTACCATTTTGTAGAGATTATTGACCTCCATTTATTAAAATAAATCAAAACTATAAATAGATCCAATATTAGTGCTCTATAAAGACATTCATTCAGTGATATTTTATTTTACATAATAATATTATGAAATAAGTGACAGGGATTTTGTCCAAAAAAAGTGGCAGGGACGAGTATAATTTTTTTCTCTTATCAAATATTAAAAAGCTTTTTAAATTCTATAAGAGGAATAACTAGTATTTTTTTTTACACAAGAATAAATTTCATCCAAATGATGAGAATAATACAATTAAATTGATCATAAATTGAATATTTTTCATCCATATTTTGAGATTAATAAGAAAGTAAAAAACACATTAACAATACACATAAGTATTTCAAAAACTAATGAAAAATCATCTAACCATAAATTTAATCCTATCAACCAAACTAATTACTTCTACATACAGTCAACGATAAACAGTAATGCAAGATCTACAATCTTTAATATAATCTATTTTCGGTAGAAAATTTGTTGTTGTTTCGTATCCACTATAGGTGATCTTTGACATGACCAATTCAATCATATGTCAACAAGACATGTGTAACGATGAGAGAATGTTGAAATTGGTGATAGCCTCCATAAGCTTGTTACTCAAAATATTCGAAGTATTTTCAACAAACACATAATGTGTAAACTTAAAACAAACAAAAAACACTACAACTAGACGAGAAGCAAGAATGTTGCACTAAGACGACGAACACAATAATGTCACACTCAAACGACAAATAAATGTTTGACTTTTTGTTTGCAATATCTATTTGGGGTAGAAACTAGGTTCAACTGACCTAAGATAATTGATGATGAAATTGATTCCGCGTTGATAGATAATTAATATGACCTTTTTATTTCCTATTGAAATACTATTAGGGATGAAGAGATAAGAAAAGTTAAAATTAGGAAAGGGAAAGAAAGTGAGTAGAACTAAACCTAACATGAAAGATTTAACACATGCACATAGATACGTGCTTACTAATTGTGATGCAGATGTTCCATTTTATACTAATTTAAAATTTTCCATTTTATACTAATTTAAATTTTTATAACTTTTTTAATTCTACTATCATTATTTTTAGAAAACACATTGCACATCTAAAGAGACAATGTCGGTCACGACAATTGTCACAACTTGAAATTGACCAATAAAATAATAAAAAATTTATTAAGTGATTTAAACTCACGGTGAGCATATTAGAATTGAATTATTTAAATTTTAGTGATTGTTTTTATACTGCAATTTACTATATTTCTTGAAATATTTTAGATTCAGCATTTGGGTTAACAAAGTAGTTCAGAAGTTACTCATGAACTTAGATAGTTTGCTCATGGACCATATGCGGTGGTAAGAAGATATAATGGTTATGCGATTGGAAATTAATTAGCTCACGATTTTTTCACCCCTTTTTAATCATTGGAAATTATCGAGTTTTTGTGAGAGTCGAACTCGATAGTTAAGGGTTAAGTCAACGATTCATTCACTTCAACTACCAATTGAGCTACAATGTTAGTCAGAGGGTCGGGTTGTTACAACCTATGTGATATTTTTTGTTTTTATCATCTCTTTCCTTTTGTGTTTTATGGATATCCTAATGTACTTTTTATGTTAATCTATTTAGTTGAGATGATTTAAAATATATTTTTCATTTAGAGTAGCAATGACTCAAAGAAGAAGATTAAATATTTGACATCGAGCAAGTGATATAAAGGAATACAATCTACTTCTAATAATACAAACTCATTCAATGTTCAAGGAAGTAATGTTGTAGAAAGTCGTTCTAGTCCAAGTCATACATAAGATGTCATACACGAGAAGTCTGTAGAATCTCACTCCATTCCTTCTAACATAGAAGTTGAAGAAGAAAAAATTGACAAAAGGTATGAATCATTAATTCTTTTTTAAAAGCTTTTTTATATTGTATTTTTTTATGACTTATATGGATACATACTTTTCTTTGCCTTTTGTTTTACTTGTAGATGTAGAGCCTAAATCGAGTAGGGTCCAACAAGAATATTAGATGTATGTGATATGGAAGATGATGATTTTATAATTATTAATTTGGATAGTTATGGTCGACCTATTGGTGAGAAAGCAACAAATCTTACACGTTAAATTGGTAGTGTGGTTAGAAGGCATCAATATGCTCCCATCAGCTACAAGCCATGAAAAGTCATGCTAAAGGATTACAAAAAAGAGATGTTGAAAGTAATAAAGGTATCGTGATTATACATTTAACTAATAACTTAAGCTTCTAAGAATTTATATACTTGTTGTTCCTTTGCATAACTTATTATGTTTATGTCAAAAGTTGTAATGTAACATATGTTTTATTTATTTATTTATTTATCATCTCTCATTGTGTAGAGAAAATTTGAATTTGTTCTTCCAATAAATGACTTAACAATAGAAATGTTAAAATATGAGTTGAATGAGAAGTAGAGGCAATGGAAGGATGATTTAAAGTAAATGGTATATGACCCTACTAAAACGGAAGAAGAAATTGCATATTTCGTACCAAATGGTAGGGTTGAACAAAATCAATATCGTGATTTGGTTCATCATTAGTTTTCTAATGAAGGACAAGTAAGTCATACATATTATGAGTAATATATTAAAGAGTTTATTATTTAGACTAATATATTTTGTATAAATTGCATAAAGTAAGTAAATTAATTGGCAAAATTATGCTAAGTTTGAGGATGTTCATTGTATGGGTACAAAAATTCTCCCAAAACATATTGATGAGAATGTTTGTTTCTATTTTTACTTTTCATGGGTTTAATTTGATTTGCAAAACAAAATGCATTTAACTATTTTGAGGTTTTGCCTTGCACCCTAAACCCTAAACTTGAACACAGAGAGATTTGCATTGATATCCGCATGAATCAATTGTCAATGAAAACACTACAAGATTGATTGTAAGTTTTGATTATAACTAAACAATACTAACATATAAAATGTGTATAAATTAAGTTTGACTAAGTGTTGAATTTTATTTTGAATTGTTGTCCATTTTGTTTGCACTTGAGGCTGGTAGTTGACTAGCAGGAACTGATTTGCTTGCTTATTGTACTGGTAGTTTAGCTTGAAATTTTAGGAGATGTTGTGTTGGCTAGCCTAGAGTCGGTGTTGGTGTTTTTGTGACTGAGTCTGTGTTTTGTTGCAATTGTACCTACACTATTGTTATGCTGATTTGTATGAGTCTGTAACATGTAGTCTTATGTTGCTTGTCGAGTTGTACAAATTGGAATATGTTATTGTAATTTGTTCAATGGGAATCTTACTTTTGGATAGGATTAGTATAAGGCTTGATTGAAATTATTTTGAGGTTTTGCCTTGCACCCTCCTATGTTTTCAAGGGTATGCTATTTAATCCTTCTTTTTATTGTTTAGTTGTTTGTGTTATACAATTTATGCATGGAGGAAAATAGTTATTACTAATTGTTTGGTTTTTGATTAATTGTACAATTCAATTAAAAAATGTGTGTTGTTAGTGTTGGTGCTGTGCTTTTGCCTTTGAGAATTTGAATGTACTAGTTTTTTTATCTATTTGACATATCTTATGCTTTGAGAGATGTAAAAAAATATAGTAATGAAGCTCTAATGCATATTGATTGTTTCATTAATAATTTTTATTATATTTTTTAGGAGGAATTAAAAAAATTAATGAGGTTGGATTGTGTATTTATTTATTTGTTGTTGAAAATGGAATCTTGACAATTTAGTTGACACAATTTTCTAATTATTTTTTGAGATTGTTATATAAGACTTTATATGCCTATTTTAAATGCTAGTAAGACAATCTTTTTTACTAGGGTTAAATAAGTTTAGTCCCTATTAAATTTTATTTTAGTTTCTATAAAAAGTTCTCAATTACTTAGTTCAAAACAAAAATTTATTCGCTTTAAGGCCCTATTTTGAAATATTTTTCTAAAAAATTAATACTTTTAATCCATAAAAAAAGTCCTTATAAAATTAAAATAGGGACTAAAATTGAATAAATCTTATTAAGGGACTAAACTTGAAAGTCATAGTTTTGTAGGGACTAAAAACATATTTGACCATTTTGACTATTACTAAATACACTAAAGTACATTAAGGTGAACATGATTTAACTATTGTTTAATATGATATACTTGTAAAACTTGTATGTTAGTTTTCAAATCTATATATGATGAGCATCATTTATTTTATTTTGATTATTAAATATACATTTTATTGTGTATTTATTACATTATTAATAAAAAATTAATATTTATAGCAAATTATTTACTATTAAAACTTATACCAATGGAAATGTGTTGTCGCCGAAATGTATAGCGACAAAAACAAAATAGTAGGTCAAACATTTATAAATTATGACCAAACGATATACAGACAGTGAAATATTCATAAGTAAAACTAATGGATTAAATTAATAGGCAAAAGTCTGTCACTATACTCTATAGTAACAACTCAAATTCGTAGGTATTGAGTAATTATAAATAACAATAAAAAGCTCTGTCAGTATAGGTTATTTTGATTATATCTACAGTTTTTTACATTTACCTTCAATTTTTGGTTGTCACTAAATCACTAAAATTCAAGTTTCATGTAGCGTTATTTGGCTAAAATAAATTTCTTTTTTACGAAAAGTAGCTTTATTGCGAACCTTCCATATAGCTCATACACAAGCAAGTCATATAGAACCACAACGTTCACAGGTAACTTGACCACCACGAACTAAACCCTAGGAATTGAAACACATGTTCCAAATGAACGATTGTGCATAATACAACTTTTATCAAATCAATTGAACATTGCACACCAAACATTTCCAAGTAATGAGTATTGAATAAATAGATGTTGAGTAGATTCAGCAACCTCATTACCACAAATGCACAAACTTCTAGTTAACGGAGTCAATAAATAGACATTCATTCAATAGTCTCCACGCAAACAAAGAAGTCTTTGACGGAACCACCCAATTCTAAATCACACGATTTAAGGGTGACTCTTCTAGGTCATTTTCATCGCACAATATGTTGTATATTCACTTTGATAGTGTAACCACTACCATTTGTGTGATTCTACACTTATTCATCTTGCTTATGGACCTACACAAAAATGTTAACCACCAACACATTCCCCCACGAGCTTATCCTCCCACTGAAACAATCTTCCTCTCCACTTCCATCCTGCACCATCCCTCTTACCCGTGCCATACCCGCTTCAAAAACATGTTTATCAACTGCTAGACCAAACAATTAACTAAATAGATCACACAAAGGCATTTTATTTTCCCCAAAGATTAATCCAGAAAAGTGTATCATGCCTATTCCCCGCCATCGTTTCTAAAGCGAAAGGCGAAGATAAATTCCTTGAAAAAAGCCACAATGAAGAGGTCTCAACTTTAGTGTAAAGTTTTGAAGATAAGATTGATAAATTGCAACATGCTTTCAAAACCCTAATGCAACATTGTGATCGTCAAATTAATATGGAGTCAATAGAAGATTTGTTAGGATTTTTCCATAGAGATGCAAATGGTGCCCCAAAGGAGATTGCTCCACAAATGCATTCCTAGACATCAACTCATGATCTATGTCGTGAAAAGGTAATCATATATAGCAATATTCTGTTTGAGATTAAAAAAATTAAATTTCAGAACTTCAATTGTTATTCAGGGGTAGAACCAACATTAGATACTTAGGGTTGTAAACTATATTCAAACACACACACACACACACACATATATATATATATAGATTATCATTCAGTGAATAAATTGTGAACCTATGAGCATTGAAGTAGAATAATATGTCACAAGAAATGAAGTGTTTGAATTGTGATCTTTAAAAATTTAAATCAAAAGCAAATATCTCAAGTTGTCACTTGGATAAGAATGTTAGTTTAAAACAACGAAGAGAACATTCTTTATTGGAAGTGTATAATAAAAAATGTAAATGGCAGTGATGTGGTGTGATCAATGTGCAAAAGCAAAAGATTAAGGTAAAGAGAGTCACACACAAAATTATCATGATTGATTCTTAACCTTAGACTATGTTCAGTCTTCACACCTCGTGAGATTTTCCACTATCTTGTTGAAGATAACGTTCTTTCAGCACACTTTTACAATATTTTCTTTATATCACAACTTGATCTAGCACACCTTGTATTATGAAAGCCTCAACATACTTACAACCTGTATTATCACAACCTCCATAGATTTACAAACTCTCTCTAAACAAACTTAATACAACATCATTCTCAACAATCACAAAGGAAAGACTTTGAAAGATTTTTACAAGTATATGAATAAATGTATGATTTCTTTGCTTACAAAAACTCAAAAAAAAAATTGAGAAACAAAGTAAATGTATAAGCACACTTAGAAATATGAAGCTCAAATCTACATATATGAAGTTGAAGGGTGTATGATAAAAAAGAGCCTTGTGATTAATTTGAGAATAAAACAAGTGATTGATGATTTGTAACTTAAAATTTTGCTCTTCATGCTCAACATTCATTCCTATTTATAGATGAGGATAGCTTTAGTTTGCTAAAGGAGAAAAGAGTTGTTGGACACGATGGTCCATAAAGAAGTCTTTTTGAAGATGTGTCTTTATATTTTAGTGCAGTTCAAAGAGAACATTATCTTCCAACGAACAACGTTCTTCTGTTTTCTATGACCAAAAGGTAGCTTCGAAATCCGAGCAAGGGGACGCTGCAAGTTGCTTTTCTGATGTAACATGGAAAAGAGAAAAAACAACAACTATCATTATTACTTGCATGTACTTGGTTTTTGTCTTTTTATGCTTGCAAGTGGTAGAACAAAGAGAATGTTCTTTCTAAAAATTTGGGCCAACATATGTATGTCAAAGTGTGATTTGACTTGCTCATATTGGTCTAAATGAAATTTGAAAATAGTGTTGGAAATAAAGATAGATCAATGAAAGCCTTTATACCATATTCCTTTGTTGACACCATAAAGAATGTTATTTCACTACTCCTCATTTAAGCTTGTTTGTGCAATATGTCTTAAATGCACTATTCTTGAAATGACTTCAACTACAAAATTGATCCTTTTCCATTTATGAGTTAACTTAAAAGCATTTAAGATGATGAAACTTGCTTAAATATAAAGAAGAAGAAAAAAAGAAAATAAAAAACGAAGCAACGTGGACATTCTTCAACATGAGGCGGAACATTCTTTTCTATGCAATTTTGAGTGATGCTTTGTTCTTTTGTTGGGATACATAGATTAAAATAATTCTTGTTATCAATTTTTAAGACACTCAAAAACATATATTAGATCAAAAAATAATCATAATCTTAAAAATAAAATTAAAGGTGTTTGTTATCTTTAAAACATCAAATTGATATTTTGCCTCAACAAAGGTGCTGCTAAAACTTTATTCTACAAACAATGGTAAATAATGCACTACTTATTATTACTTAGCTAATATATATAGTATTATATCAGCATGTAAAGAACAATTTCATAAAAGTTGTAGGGAGCTCTGACTCATGTAGCTCACAACTTATGCCTGCCTTTATTGTTATTATTGATTTGTTGTTATTATTGTTGTAATAGAGTTTGATCTAAATTCTTGTCGTTGGTAATTTTGAAAACTAATCTAGAGTTCTGGTTTCAGTTCTATTTCTCTGCTGAGTTTTGTTTTTGTTTGCAGTTTTGTTTTTGTTTGCAGTTTTGTTTTGTGTGTCATTCTATTTGTGTGTTTTGCTCTTTGTTTTATGCGATTTTGTTTTCTTTGTTGTTTGCAGTTATGTTTCTATCAAGTTTTGTTTTTGAATTTATCCTTGCGATTATATTTCTGCCCAGTTTTGTTTCTGTTTTCTTTTTTACGTGATTCTGTTTTGTGTGTGTTTTTCTGTTTATGCTTGCATTTTGTGTTTCAGTTATGTTCCTGTTTGCGAGTTATGTTTCATCATCTATTTATTTTTTGTTATGCAACAAGATATTAATGAAGATGATGAAAATGATTAATTATTTCAAGATAATGATGTAGGTAATGAATTTCACGAGTACGACATAGATGATGAATTTGAAGTGGAAGATGTAGATGATGAATCTGAAAAAGATGCACTAGAGTGATTCAGATGATTTTTTTTGTTAGGCATGTACTTAATTAAAGCATCAAAACTTCAACAAACTATATATTTTGTTATTTTGCTAGGCTTGTAATTTAAAGTATTAAACTTTATTAAATTAGACTTAAATGCACTTTTAGTCCCTGTATTTTGCTTAAAATTAACTTTCAATCCCCCATTTTTAAAATCGGGTGTTTGGTCTTGTGGGATTTTTTGGGTCCCCCTCCATTTTTTTTATGATATGACGTGCTCAATTATGACGTGACAACGATATGATTCAACTAAGTTGAGTTTATGTCATTAATTAATATCCATTTTCTTATTTTTTATTTGACAAAGTTTCACACGGTCGCCTTTGACATTAATAACATAAGCCAAAATTATGAAGAAAAAGAGAATAATGTTGAACAGAGTTTTATTGTATCCAACTCGCTTTTGTCACATCGCTGTCACGTCATTAATGAGCAAACCACATCATAAAAAATAGAGGGGGACCAACCAAATTCTACAGGTTGTAAAATAGGGAGACCAAAAATCCAATTTTAAAAATAGGAGGACTAAAAGTTAATTTTGAGCAAAATAAGGGGAATTAAAATACATTTAAGCCATTACGTTATGTTAGACATTTTATTTTCAAGTTTGTATTTGAATACAACTTTCTTAACAACTTGTGTTAAATTTGCATTATGTTTTCCATAATTCAATTATTGTCGAGTTAGTTGCTATAAGTAAAATACACGAGAAGATTTTAAATTGAATGAGCTGTGTATGTAATTAAATTGATTATATAATACAAAATAATATATAATTATAAAATAATAGCAAAATGTTTAGTTTAAGACTTGTATTAAAATAATAGAAAAGTGAAAACTTTATTCTACATAACTTGAGTACATTTAAAATTGTTACCTATAAACCTATAGCAACATTTTATCAATGTTCTCGTTATATCACTTTAAGGCAGCATTGAAAATTATTGACAATTATGACAACAATTAAAAACTGTTGTTTTAGGTGAGTTGGAAAATTGTTCTCTATTTTCATAGTTTAAACAACTTTTATAAATAATATGCTTAAAAGTGCAAGAAAAAAGTTGTCAAATATATTAAACAATACGTGCATATGAGACGCACGGAAAATATTTCCTAGTGTCTTTAGTAACACTTTTCCATGTTTGACAATATTTTTCAATTTATCTGAAAAGCAAAAATATTGATCAAGGTATTTGTTGCTAATCTTAAAAAGAAAAAAATTAGAGGCGGCAAGGCAACAACTCTTATAGTCTTTTTACTTTGTTTCAAATTTTGGCATGGATCAACGATTTCTCTTTGAAGAGAGTAGGAATTAGAAGAAAAAAAAGTGTTTCAAATAGTATATTATCGATCAGGTTCTATTTTATTCTAACGTTTATCTTTAATTTTATTGAATTTGTATTGCTTCTATTTTAATACATCTAAACATGTCAACTCGAAAATATCAATGGACTATTTACAATTACAAAAACATAAAAGAACCAATTTTTTTGCTGAATCGCAAAAGAAACTATAGATAAATTTATCTAAACAAACAAAAAAAGTAAAATTGAAAAATATTGAGATAATTATTGCTAGAAAAATTTCCTATTAAACTTATTGATATATATTTTTCTAAAGATAAATATTCAAGACACTTTTCAACAAATTATTTAATGATCATCTTAGTACAAGTAAATCGATTAATGAAGACAATAGGAATTGGAGAAATATTTAGTTATAAATTAAAAAATCATTAAATAAATAGTGAACAAATTACAAACATGAGTTTCAACGTATATACAAACTATTTACTTCTTTGACTAAAAGATGGAAAATTCTACGTGAGTTATTGATGTTGTTATAAAACAGTTGAGAGTTTTTATTTTGTTTTTTTAAAAAAATATAGAGAAAATAAATTTGAAAATGTAATAATTTCTGCCAAAAAAGTTTCTATAATTATTAAATAAAATATTAATAATTTATTTATTAATTTTGAAAAGATTATGTCTAACAGTTTTTTTTAAAAAAAATCTATTGAATATTAATTTATTTTCTATATGATGATATTTGAGTGTGGAAATCATTCTACATATGTACCTAGAGAATAGATACTTGGTAACAATTAAAAGTACGGTGAAATATATATTGGTTAGTAATATCACAACAAGTTCTTAATTATTATGAGATATATTAAAAAATATGTATTAAAAAAATGTATTAATAACGCTTCCGTCTTAAAAAAAATTGTATAGAATTTCTCGTACAATATTTGAAATTATTTTAAAAAAAAAAAAGTTATTTTAGGATAAAATTCAGAGTCATAAAGTTTTTTTTTATGACAATAATAAATTTGCTTTACTAGTTACTAACAATCAACGGTAACTAAAATATACAAATTAATAATAATACTAACCTGATTTTAACAGACGTAATTTATGTTAATTTAAATATAAACAAAAGAAAAACAATCCAAACAAATTAGAAATAATAGTTCATTTTATTTAATTTTACTAATGTAATTAAAGAAAAACAATCAAATTATTCTAAATATCTTTATAAAAATAGAATATTAATTATCCATATTGAAAATTAAAATTAATTATATATTTTTAAATAATATAACAAAATAGGATATTTTTTAGGAAAGGATAATTTTTCTTTGTCTACATAAATCTCAACTAATAAGATGGAGTTAAAATAAATAAATAAATAATACATAAAATAAATAAAAAGGATAGAGTTAATTGAGATTTTCTTGTATTATATAACGAAAAATATAAAACAGATTGTATTTTTGTTTGTTAAAAAATTTTTTTTAATCAATATATATTTTTTAAAACAAATTTGTTTGCTAGTACAACGGCCAACAGGTTTCATCACTCTTCTATTTCTTCAAATTTTCAGCAGCCACCATCCATCGTTATTCTTCTATTCCACGTCTGCGTGGTCTTGTGATTTTGTGAAAGAAGTAGGGTTTAATTTATTTTTGCCTTGCAATGTCGTTTACTCATAAAATTCTTATATAATTTCTAATTTTTGAGAGTGTCTTTTTTAAAATAGCAATATAATGTTTGAGTTAAATATTATTTATTTAAATGTTATAGTTTTGCATTATGAAAAAAGTATTAATTGAAAGCTTAAATACTATTGATTTGACTAAATAATATTTATGAGCAAAAATAATACTTACGCAAAAGTTTATGCTTATAATGAATTTAGTTTAAATTTTTTACATTTAAATCTATTAAACACTCTTTTTTTAATATTTTATTTGAAAATAGTAAATACTCTACAAATAAAATAAACAAAACACTACAGTTAAAAAAATTATAGTAGCTTAAATGGCGGAGCTTTGTGAGACTTTAGCTTAAATGGCGGAGCTTTGTGAGACTTAAGGTAACCATTTACATAGGTTGTACAAAATTTTATATTTATACTTTATGTTATATTAAAAAAAATTGAAAAATGAATAATTATTAAATGTGACAAGGGTGTGAAAACCAAATTATATAAATTTATAAGATAAATGTGGTTTGTGTAATTTGATATATACTAATCGGATTGTGATGAATTTTCATTAAACCAGACATCACATATGTTAATAGATATGCTAATTAATATAAATATTGTGGTGTATATTTTTGTAATTTTGAGTTCTATAATCGGTATATTTTACGAGTTCAATTATTTTTATGAGTTGAATTTGATTGTTGGGTTATTATTTTCGAAATGTATGGTTGAGTCTAATATGCGAAAATGACATGTTATCTGTACATCTTTACTTTTTATATGAATTAATTTGACAAATGAGATGGATATGTAGATTAATACATCAATTTTTGTTGACCAAATTATAATCTAGATGTCTATTATTAAAAAATCGGAGGGAATAATTTATAAAACAAATTACAAAAACAACTACTATACTTATAAAATAAAATAAAATCTTCAACTTAAATTCCAACTAATTTTTAATTATTAAAAACATCAACCAAAATTTAATTTACTACACCTCTTTAATATATTTTTGTAAATTTACAACTTAAAATTGTTATATATATAATACAATATTATACTTTTTATTTATTTATTACAATTTAAAAAATTTGGCCACCCAATTTTAAAAAGAGAGAAATGAGAAAGAAAAAAACAGTTCCTTTGGGCCCATTCTCTTGTATCTCAGGAATCCTTTTTGCATATTGCAACAAGAGTAGTTAGTTATATAGGCTAAATTATAATTTTAATTTAATATGTTTTATTTAGTTTTTGGAGATCTTTTTATGTATTTTTTCTAATGGTTTTTTAAGTGATATTTCATTTACAGCATTAACCTTTGTGTTATTGTTCATTTGTAAAATTGTTATTTTTTATTAGTTCTGTTAAAATAAATGTCACGTGATAGTTACGATGCTGACATGTGCATAACAATATTAATGTGACAGATTATAAAAGTAAACAATTTTCGATCTCAATCTTCATCTTTTACCTCTTCATCATTTTTCTCTTCACCATTTTCTTCTTCCACTCCTTATTTAAATAACCTAACACATATAATTCTAATAGAAAAATCGAAAACGTCGATCATATAAATCAGAGAAAAATTAGAACAAGAAATCTATCGTTCTAACAAAATTAAAAAATAAATTAATGTAAATAAAGAAAAATCTATTGAAAATAAATAAATTGTTCATATATTCGAAAACTGAATCAAATATAAAAAACTAAAATTACAATTTAATATAATTTTTTTATAAACAACTATATTATGTGAACTCTAGATTTAAAAAATATTCGTACAACTAAAATTAAAAATTATTAAAATATTCTTAAATCTAGACCATAAAGTACAATATCTATAAATCTGATGTATATTTTAAAAAAAAAAATACATGTAAAACCTATTCAAAAAGCTGATGAAATATAAAGAAGTGCATTTTGCAATAGAAAAGGTTGAATTAGGTGTTATAAAATATAAATAAATAAATAAATAAATAAATAAATAAATTGTTCATATAAGCTTTAAATTGTTGAATGTTTTAGATAATTGTTATTATTGTAACTTATATTTCTCCCATTAAAAAAAAAAAACAGGATATTATTTAAAACTCAATCTTATTAAAAAATAATCCGATTGGATAGTGGCCCAATCCAACATATGTAGACCCATCTCACTCTTCCTACTATTTAATAACGCGGTTGTACTTGAATTAAAGCTAAACCAAGAAAAAGAAAACTCTTTCAAACCCATTCGTCACTCTTCCTTTTAGCGCCCGATTTACTGAGTTTCTTCCCTCCAACCTGTCCGAGTCACAAAACAAGGAACTTCTTCCCGTCTAAGGTTTTGGAATCTCTCGATTCCACGAATGTATTCGACAATTCAAATCATCAATCGCACGAGTTTCTCAGTTTCGGTAAGACGGTTTTCGATCAATTCTTTTATTGCAGAAAATTTTAAACAAAAAAAATGGAGCTTTCTTGATTTTCTTGTTATGATGAACGTAGTTGTTGTATAAGTTTTGTTGTGTTTTTTAGGAAAATAATTGTAAGGACTTTATAGGAAAACTGAAACAAGAAAATGATGTTCAATTCCTAGTTTGAGTGTCCTGATTGGTATTGTTGGAGATATACTTTAGCTTTGTTGTTTAGTCTAATTTTATGTTTGTAGTTTAGTCTAATTCAAGAATATTCCTCGTTGTTTTCTCTTTTAGTAAAAATTTGACATTACAATTATGTTATGGTTTTCATGATAATTATTTCTCTTTAAGCCAACCTACTTATTATGGAAATTTTGTTGAACCTGAGACAGAAGATACCAGTGGGGCTGTATCTTCGTTACAGTCAAGTCAAATAATTCACGTTCCTTCTGGGTCTCAATCCAGTGTAATGTGACCTCTATTTGTGAGTTTACATCCTAACGTATGATTTAATTGCGGTATTAATCTACGTTCAATTTCTTTTCTTTTTTGCAGACTGAATCAATTGAAATTATTCCAGCGGCTGATGAACTTGTGAATGAGAATCCTCCATCAAGTTGTCCTACTGAGTTCTCCTGGACATGTCATGATATTTTTTGGGATGGAGCTGTGGCTAATTCTGGCATTTCATATTTGGACAGTTTTAAGGAGCCTTTTAAAGAACTTGTATATCCAAGAGGGGACCCAGATGCTGTTACCCTTACTATGACAGATGTTGGTCTCTTACAGCCAGCTACCTATATAAATGACACCATTATTGATTTTTATATTCAGTAAGTTTTTATGTGCATATTTTCCTTCTAGAAGTTACATTTTTTAACCTGTATTTTTATTTAAAATTTTGTTCTATCACTTCGTTAAGAATGTCTTTTTAATAATTTTTCCTCTTTTGTTCTGTCTTTTTTAGTTGTATTTAATTCTTATATCAATTACTGTGTGTGAACCATGGAACATTCATCTTTTCTCCTTTGTTGTTTGATTATATATCTTTTAGTTTGTTTAAAGTATATGCATTGATTCATATGATTCTCATAAATGAGTTTTAGAGATAAAAAATTACAGCCATATGTGTGCACTTATAGAGAAAATGTTAAAAAGGAATTTCATTAGTGCGATCATGTTAAACATGCAACAAATAAAAACAGAAAACAAATGGATTTTGATATGCATTGTAACTTGTACAAAATGAGTATAACAGTTTCAAAAATCTTAATTTTGGCAGATATTTGAAGAGTAAGATTGAAAAGAAAAAAAAGTCTAGGTTCTATTTTTTCAATAGTTTTTTCTTTCAAAAGCTGGCTGATATGAACAAAAATCCATCCAATGTTTGTGACGGAAAAACAGCATTTCTACGTGTTCGTAAATGGACAAGAAAAGTAAATTTGTTTGAAAAGGATTATATTTTCATACCTGTGAACTTCAAGTAAGACACTATCAAACTTTTATTTCTCTGTATTGTTTGTATCTATATTGATGATCTGATTGGAATTAAATTTTGGCTACGATGGCAGTCTTCACTGGAGCTTAATAGTAATTTGTCATCCTGGTGAAGTGGTTAATATTAATGGTGAGTTTTTTGCTTGTTCAAATCCTTTATCTTAAACATATGTATGCATTTTCATTGATTATGTTATGACTCAGATTGTGCTTCTAGGTTACTTGAATGTACACAGTGATGAATTTCACAATTTAGGGGTTCTACTGAATTTAGTAATTAGGATAGTACATATTTTTCTTATGCATGATGTTGGAACTTACAATTTATAGCACTACAAGATATATGATTATGATTCTTTTGTTTTCACACTGAAGTTAAACTTAAAACCCTAAAGTCTGAACTTGCTTCTCTTCTTTCTCATAATGGAATATTTGGTTTTGGTAAAATCAATCCTTGGTGTGAGGGAATGTGTTGAGATACCTGTTACTCCACCCACATTAGTTCATGTTTTAGATGTTCAATCGTGAGTGTGATTTGAGAGATCCATATTGACTAGAGATGTGACCTAGGTAGTGCTTATAAGGCTTGGGCAGTCCTCAACTTATCAATGTCCATTTTGTCAACTATTTCTTTGCTACTCCTTAAATTTGTTTGTATTCTCACTGTAAAAGAATAAGTGTTATATATTGACTCATCATTTGGAATTGACAGTTATTTGTGGGAAGAATGGAAAGAGAGAAAAAGGGATACGTCTGTAGAAAACCTTTCATCAAAATTTTTGAACATGCAGTTCCTCCCTGTTAAGGTATTACTTCTTCCATTTTCACAGCATTCTGAGAGACAAACGTTTTTTCTTTAGACATTTCTTTTTTTTGAATGAAACAAATTTAGTTTTATTTGCTGGAAAACAGGTTCCACATCATTTGGGAAACCACTACTAAAGTGGCCTGTTTCTATAGTAATATTTATTTTGATGGCTATTGGTTGATGAACCTGAGTCTTTTCATTCTATGTTAAATTGAGATTTAATAATTTTTATAGAATACATGTATTAATATTATATTTTAGGAACTGAGAAACCCGAAAGTGCAATATCTAATACTTGATTAAAAGAAATAATATTGTTTGATAATTTACCCCATTTAATATTTATTTACGGAGAGGGGGCACGAGGCTATACATTTCTCAGTAGGAAATTCACTTTGCTCTTTTGAGTTACAAATTATTTTACTTAAAAATCACCAATTAAAATATCAAATTTAACTCAAAATTTTCCCATATTTTGTTGTCTAATTTAATTTATTTCTCAGTTATCTTTGGCTTATGATTAGTTGCTAGTTTTCAAGGAATGCCTTTCTATTTTCTCCTTTTGATGGTGTTTTGACTAATGTTCATTGATTGAATGTCCATACCAGGTACCACAGCAGGAAAACTCATATGACTGTGGCATCTTTTTGCTTCATTATCTAGAGCGCTTCTTGGCTGAAGCTCCAGTTAATTTTAATCCGTCTAAGCTAACCAAGTTCTCTAACTTCGTAAGTGGTTTTCATGGTTCTCCAACTTTTTGTATTGTCAATTTATGTATAGGATCTCATAACATTAATTGATATGGTTGCTTATATGGATTTAACCTAACCTAACATAATGTGAAATTTTCTAGCTCAACTTGGATTGGTTTCTACCTGCGGAGGCTTCTCTCAAGCGAACAGTTATACAAAAATTAATCTTTGAACTCGTGGAAAACTATGGTTCACATGAAGACTCACATATAGTCCTTAAGAACCATTTTGAACCTGGAGCTACTACTACGGTGGGAACTTCAGTGGGACATTGCCAATCTTTTGACCAGCTATCATCTAATCAGTGTTTCAATGGTTCAATATATGCAATGGAGGTACCTATCCATCTATCTATCTATCTATCTATCAATCATGTTGTTGTCATAGCATAGCATTATGATTTGGATATTGTTGATACCTGCACTAAGCTTGTTCCTTAAATTTGCCAACATAGATTATCATTAGCATATTGTGATCTCATAGTTTTCAACTTCACTCAATGCTTCAATGATTTGAAGATATTTTTATATACTATTCATGTATGCTCAACCTCTGGGCAAAAATTTTCAGTATGGTATTATGATGGTGCTAAAATAAAAACTGCAGACTTTTACAATTTTACATCATGTTACATAAATTAGTGATTCGAGTCTTGTTGTATGTTTCTTTCTCATGAAATTTGTTCAACTATATAAACTTTTTAAGGTTTTTTTTTTTTGTTCTCTAATTGTCATCACCATCATCATCTAGAAATACATAGTAAATAAATAATATTACCTACAATACATATTATGACAACATTAACTTAGGCTCTTTGACTGTACCACTTAAGGGCCATAGCTTGTAACATAATCTTAGAAAAATTCATACTGCATCTACTTCTTAATATTGTTTTTAGTGTTAAATTATGTTCCACTCTGATTTGGGTTTCACCACAATGTTATATGGTTTTGACTTTATTTTTTTGCCCTTTGTTTGTTATGTTATAAGGTAATTTTCTGCAAAAACCAAACAATAACTGTCACTTTGTGAAATTTATAGATGATTTCTTGGTTAAAATTTACCACGTTACACTAATACCAATACAACTACTTATCAAAACCGTAGGCAAAAAGAATATCCGTTGGGTTGGCGGGATAAATTTAAAATTAATTCGTGATTGTTGCTTTACACTATGTACTCTATACAATTTTAGTATGTGCTTGACTTTATGGTTGTGTAAGAACACTTTTTAATGTATCCAAAAGTATAGTGACATCACTAATTTTACTGATTTCTTTTTGTATTTCCACAGGAAGTTAGACCACTGCTTGGAGATAAACGTGGAAAAAGAAATTATTGGATGTCCATAGAAAACCTTGAGCAATTTTCAACTATGAATGATTATGCTGCTTCTATCAATTTTCCAGTTGATCCCCTTATTGATTTTTCTCAACATTTGAATGTGATGTGTCCCTTATTGATTTTTCTCAACATTTGAATGTGATGTGTGCTGGTAACAAGAATGAGTATCAACACTTGTCCACAAAGAAGAGGCGCCTTATGCCTTTATATACTTCATAATGTGCATTAGATTATTCAAATGGTATAGTGATCATTGAAAATTTCTCTTTTAAAAAGAAAGAAATTGGTTGTCGATAGAAAATCTGTCAATTGATTCCTTGTTCATCTTTCTCAACCGTCGAATATGATGTGTGCCGGCAACAATACAATGACATCAAGTTTCTGATGCAGTACATAACAAGGTCATCCATCATGATGTTCAGATAACATTAATTTCAATTTTTGTGAAGAGCACACTGTAAAGAAGAGATCCCTTGTGCCTTTGTTTGTGGGAGTGATGGAATCCCGACTTCTCTTACTTTGCTTTTGGAAACATGTAAATGGCGTCTAGTTGTAGTGATTACTTACACAATTCTTTTTTCATTTCATATCTGTCATTTACACAATTTTTTATTCATTCTATATTTGGTGTTATAAAAGCATTTGATGTTGGACAAAAAACACATTGTTTTTTTATATCCAACGCATTTCAGGTATTGTAACACATAGACTCACTTTATGTACAAATATTAAATGTTATTCAATAAGAAAAATATATGATTAAGGAGAGGCTTTGATATTATGTGATATGATTTTACATCAGTCATTCTTATATTTCTAACAATTTTTATGGTGTATGACATTTCAGTTGACTGGATTTTTATGTGTATCATAGGTATATTTTTTTTATAGTGATGGGGTTTTCAAATTTATGTAAGTATGTTATAATATTTCAATGACATGTCGATTGAAAAGTAAAAAGTCCTATGAACAGTTTTTTCCATAAATTTTCATGTTTTTATTTGTATTGGAGTATGATCGGAAGTAAGATCAACTTATGTAAGCTTAGTTTGTCAATTGTTTATGGTTTGTCAGAAAGAAGATGTGAACTTATGTAAGCTTAGTTCATCATTGTATTTGGATGAACATGTTGAACTCCAATTGTGAGTGCAAGAAAGGAGAAATAAGAGCCATATGTTAATTTTTATTTAAAATGTAATTTCACAAAAATCAAATGTTCTCTCTAAAGTCATTCCATGCCTTTGGGACATATTTTCGATAAAAATTCAGGAGGGTTGTTTATTTTTAAGCAACTTGATAAGATCTCTATTGGAGATGCTATTAAGCTATTAGGCGCATGCAAAACGGAATCAATAATGCATATATATTGCCTATTTGTATTGGATTTTCCATCCCAATGAATCAAATTTGAAAAACACATGTGCTCTTAAGGAATGTTTGGATATTTTAAATAAGTGGAGTGTAAAGAAATAGAAAAGTATTAAATAAAGAGGAGTAGAGTGGTGAACAAAACTTTTATTTTATTATTTGAATATTTTATGATGGAAGGAAACAAGATTTTTCATTTCATTGTTTGACTATTAAACTAAATGCAATCGATTATAATATTTCTATTCCTTTTTACCTTTAATTTAATATGGTAACTTACACATCAATATAACAAAATTTAAAAAGTTAATATATGTATTTACTCTATATCAGCATTTTAATTTTAGTCTTTATAAAATTAAAATACAATTTTTAGTCTCTACAAAATTATCATGCATGCAGTTTTAGTCTTTAGACAACATATATTTTTTAATGAATTTTGTTATGCATGTTTATGACATTATAAAAAGTTAGTCCACAAAAAATGAGCTCAGTATGTAATATTTAAGTCCATATTTTCATAGCTTTTATCTTGATATTTTAATATTTAAAAAATTCATATGTAAATTATCTAAAGTTAAAAAATTCTAAATTTTTGTGGAGAATATTTTTATAATGTTCTAAACATGATTGCAAAAAATACTTTAAAAATTTTAAAGTTAAAGGACAATTAAACATGTTTCGTATCAAAAAGACCTAAAACTAATATCTGAATAATTTTGTAGAGACTAAAAAATGTATTTTTATTTTATATGGACTAATATTGAAAGAAGGAAATTTTATAGGGACTAAACATATTTAACTCAATTTAAAATGAATATGTTAAAGCATGAGTGTGTAAATGATCACATAATATAGGACCTGTCTACACATATGAAAGGCTTAAGAAAAATCTTTAAATGGATTTTAAATAACATAAATGTTGTGAAATTAATCAAATCAAGAGCTAGGTATTGGAGAATAGATATGAAGGAGAGGAAAGAGAAAAGAGAAGAAGTGAGAGCTATTTGTATTATTCTCTTATTGTGCCTTTTCTATTATGATGTGAGCCCTATTTATAAGGCATAAGTAAATAAGTGAGTGAGTACTAGTGTGTAGTCCGTGTCTAGTACGTGATATATTATCGTCTAAATAAATTTATTAATAAATTTATTTAACACGATAATATATTTTAGACGATAATATATCTCGTGTTTGGCGCGGACTAAACATAAATTATAAGAATTCCACTATTTAAATCCAAATTAAGTTAATAGAAAAAGTTGCAATTACAAACTCATTTAATGCCTTATAATTTAAAATTTGAAATTTTAGACTACTAATTTTGAATTTGACTATTGAAATTGATTTTAAGTAAAAAAAATATGAGTATGACGTTGAAAATTGTAATTGATTTTTGTGTTTGTGTTATTGAATGTTAAAATTTGAAATTTCACAAATGATTTTTGTTTATGAATAATTATTTCAATTTGATTATTGTAATTAGGGAAATCATTATAATTGTATAAATGAAATTTTCCATTTAGAAATTGTAATGATTGACATTATAAAGATTTCATCATTCAAGTTTATATTTTCGTTTATATTTTAGTTACATATTAACGATTTTTGAATAGGTCTATATTGTTGCCACACCATCTCTATTTGGGTGAGAATATACTTGAAGGAGTTTGGCTTAGACCTTAATATATATATGTTTTATAGATATTATTTAAAATAAGAATTGTAGGAATGTCGATAATAATTTAAGTTTCACTTTAAAAAATCTAGTAATACTTTGTTTGGTGGAATACAATATTTTTTTTTTTGCAATAGATATGAATTTGAAGTTAATAGTTGGTATATTGAATTCATACCTATAAAAATTTATTTCTTGTTTGATTGTTGTAAATGTGAAAATAATTTCTATTTTGAGAGTAATTATTGTTTGGACACACTCACAATAATTTCCATTCTTTTCTATTATGCTAAAACTTTATTCTACAAACAACGGTAAATAATGCACTACTCATTATTACTTAGCTAATATATATAGTATTATATCAACATATAAAGAACAGTTTCATAAAAGTTGTAGCGAGCTCTGACTCATGTAGCTCACAACTTATGTCTGCCTTTATTGTTATTATTGAATTGTTGTAGTAGAGTTTGATCTAAATTCTTGCCGTTGGTAATTTTGAAAACTAATCTAGAGTTCTGGTTTCAGTTCTATTTCTCTGCTGAGTTTTGTTTTTGTTTGCGGTTCTGTTTTGTGTGTCATTCTATTTGTGCGTTTTGCTCTTTGTTTTATGCGATTTTGTTTTGTTTGTTATTTGCAGTTATGTTTCTATCAAGTTTTGTTCTTGAATTTATCCTTGCGATTATGTTTCTGCCCAGTTTTGTTTCTGTTTTCTTTTTTACGTGATTCTGTTTTGTGTGTGTTTTTCTTTTTATGCTTGCATTTTGTGTTTCAGTTATGTTCCTGTTTGCGAGTTATGTTTCATCATCTATTTATTTTTTGTTATGCGACAAGATATTAATGAAGATGATGAAAGTGATTAATTATTTCAAGATAACAATGTAGGTAATGAATTTCACGAGTACGACATAGATGATGAATTTGAAGTGGAAGATGTAGATGATGAATCTGAAAAAGATGCACTGGAGTGATTCAGATGATGTTTTTTGTTAGGCATGTACTTAATTAAAGCATCAAAACTTCAACAAACTATATATTTTGTTATTTTGCTAGGGTTGTAATTTAAAGTATTAAACTTTATTAAATTAGGCTTAAATGCACTTTTAGTCCATGTATTTTGCTTAAAATTAACTTTCAATCCCCCATTTTTAAAATCGGGTGTTTGGTCTTGTGGGATTTTTTGGGTCCCCCTCCATTTTTTTATGATATGACGTGCTCAATTGTGACGTGACAACGATATGATTCAATTAAGTTGAGTTCATGTCATTAATTTATATCCATTTTCTTATTTTTTATTTGACAAAGTTTCACACGATCGCCTTTGACATTAATAACATAAGCCAAAATTATGAAGAAAAAGAGAATAATGTTGAACAGAGTTTTATTGTATCCAACTCGCTTTTGTCACATCGCTATCACGTCATTAATGAGCAAATCACATCATAAAAAATAGAGGGGGACCAACCAAATTCTAGAGGTTGTAAAATAGGGAGACAAAAATTCCAATTTTAAAAATAGGAGGACTAAAAGTTAATTTTGAGCAAAATAAGGGGAATTAAAATACATTTAAGCCATTACGTTATGTTAGACAATTTGTTTTCAACTGTGTATTTGAATACAACTTTCTTAACAACTTGTGTTAAATTTGCATTATGTTTTCCATAATTCAATTATTGTCGAGTTAGTTGCTATAAGTAAAATAAACGAGAAGATTTTAAATTGAATGAGTTGTGTATGTAATTAAATTGATTATATAATACAAAATAATATATAATTATAAAAAAATAGCCAAATATTTAGTTTAAGACTTGTATTAAAATAATAGAAAAGTGAAAATTTTATTCTACATAACATGAGTACATTTAAAATTGTTACCTATAAACCTATAGCAACATTTTATCAATGTTCTCGTTATATCACTTTAAGGCAGCATTGTCAATTATTGACAATTATGACAACAATTAAAAATTGTTGTTTTAGGTGAGTTGGAAAATTGTTCTCTATTTTTATAGTTTAAACAACTTTTATAAATAATATGCTTAAAAGTGCAAGAAAAAAGTTGTCAAATATATTAAACAATACGTGCATATGAGATGCACAGAAAATATTTCCTAGTGTCTTTAGTAACACTTTTCCATGTTTTGACAATATTTTTCAATATATCTGAAAAACAAAAATATTGATCAAGGTATTTGTTGCTAATCTTAAAAAGAAAAAATTAGAGGCAGCAAGGCAACAACTCTTATAGTCTTTTTACTTTGTTTCAAATTTTGGCAGGGATCAACGATTTCTATTTGAAGAGAGTAGAAATTAGAAGAAAAAAAAGTGTTTAAAATAGTATACTATCGATCAGGTTCTATTATTCTAATGTTTATCTTTAATTTTATTGAATTTGTATTGCTTCTATTTTCATACATCTAAACATGTCAACTCGAAAATACTAATAGACTATTTACAATTACCAAAACATAAAATAACCAAATTTTTTGCTGAATCGCAAAAGGAACTATAGATAAATTTATCAAAACAAACAAAAAAAGTAAAATTGAAAAGTATTGAGATATTTATTGCTAGAAAAATTTCCTGTTAAACTTATCATATAGATTTTTCTAAAGATAAATATTCAAGATACTTTTCAACAAATTATTTAATGATCATCTTAGTACAAGTAAATCGATTAATGAAGGCAATAGGGATTGGAGAAATATTTAGTTATAAATTGAAAAATTATTAAACAAATAGTGAACAAATTACTAACATGAGTTACAACATATATACACACTATTTACTTCTTTAACTAAAAGATGGAAAATTCTACGTGAGTTATTGATATTATTATAAAACAGTTGAGAGTTTTTATTTTGTTTTTTCGAAAAAATATAGAGAAAATAAATTTGAAAATGTAATAATTTCTGCCAAAAAAATTTCTATAATTATTAAATAAAATATTAATAATTTATTTATTGATTTTGAAAAGATTATGTCTAACAGTTTTTTTTTTAAAATCTATTGAATATTAATTTATTTTCTATATGATGATATTTGAGTGTGGATATCATTCTACATATGTACCTAGAGAATAGATACTTGGTAACAACTAAAAGTACGTTGAAATATATATTGGTCAGTAATATCACAACAAGTTCTTAATTATTATGAGATATATTAAAAAATATGTATTAAAAACATGTATTATTAACGCTTCCGTCTTAAAAAAAAATTGTATAGAATTTCTCGTACAAATATTTGAAATTATTTTAGGATAAAATTCAGAGTCATAAAGTTTTTTTTTATGACAATAATAAATTTGCTTTACTAGTTACTAACAATCAACGGTAACTAAAATATACAAATTAATAATAATACTAACCTGATTTTAACAGATGTAACTTATGTTAATTTAAATATAAACAAAAAAAAAAAACAATCCAAACAAATTAGAAATAATAGTTCATTTTATTTAATTTTACTAATGTAATTAAAGAAAAACAATCAAATTATTCTAAATATCTTTATAAAAATAGAATTTTAATTATCCATATTGAAAATTAAAATTAATTATATATTTTTCAATAATATAACAAAATAGGATATTTTTTAGGAAAGGATAATTTTTCTTTGTCTACATAAATCTCAACTAATAAGATGGAGTTAAAATAAATAAATAATACATAAAATAAATAAAAAGGATAGAGTTAGTTGAGATTTTCTTGTATTATATAACGAAAAATATAAAATAGATTGTATTTTTGTTTGTTAAAAAACTTTTTTTAATCAATTTATATTTTTTAAAACAAATTTGTTTGCTAGTACAACGGCCAACAGGATTCATCACTCTTCTGTTTCTTCAAATTTTCAGCAGCTACCATCCACCCTTATTCTTCTATTCCCCGTCCGTGTGGTCTTGTGATTTTGTGAAAGAAGTAGGGTTTAATTTGTTTTTGCCTTGCAATGTCGTTTACTCATAAAATTCTTATATAATTTCTAATTTTTGAGAGTGTCTTTTTCAAAATAGCAATATAATGTTTGAGTTAAATATTATTTATTTAAATGTTATAGTTTTGCATAATGAAAAAAGTATGAATTGAAAGCTTAAATACTATTGATTTCATTAAATACTATTTATGAGCAAAAATAATACTTATGCAAAAGTTTATGCTTATAATGAATTTAGTTTAAATTTTTTTACATTTAAATCTATTAAACACTCTTTTTTTAATATTTTATTTGAAAATAGTAAATACTCTACAAATAAAATAAACAAAATACTACAGTTAAAAAAATTATAGTAGCTTAAATGGCGGAGCTTTATGAGACTTAAGGTAACCATTTACATAGGTTGTCCAAAATTTTATATTTATACTTTATGTTATATTAAAAAAATTTAAAAAATGAATAATTATTAAATGTGACAAGGTTGTGAAAACCAAATTATATAAATTTATAAGATTAATGTGGTTTGTGTAATTTAATATATACTAATCGGATTGTGATGAATTTTCATTAAACTAGACATCACATATGTCAATAGATATGCTAATTAATATAAATATTGTGGTGTATATTTTTGTAATTTTGAGTTCTATAATTGGTATATTTTATGAGTTCAATTATTTTTATGAGTTGAATTGTGATTGTTGGGTTATTATTGTCGAAATGTATGGTTGAGTCTAATATTTGAAAATGACATGTTATCTGTACATCTTTACTTTTTATATGAATTAATTTGACAACTGAGATGCATATGTAGATTAATACATCAATTTTTGTTGACCAAATTATAATCTAGATGTCTATTATTAAAAAATCGGAGAGAATAATTTATAAAACAAATTACAAAAACAATTACTATACTTATAAAATAAAATAAAATTTTCAAATTAAATTCCAACTAATTTTTAATTATTAAAAATATCAACCAAACTTTGATTTACTACACCTCTTCAATATATTATGTGAACTCTAAATTTAAAAAATATTCGTACAACTAAAATTAAAAATTATTAAAATATTCTTAAATCTAGACCATAAAATACAATATCTATAAATCTGATGTATATTTAAAAAAAAAATACATGTAAAACCTATTCAGAAAAGCGGATGAAATATAAAGAAGTGTAGAGAAATAGAAAAGTATTAAATAAAGAGGAGTGGAGTGGTGAACAAAACTTTTATTTTATTATTTGAATATTTTATGATGGAAGGAAACAAGATTTTTCATTTCATTGTTTGACTATTAAACTAAATGCAATCGATTATAATATTTCTATTCCTTTTTACCTTTAATTTAATATGGTAACTTACACATCGATATAACATAAAATTTAAAAAGTTAATATATGTATTTACTCTATAAAATTTCAGCATTTTAATTTTAGTCTTTATAAAATTAAAATACAATTTTTAGTCTCTACAAAATTATCATGCATGCAGTTTTAGTCTTTAGACAACATATATTTTTTAATGAATTTTGTTATGCATGTTTATGACATTATAAAAAGTTAATCCACAAAAAATGAGCTCAGTATGTAATATTTAAGTCCATATTTTCATAGCTTTTATCTTGATATTTTAATATTTAAAAAATTCATATGTAAATTATCTAAAGTTAAAAAATTCTAAATTTTTGTGGAGAATATTTTTATAATGTTCTAAACATGATTGCAAAAAATACTTTAAAAGTTTTAAAGTTAAAGGACAATTAAAACATGTTTCGTATCAGAAAGACCTAAAACTAATATCTGAATAATTTTGTAGAGACTAAAAAATGTATTTTTATTTTATAGAGACTAATATTGAAAGATGGAAATTTTATAGGGATTAAAAACATATTTAACTCAATTTAAAATGAATATGTTAAAGCATGAGTGTGTAAATGATCACATAATATAGGACCTGTCTACACATATGAAAAGCCTAAGAAAAATCTTAAAATGGATTTTAAATAACATAAATGTTGTGAAATAATCAAATCAAGAGCTAGGTATTGGAGAATAGAAATGAAGGAGAGGAAAAGAGAAAAGAGAAGAAGTGAGAGCTATTTGTATTATTCTCTTATGGTGCCTTTTCTATTATGATGTGAGCCTTATTTATAAGGCATAAGTAAATAAGTGAGTTAGTACTAGTGTGTAATCCGTGTCAAGTACGTGATATATTATCGTCTAAATAAATTTATAAATATATTATTGTTGCCACACCATCTCTATTTGGGTGAGAATATACTTGAAGGAGTTTGGCTTAGACCTTAATATATATATATATATATATATATATATATATGTTTAATAGATACTATTTAAAATAAGAATTGTAAGAATGTCGATAATAATTTAAGTTTCACTTTAAAAAATCTAGTAATACTTTGTTTTGTGGAATACAATTTTTTTTTTGCAATAGATATGAATTTGAAGTTAATAGTTGGTATATTGAATTCATACCTATAAAAATTTATTTCTTGTTTGATTGTTGTAAATATGAAAATAATTCCCATTTTGAGAGTAATTATTGTTTGGACACACTCACAATAAAAAGAAAAGGTAGAAAAAATAATAGTTAAATAATATATATTTTTAAAATATTTAAATGATATATATTTTTGTGTGTGGGTTCAACTATATTTTTTTTTATCAAAATGTGTCCAAATGTTTGTATCTACATAAGAATTATTCTCATTTTGAAAGGTAATTGAAAAGTCTTCAAAATCATCATTTTGACTTAATGTGTGTATTTTTATTTTTTTAACTTTCTACTTTAGCAAGTGTAACATCTCTGTAGTTAGTCCTCATATTTTTATTGGTCTAGACTCTTAATTGTATTCATCATGTTATTAAAGAAATTTATTTCTTTACCAAATCATATATTCTAAAGTTTAATATAAGTATTTAATCTTAATATAATCCACGGAAAATGGTATATTGAAAGAATTAAAACAAAAATGCCATTGAAGTGGAGTTAATATAATTAAATCAGCTTTATAGATGTTCGGTTCGTCATAAAATATTTTCTACCTTAAACTATAGTATCATACTCTCACTTTATATTTTTATAAGAAAAAAATAGAATAAAACAAAAAACAAAGGGAAAACTTAATATATACTTAGTCTGAACATTGATGAGGACCCTAACGTGGTGATACGGTTAACCAACCTGAAAACTGCATGTTTGAAAATGGTTTAGTTTCCAATATCATACAATAATCTGAATATTGTCCTCAAAATAATTAGACGATCCTTTACATAAAATATTTAAAGCATTTAAATTTTAGATGTCTATTTTGGTAACGGAGTCAATTAATTCAATATGTTAGTATGTTTTTGTATTGATTGAGTAAGTATTGAGGAGACATGACATACTCTAAAAAGTTTGAATTTTTTGAGGTGATATTCCAAACTGTGCCTTCTAGTATTATTGTCAAAGCCCATGTACTGGGAAAATTTGAGATGTTCATTATTGCGTTGAAGTCTAAAGGAAAGACATTGAACCGAAAAATTGTTAATGAGAAGAATATGTGTTTTTGTCTAGAGCAAAAAAATATATGTTAAGTATCCATTACAATTTCTTTTTACTTAAGTTTCATATTTTGTAAAATTTAAAAAGAAAAATTTTATTACGAAAGACATAACCACAATGACCTTGATCATTGGTGCTTTTATAAAGTATAAAATTACATAGAATTGGAATGTGATTACAACACTATTTGCTTATATATATGAAAAAACAAAACAAAATTAAAGGGAAACTTTAGATACTTAGTTTGAACACAGATGAAGACCTTAATGTGGTGATCGTCAGCGAACCTTCAAAATTAGATATATGAACTGAATTAAAAAATACATAAATTAATTAAAGAAACTAAAAAATAGTTAAAAAAAACAAATAGAAGGTTGTAGAAGAAAGAAAATGTTATCGAACGAAAAAATCTAAAAGGAAGAAATTTGTATAAAATAATATGTTAATTATTTATCATTATATATACAATTAGTTTTTTTGAAATATCCCGTTTTTTATCACATGTTGTAAAAAAAAAATTAAATGTGGTCATGTGTAATTGATGATTTTATTTGGGTGCATTTGAGCCACAATAATCCATTTCATTTATGTGTTTTAATGCATATTAACAATATTAATTTTTTAAAGCATACAATTTTTATTTTCTGCAAGAAAGTATTCAATGTTTTTATTTTTAAAAATAAAGTATTTAAATTATGAGTCTATTTGAAAAAAGATAGAATATGCTTGAAAGATGTTATTTTTATTTATTGCATTCGAAAATAAATGTTTTGAATAGGAGGTTAGTATCATAATAAATGAATAATTTGATAGATATGTGTCATGTGTATTATTTTATTTGAAGCAAGACAATTGTTATATAGTAGATTGTGTCGCGATCTAAATTTCGAGTGTTTCTCGAATTCAATGGAGTCGCCACCAAAGTTTATTTAAAATAGGAAAAACATTGGGAAACCCTTAAAAAGGAAAAAATGGTATTTGAAACCAAATTTTGAATTTGGGAGTCGATTATGTGTAGGGAAGGTATTAGCACCCTACGGCATCCGTTAAAATATGGTTAACTATAATTAATTGTGCAAAATTAGTATTAACTTAAATATATTTATTTCTCCTTATTATTAAATGTAAATATTAATTATTTATTTTTAATGTGATTTTGAAATAAATATGTGCTTAAAAAAAGAGGGAAAAAGGACATTTTTTATTAATGTGCTTGACAAGAGTGTGATGTTGCTCCTACGTATCTCTCAGTGTGATGGAGAAATCAAAGCTACGTAGTTCTTCGATAGAAAATGCGGATGTGTTGATTGCTTTTAAATAAATCGTGTTTAGTTATTAAAAGGTTAACTTTGTCGAAAATAAAAAGGAGTTTGTTTGATTTGAATAATTATTTTAAAATGTGAAATTTAAGACGATCAAGTTGTACAACTCGTGTCTCAAAATTCAAGGAGTAAAAGGATGTCTCATCCAGTTAATCTGTTTAAAAATATTTTTTATTATATTCGGTTTTAAAATTGAGTCTTAAAGCCACCAAGTAGTACAACTTGTGTCTTAACAACTCAAAGAATAAAAAGATGTGACATCTAATTAATCTAATATTTAAAAAAGTTAATTTTAGATTCATTTATTTTTCTAAATTTTTATTTAAAAAAACTATCAGGTTGTATAATTTGTATTCTACTACTCATGAATTAAAGGATATCATTTTTAGTTAACATTTAATAATGATTTTTATTTATTAATTCATTTATGGATTTTAATTTATTAGTTTATCTGCGAAGATGAGATTTTAAAAAAAATAAAAATATTCCAATTAATTAATTTTTAATGCAATACTTTTTGTTTTTTATTTATTTATGGAATTGGATACTTAATTATAAATCAACAGTTTTTTTTTTAAAAAATCTAAATGGGCCGAGCCCAACTTGGTTTTAAAAAAAAAGGGTTAGGCTAAAACCCTAAAGCTTGGGTTTATAGCAGTCACCTCAAAAAAAAAAAAAGAAAGGGAGAGGTCGCGAGAGAGAAGGAAGAGGCCGAGTGAGGGAGAAAGGAGACAACGACGATGACGATGACGATGGAAAGAGAGGCTGAAAGAGAAGAGGAGGCCGAGTGAGGGAGAAAGAAGAGGTCAAGATAAACGAAGAAAGGAGAGGCTGAGAGAGAAGAGGAGGCTGAAGCGGAGAGTGACGGAAGACAACAGCGATGACATCGTTAAAGGTTTGATTTTTTTCTGATTTTTTTTACTTTTCAATCACAAGGTTATTTTATCAAAACTTTATTAAAAATAATTATAATGCAAAGAGAGGAAAAAAATAAAAAAAAAATACCTTAAATCGCCTCTTCCTTGTTGATTACTACTCTGCCTACTTTCTCTCTTCTTTTTTTTAAGTGTTTTGTTAGTATCTGATTTCCTTCTTTGTTAATGGATTTTTTTCTCAATTTATAGAGTAAAGTAACAAATATTTGTGTCTATGAGATAATAGTCAGTCCTAGTTTTTATACTATTTTCGGAATAAAAACAAGCAATCTTTGCTAAGTATAGAAACATGTAACTCATCTTTTTGATTGAATATAAAAGTAGTGAAGATAATAAATTTTTAAGGCAAAAGAAAAAAGAAGTATGCTGAAAAAAAAAACAGGAAGGCAGTAGAGTTCAATTTTCGTTTTCAATTTTACAGAAGATGTAACTCACCTTTTTGTTTGAGTGTAGAACCAATGAAAATAATAACCTTTTTAAGGCAAAGGAAAAAAAAACTGAAATAAGAGAAATGGGCTATAAAGCTGTAAAGCACAATCTTTGTCTTTATTTTATTATGTTTTGGTTTATAAATTTTTTATTAAATAAATAAAAAGACATTTATACCTTTTTTTTTATAATATTATTTGTTTATTCAATTGATTAATTTCTTAATGCTGATAAGAACATGTCTTTGTCACTGATTAGCCATTATAAGTAAACAAGAAATGACAATATTAACTTATATTGCATAGGTGTTGAATAAAAAACAAGAAAAAGTGAGCAAAAACAGGGTTTAAAGAGGTTCAAGAAGCTGTCTAGGCTAGTAAGGAGAATGCTGGTTCAAAATGTTGAGTTGCCTGTGGTTCGAAATGTTGGAACCAAGTTGGTTCTTTCAATTAAAATTTTGATGTTAACAAATGTATTTTATGAAAATCGTATTTTGACTTAGAAGGAAAAATCAGAGGATGACACCACCAGAGGATACACCAGAGGATGACGTCACCAGAAGATAAAAAATGCCACCAGAATGTTCGGTCAGAGGATTCATCCAGAGGATGCCAGAGGATACCAGAGGATGTCATCAGAGGGTACCAGAAGATACCATAAGAGGATACCAGAGGATGTCATCAAAGGCAAACATCAGAGGATAACATCAATCAGAGGATATCATCAAAGGGAAGGAAAAATAACATCATCAGAGGATATCTTTCTTGACCCAGATCAGAAGCAAGCAGAGTCCAGAAGGAGACCTGGTCTAGACCAGAAGAAAGCTTGTCAAAGGGAGACTTGGTCCAGACCAGAAGGAAACATAAGTCATACATGGTCCAGACTTAATCCTGACCAGAAGATAGCATGGTCGTGAATATAAGAATCAATCCAGACTTGGTCCAGAGCAGAAGATAACTGGTCCAGAACAAATGACTTGGTCCAAACCAGAAGATAGCATGGTCCAGAACATAAAACTTAGTCCAGATCAGAAGATATAATTGTCCAGAACATAAAGACTTAGTCCAGATTTATTCCAGACTTGGTCCAGATCAGAGGATAAATGTCCAAATTAAAAGATCAATGGTCCAAATTAAAATATCAAATGTCTAAATTAAAAGATCAATGGTCCAGATTAGAAGATCAATGGTTCAGATCAGAGGATCACATAATTGGTACATATCAGATTACTTGGTCCATAATTGGCCGAGATAACAGGATCACAAAATTGGTATAGATCAGATTATATAGTCCAGAGGTGGTCGAGATCAGAAGATCATACGGTCCAGAATTTAAATCATGATGTAAATCAGTGAAGACTTGATTAAAATTCGAAGAATACTTGATTAAATTTTGATAGAAATTTGATCAAAGTATTAAGGGGATTTGATTCAAAAAATCACTAAAGACTTGAAGAAATTCGAATGCAATCTGAAGCTTAAAAAGATATGATTTGAAATTAAAAGAAACAAGATTGGTCAACAGAATTTTCAAATGCAATATGAAGCTAAAAAGATACGATTTTTCTTTAAGTGAAACAGGATTGGCCAATAGTATTTTCAAAGGAAATCTGAGCAAGATCTATTTCGAATTTAAGCTTGGACAAAACCCTATCTACAGCTATAAAAGGAGGCTTCAGGCAGCAACATCAAGCATCGAAAAACACAAGAACTCAAGCTTCATATTCAACACAATCCGAGAGTTCAAAAGAGAGAATCACTTGAGTGCGAAAGCAATATTTTCTAAGTGTTTTCGAGAGAGAAATTCAGTGCAACAATCAGCTTTCCAGAAGCAATTTTGCAGAGTTCCAAACCTTGTAATCTAACCCGATAGTGGTGCATATTCCTTCTTCAATCTGGGGTTGTCAGATTGGTAGGAGAAGACTTGACTTGTAGAGTCAAGGTGTTGTTTTCGTTCCTCAAAAGTCTGGGGTTGTCAGGCTGTTTGAGAAGACTGGCTTGGAGGGTCAGGTGCTGTAATTCAAAGGTTTTGAATTAGTGGATTAAAGCATTTAGGATGAAGGGATTGGATGTAGCCAAGTTAATGGTGAACTAGGATAAATTGATGTGTTCTTAAGCTGTTATTTTCCGCCGCTAAGTCTGATTATTTATTTATCAAGTAAATCCCATCAACTTTCAACAAAACTGCAAAAAGATTCGAAGTTTCTCAAATACAATTCAACCCCCCTTCTGGTTTTTGCACCTTCAATTGGCATTAGAGCTCGGTCTCAAGACTGAGCACTTTACAGTGTTTGAGGAAAGATCCACGGGTTCAACATGTCTAGAATAAATGAAGAAGCTATTGGAGGAAACATCAACAGACCACCTATGTTTGATGGGGAACGGTTCGAGTACTGGAAGGACAGGCTGAAGAGTTTCTATTTCTCACAAGATCCCGAACTTTGGGACATGGTGGAAGATGGCTATACTGCTCCAAGAGATGCTGACGGTGTTAAAATTCCCAAGAAAGATTTTGATGCTGACCAGAAGAACATGTTTAAGTTACATCACAAATCCAGAACGTTCATGATCAATGCAATCACATTCAAGGAGTTTGACAAGTGCACTAACAAAAAAACAACAAAGAGCATCTATGATAGTCTGGTTCTGACTTACAAAGGCAGCAAGCAAGTTCAAGAAGCAAAGGCCAACATTCTAGTCAAGAAGTACGAGCTGTTCAAGATGGAAGAAGATTAAGACATTAAAGCAATGTTTTCCAAATTTCATACTCTGGTGTCAGGATTAAGAGTACTCAAGAAGAGCTATACCACTGCTGACCACATAAAGAAAATCCTTAGAAGTCTGCCAACGAAGTGGAGACCAAAGGTCACTTCCATTCAGGAAGTAAATGACTTGAACACTCTGAAGCTGGAAGAATTAATCAGCTCTCTCAAGTCACATGAAATAGAGCTTGAAGAAGATGAACCCAAGAAGAAGAATAAAACCCTAGCCTTAAAGTCCAAATGGAAGAAAGTTCTAAAAGCATAAGCAGAAACAGAATCAGAAGATAGTGATTCTAAGGACCAGAATCAAAAATCAGAAGCAGAAGACATTGCCTTCATGACCAAAAAGATTCTGAAAATATGGCACAACAGAAGGAAGAAGTTTCCCCAAAGGAATTCCAAGTATTCCAACAGAGGAAAGGATGAACAAGAAGAAGAGCATTATCTGTTATGGATGCAATGAACCTAGGCACATCAAATCAGAATGCACGAATCTGGAGAAAGGAAAACACCAGAAGAAAGACTCCAGACACAAGAAGAAAAATCTGATGGCAACATGGGATGATTATGATGAATCTTCTGATGATGAAGAAGTTGAATTATCAATGATGGCCCACATCAATTTTGCCTCTGGATCCAACTCTGAAAGTGAATCAGAAGAAGCAGAATTGGCTCTGATGGTTCATATTCATTCTGCCTCTGGACCCAGATGCTGACTATGGAAAATAATCAGAAGAAGCAGAACTGACTCTGATGATTTACACCAGCATTGCCTCAAGATCCAGCACAGACTTTGATTCTGGAAGTGAATCAGAAACAGAACTGGCTCTGATGGCTCACACAGGTGCTACCTCTGGATCCGATACAGAATCATATTTTGGAAGTGAATCATCAGAAGATGAAAAAAGGTATTTTTTGAACTCACTCGATCTGATTTAATTACTGCATTGAATGATATTTTAACTATCAATAACAAAATGTCTTTAAAACTGAAAACACTTAGGGAAGAAAATAAAACTCTAACCAAAGAAATTGATGTTTTAAAGAATCAAAATGCAGAATGTAAAACAGAAAATGCAACTCTTAAAACTAATATTGCTGACCTTAAATCTGAAAACCTAACTCTAAAAAGTAATATTTGTTCAACATCAAATACTGTATGTAATTCTGATATGCATGACAAGTTTTACAAGATTTTATTGTTAATGGTATGGAAAGAAGCAAATATGCTTCTATGATCTATGGGGTTAGTAACAATGGTAAAAGAGGCTTAGGATTTGATGAATCTGTAATTGCAACTAAACCTATTCCCTCTGATGTTTTGTGTGTTGTTTGTGCTAAGAAAGGTCACTCAAAATTGTCTTGTCCCATGATAAAAACAAGAAAAGACAAGAAACCTTTCAAGACTAACAAACCTGGACCCAACCAGATTTGGGTACCAAAAGATAAAATTGTTTATTTGTAGATGTTCTAAGCAACCAAAGTGAAACACCAGTCATCGTGCCTGGTCAACGGATGCTGGCAATATATGAAGGGAAAAAGGTATGTGTCCCAACATCTGCCAAATAGAAGCAAACTAACTCTGGTGAAAGTAGAACTGGTCAACAAAATAACTATCAGAACCAGAACAACATGAAGAACCAGAACAACATGAAGAACCAGAAATATCAAAACAGATAGAGAAAGCACACATATCAACCAAATCAAAATAGGCAGAGGAATCACACATATCAACAAAACTGGAACTACCAGAGGAATCATAATTATCATTAGTTCCAGAACTATCAGAGGAACCTGATATATCAGCAGAAAAGAAGTGTCAGAATCTGGAGACTTCTTTGAATACTCTAGTGAAATTCATCAAGACTACAAATCTGGAAGGGAATGAAAAACCCTTCATCTAGACCCTCTAATCACAGAATATGCAGATTCAGAATCTGAAAATCAGAAACAAGAGGATTTTCAGAATGAAACTGAAGCTGTGACATAGGTTATATCTATCCTTAAATATTATTATTGTTTGATATTTATGTTTACTGTGATAACAAGAAGCTTGATCTCAAAAATCAAAGCTGGATAAGTATTTTGCAAGTTTTCAAACTTTTAGAGGAATCAAGTGATCCATATAATATGAACACTTCAGCAGAAACAACATTCCAGTGGTTTCAAAAACAAGCAGAAACCACCAGAAGCAGAAGTGATGTTCTGAAAAGTCAAAGCAAGATGACGCTAATGCAGGTTAACCAGAACCAAAGTTAACTGATGTTGGTTTACTAGAACCAGAGGAAACCGATGTTGGTTTACCAGAACCAGAGGAAACCGAAGCTAGTTTATCAGAACCAGATGAAACCTATGCAGGTTTACCATAACCAGAAGCTGACGCAGGCAAAAGAACTTGAAAAAGCAGAAGTTTCAAGCAAGAATACGAAAAATCTTCAGAGGATAAATCTGAAGAGAAGAATGATATAGATGAAGTCTACCAATGCAAGAAGAGATAAATGAATGATATTTTGGATCTAGTTCCAAGACTAGAAAAAAACATTATTGGAACCATGTGGGTTTTCAGAAACAAGCTGAATGAAAAAGGAGAAGCTGTCAGAAACAAGGCACGACATTTTGCACAAGGATACAGTCAACAAGAAGGTATTGACTACACTGAAACATTTGCTCCAGTGGCCAGGTTAGAAGCTATTCATATCCTACTTTCCTTTGTTGCTAATAATAACATCTCATTATTTCAAATGGATGTTAAAAGTGCATTTTTAAATGGTTATATAAGTGAAGAAGTCTATGTTAAACAACCCCCAGGTTTTGAAAGTTCTGAATTTCCAAATCATGTTTTTAAACTTAAAAAATATTTGTCTGGTTTAAAACAAGCACCTAGGGCATGGCATGATAGACTTAGTAACTTCCTACTTAAAAATGACTTTGAAAGAGGACAAGTAGACAATACTCTTTTTAGAAAATCAATAAAAGATGATATTATGATAATTCAAGTTTATGTTGATGATATTATCTTTGGATCTACTAATGCTACTCTCTGCCAAGAATTTTCTAAATTGATGCAGCAGAAATTTCAAATGAGCATGATGGGAGATTTTAAGTTCTTCCTAGGAATTCAAATTCAGCAAAGTAAAAAAGGTCTTTACATTCATCAAACACAATATAAAAAAGAGCTTCTCAAGAAGTTTAAGATGAGTGATTGAAAATCTATGGCTACCCAGTGCACCCTACCAGCTCATGTAACACCCCGAGTTTAAAACACAGCGCGAGTGTATTTTTTTTTCAATAAATAATTAAAATGAGTTTTCCAAAATTAATGTCAAGGGAATTAAAATAAGATTTTCATCAGTTCATTTCAAAAGAGAACACCCGGCCTGTGGCCACTAAACAACATCAAAGTGCAGAATAATAAAGCGGAAAAGTCATACATTAATTTCCAAAATAAAATTACATTTCCCAACTTAAAATCAAGTCTAACTAATCATGCACTAAACTGCAGTAGCACGGTCTCCACCGTATCCTCTACAAGTCTCGTCTTCAGCCAGCTGTCCGTCCCTCTGCGTTGTCCACGTAGACTCCGTACGTAAAGATCAGGGAAAACTAACGACGTTTCCTTCGTTAGTGTATCCGTCGGTAGGACGGGTTCGGGTAACATCTGAGGGCAAAGCCCAATTTCCACAATATAATGGCAAGGGTCACCGATCGAAATTAACAAATAATCACATAGCATATATTTCACAGCAACAAATATATACAAGGCATATCGTATAACAATGATGGAAATAATGATGCTCATTTGAAATTCAATGACATATATGCCTTTTCAAAAACAGTAGCCAATGAATATGAAAAATATGTGGTAAGTACAACCAACACTTCAGCAATCACAATCATTAATCAGAAATTCAGATTCTATAAAGTACTCACACATATTCAATTTCCACTCATCATCATAATCCAATCGTGACCCACCGGTCAACCCCTCGATGCAATATGTATATGCTCATGTATACAATTTCTTGGAATCACCAAGGTGCAGTCGCTCAACAGACCAGCACAATTTATATGTATGATAGACTTTAACGACCCTCAAGACCATGGTGTAATTGCTCAACAGATCAGCACCAGTGCAGTCGCTCAACAGACCAGCACGTTTCACATATTTGAATGGACCACCACGAACACGCGGCCATTCAGTAGCCCGGATAGAATGGACAACCACGAACACGCGACCACTCTGAAACCGGATAGAATGGACCACCACGAACACGCGGCCACTCTACAACCCATCACGGTTACTACATTCACGTGTATTAGCCTCTCAATGGCCAAATACACAGAAGTTAAATCCTCGCACGAATAGAATGGACAACCACGAACACGCGGCCACTCTGAAACCGGATAGAATGGACCACCACGAACACGCGACCACTCTACAACCCATCACGGTTACTACATTCACGTGTATTAGCCTCTCACTGGCCAAATACACAGAAGTTAAATCCTCGCACGGATATAATGGACCACCACGAACACGCGGCCATTCCGTAGCCCGAGTAGAATAGACCATCTAATACACGCGGAACTACTCTGACCCCGGATAGAACAGACCGTCTAATACACGCTGAACTATTGTATAACCCATGATTACTACTTAACTTCGCGGCCCATCACGGTCATCGCATCAACTTTGTGGCCCATCGCGGTCACCACCTGACTATGCAATGCATGAATATGCAGTGTTTTCTCTTCACAGAAAACAGTATGCAAAATCATAAAAATTCATGCCATCCCACCATATTTCAAAACATCTCAACATTATCAATATCATCAACAACACGTCAATGATTAAACAGTCAAGCAATCATTAATAATTCACATTACCTCACAAATTCCATACTTAATCATCTAAAGTCTTTCCATTATTCCCCAAACTCTTAAAATTCACAAAACAATGTTTAAAACTGAGTTTTCTGGAAAATACGAATCTGTATTCGAATACAGGAGTCAAAACAGTGCAGAATTAACACTCTGTATTCGACTTCAGCCCCCCTGGTAGTCGAATATAGAGGCAGTCTCAGTGCACAAATTAACATTTTTCACTACATCAGTAAAGTCTCAAAAACTTCATCACCACCACTTCAAACTATCACCAAAAGTTCCATTTTAATTCACCACAAACATTCCCAATATTCCCCAACACTTATGGTTTATCAAACACTGTTGAAAAACTTGAAATTTCTGAAAACTCGAATCTGTATTCGAATACAGATCCCTTGTATTCGAATACAGAAGCTGAAACTGTAATTTCAACATTCTGTATTCGAATACAGCATGCCTGTAGTCGAATACAGAAGCCAAAAACAGAATGATCAGCATCAGAACATTAGGAACAGAACTAGAATCAGAATCATTAACAACAGAACATCAGAAACAGAACCAAAATTAGAATGATCACCACCAGAATTATCAGAAGCAAAACAGAATGATTCACACCAGAATCATCATAAGCAAAACAGAATGATTCTCACCAGAAGCAAAACAGAATGATTCTCACCAGAAGCAAAATAGAATGATTCACACCAGAATCATCAGAAGCAGGAACAGAACGATTAACATCAAAATCATCAGAAGCAGAAATAGGATGATTAACATCAGAATCATCGGAAGCAGAAAAATGATGATTAACATCAGAATCATCAGAAGCAGAAACAGAATGATTAACATCAAAATTATCAGAAGCAGAAATAGGATGATTAACATCAGAATCATCAGAAGCAGAAACAGGATGATTAACAGCAGAACCATCAGAAGCAGAAACGGAATGATTAACATCAAAATCATCAGAAGCAGAAATAGGATGATTAACATTAGAATCATTAGAAGCAGAAACATGATGATTAACATCAGAATCATCAGAAGCAGAAACATGATGATTATCAGAATCATCAGAAGCAAAACAGAATAATTCACACCAGCATCATCAGAAGCAAAACAGCATGATTCACACCAGAATCATCAGAAGCAAAATAGAATGATTCACTCCAGAAACATCAGAAGCAAAACAGAATGATTCACACCAGAATCATCAGAAGCAAAACAGAATGATTCACACCAAAATCATCCGAAGCAAAACAGAATGATTCACACCAGAATCATCAGAAGCAAAACAGAATGATTCACACTAGAATCATCTGAAGCAAAATAGAATGATTCACTCCAGAATCATCAGAAGCAAAACAGAATGATTCACACCATAATCATCAAAAGCAAAACAAAATGATTCACACCAGAATCATTAGAAGCAAAACAGAATGATTCACTCCAAAATCATCAGAAGCAAAACACAATGATTCACACTAGAATCATTAGAAGCAAAACATAATGATTCACACCAGAACCATCAGAAGCAAAACAGAATGATTCACACCAGAATCATCAAAAGCAAAACAGAACGATTCACTCCAGAATCATCAGAAGCAAAACAGAATGATTCACACCTGAATCATCAAAGCAAAACAGAATGATTCACACCAGAATCATCAGAAGCAAAACAGAATGATTCACACCAGAATCATCAGAAGCAAAACAGAATGATTCACACCAGAATCATCAGAAGAAAAATAGAATGATTCACACCAGAATAATCAGAAGCAAAACAGAATGATTCACACCAGAATCATCAGAAGCAGGAACAGAATGATTAACATCAAAATCATCAGAAGCAGAAAGAGGATGATTAACATCAGAATCATCAAAAGCAGAAACAGGATGATTAACATCAGAATCATCAGAAGCAGAAACATGATGATTAACATCAAAGTCATCAAAAGCAGAAATAGGATGATTAACATCAGAATCATCAGAAGCAGAAACATGATGATTAACATCAAAGTCATCAGAAGCAGAAACAGAATGATTAACATCACAATCATCAGAAGCAGAAATAGGATGATTAACATTAGAATCATTAGAAGCAGAAATAGGAAGATTAACATCAGAACCATCAGAAGCAGAAACAGAATGATTAACATCAAAATCATCAGAAGCAGAAATAGGATGATTATCATCAGAATCATCAGAAGCAGAAAGAGGATGATTAACATCAGAATCATCAGAAGCAGAAACATGATGATTAACATCAGAACCATCAGAAGCAGAAACAGAATGATTAACATCAAAATCATCAGAAGCAGAAATAGGATGATTAACATCAGAATCATCAGAAGCAAAAAAAAGATGATTAACATAAGAAGTAGAAACAAGATGATTATCAGAATCATCAGAAGCAAACCAGAATGATTCACTCCAGAATCATCAGAAGCAAAACAGAATGATTCACACCAAAATCATCAGAAGCAAAACAGAACGATTCACACCAGAATCATCAGAAGCAAAACAGAATGATTCACACCAGAATCATCAGAAGAAAAACAGAATGATTCACACCAGAGTCATCAGAAGCAGGAACAGAATGATTAACATCAAAATCATCAGAAGCAGAAAGAGGATGATTAACATCAGAATCAACAAAAGCAGAAACAGGATGATTAACATCAGAATCATCAGAAGCAGAAACATAATGATTAATATCAAAATCATCAAAAGCAGAAATAGGATGATTAACATCAGAATCATCAGAAGTAGAAACATGATGATTAACATCAGAATCATCAGAAGCAAAAACAGAATGATTAACATCAAAGTCATCAGAAGCAGAAACATAATGATTAACATCAAAATCATCAGAAGCAGAAATAGGATGATTAACATCAGAATCATCAGAAGCAGAAACAGGATGATTAACATCAGAACCATCAGAAGCAGAAACAGAATGATTAACATCGAAATCATCAGAAGCAGAAATAGGATGATTAACATTAGAATCATCAGAAGCAGAAACAGAATGATTAACATCAGAACCATCAGAAGTAGAAACAAAATGATTAACATCAAAATCATCATAAGCAGAAATAGGATGATTAACATCAGAATCATCAGAAGCAGAAACAGGATGATTAACATCAGAACCATCAGAAGCAGAAACAGAATGATTAACATCAAAATCATCAAAAGCAGAAATAGGATGATTAACATTAGAATCCTCAGAAGCAGAAACAGGATGATTAACATTAGAACCATCAGAAGCAGAAACAGAATGATTAACATCAAAATCATCAGAAGCAGAAATAGGATGATTAACAGCAGAATCATCAGAAGCAGAAACAGGATGATTAACATTAGAACCATCAGAAGCAGAAACAGAATGATTAACATCAAAATCATCAGAAGCAGAAATAGGATGATTAACATCAGAATCATCAGAAGCAAAAAAAAGATGATTAACATCAGAAGTAGAAACAAGATGATTATCAGAATCATCAGAAGCAAAACAGAATGATTCACTCCAGAATCATCAGAAGCAAAACAGAATGATTCACACCAAAATCATCAGAAGCAAAACAGAATGATTCACACCAGAATCATCAGAAGCAAAACAGAATGATTCACACCAGAATCATCAGAAGAAAAACAGAATGATTCACACCAGAATCATCAGAAGCAGGAACAGAATGATTAACATCAAAATCATAAGAAGCAGAAAGAGGATGATTAACATCAGAATCAACAAAAGCAGAAACAGGATGATTAACATCAGAATCATCAGAATCATCAGAAGCAGAAACAGAATGATTAATATCAAAATCATCAGAAGCAGAAATAGGATGATTAACATCAGAATCATCAGATGTAGAAACAGGATGATTAACATCAGAATCATCAGAAGCAAAAACAGAATGATTAACATCAAAGTCATCAGAAGCAGAAACATAATGATTAACATCAAAATCATCAGAAGCAGAAATAGGATGATTAACATCAGAATCATCAGAAGCAGAAACAGGATGATTAACATCAGAACCATCAGAACCATCAGAAGCAGAAACAGAAAGATTAACATCAAAATCATCAGAAGCAGAAATAGGATGATTAACATTAGAATCATCAGAAGCAGAAATAGAATGATTAACATCAGAACCATCAGAAGCAGAAACAAAATGATTAACATCAAAATCATCAGAAGTAGAAATAGGATGATTAACATCAGAATCATCAGAAGCAGAAACAGGATAATTAACATCAGAACCATCAGAAGCAGAAACAGAATGATTAACATCAAAATCATCAGAAGTAGAAATAGGATGATTAACATCAGAATCATCAGAAGCAGAAACAGGATAATTAACATCAGAACCATCAGAAGCAGAAACAGAATGATTAACATCAAAATCATCAGAAACAGAAATAGGATGATTAACATCAGAATCATCAGAAGCAAAAACAGGATGATTAACATCAGAATCATCAGAAGCAGAAACAAGATGATTATCAGAATCATCAGAAGAAAAACAGAATGATTCACTCCAGAATCATCAGAAGCAAAACAGAATGATTCACACCAGAATCATCAGAAGCAAAATAGAATGATTCACACCAGAATCATCAGAAGCAAAACAGAATGATTCAAACCAGAGTCATCAGAAGCTAAAACAGAATGATTAACATCAAAGTCATCAGAAGTAGAATCATAATGATTAACATCAAAATCATCAGAAGCTGAAATAGGATGATTAATATCAAAATCATCAGAAGCAGAAACAGGATGATTAACATCAGAACCATCAGAAACAGAAACAGAATGATTAACATCAAAATCATCAGAAGCAGAAATAGGATGATTAACATTAGAATCATCAGAAGCAGAAACAGGATGATTAACATCAGAACCATCAGAAGCAGAAACAGAATGATTAACATCAAAATCATCTGAAGCAGAAATAGGATGATTAACATCAGAATCATCAGAAGCAGAAATAGGATGATTAACATCAGAATCATCAGAAGCAGAAACATGATGATTAACATCAAAGTCATTAGAAGCAGAAACAGAATGATTAACATCAACATCATCATAAGTAGAAATAGGATGATTAACATCAGAATCATCAGAAGCAGAAACAGGATGATTAACATCAGAACCATCAGAAGCAGAAACAGAATGATTAACATCAAAATCATTAGAAGCAGAAATAGGATGATTAACATTAGAATCCTCAGAAGCAGAAACAGGATGATTAACATTAGAACCATCAGAAGTAGAAACAGAATGATTAACATCAAAATCATCAGAAGTAGAAATAGGATGATTAACATCAGAATCATCATAAGCAGAAACATGATGATTAACATCAAAGTCATCAGAAGCAGAAACAGAATGATTAGCATCAAAATCATCAGAAGCAGAAATAGGATGATTAACATCAGAATCATCAAAAGCAGAAACAGGATGATTAACATCAGAACCATCAGAAGCAGAAACAGAATGATTAACATCAAAATCATCAAAAGCAGAAATAGGATGATTAACATTAGAATCCTCAGAAGCAGAAACAGGATGATTAACATTAGAACCATCAGAAGCAGAAACAGAATGATTAACATCAAAATCATCAGAAGCAGAAATAGGATGATTAACAGCAGAATCATCAGAAGCAGAAACAGGATGATTAACATTAGAACCATCAGAAGCAGAAACAGAATGATTAACATCAAAATCATCAGAAGCAGAAATAGGATGATTAACATCAGAATCATCAGAAGCAAAACAGAATGATTCACACCAGAATCATCAGAAGCAAAACAGAATGATTCACTCCAAAATCATCAGAAGCAAAATAGAATGATTCACACCAAAATCATCAGAAGTAAAACAAAATGATTCACACCAGAATTATCAGAAGCAAAACAGAATGATTCACACCAGAATCATTAGAAGCAAAACAGAATGATTCACACCAGAATCATCAGAAGCAAAACAGAATGATCAAACCAAAGCAGAACCTGCATCTCCAAGACAACATGCAAGGCATCTTCCAGTATGCTTATACAACCAACACAACATGTAAAACATATTCCAGCTTTCTTACACAACCAACACAACATGCAAAACATATTCCAGCTTTCTTACACAACCAACACAACATGCAAAGCATATTCCAGCTTTCTTACACAACCAACACAACATGCAAAGCATATTCCAGCTTCCTCACACAACAGAACATCACTAATTCATTTAGCCAAAACAGTAAGCATCACATATCATCAAAACACCATCATAATGCATTTTCACATTTTATGCAAAACAGTTTTATGGACATGCATTTTGATCATCTTCAAAATAACATGCAAGATATTTTTCGACTTTCCCACATAAACAAAACAACATTAATGCATTCAACCAACAACAACCAATCACAGAATCATTGCATAGCAACAAAATGCATTTTCTTCATTTTTTTCAAAATGTCATTGCAAAAACAGTTTTTCTTCAAAAACAGAAATGAAACAACATGCATTTACAGTTCTAATGCAACTAGAAAGTGGAAGGTGCCCTTACCCTTGTTGCATGTTCTGCTACTTCTCTCGTTTCTGCTGTCGTTCCCGTTTTCGCGCCAAAAACCGGTGAAACTGCAGCTTGCGTTTGCTGCTACGAAACTTGGTTCTTTAGCTCCGTAATGATGTGGGGAATAACTTTTGTACTGGGGGTTTTCTGGTTTGGTGCCTAGGTTTCCAATTAATGGCACTTTTGAGGAACTCCCTCTTTTTCCTTTTGAAATTGAGAACAGAATTTAGAAAACAGAATGGGAGGGAAGGGTGCTGTTACATGCAGCACTATTACATGCAGTATGGGCAGTGAGGGAGGAGGAATGGTGTTCTGTCTTTGCTCTGTCCTTTGCAGTCCATATATAGGCACCTCCATGTGCCACCTCATCACAATTAATGTTAAAATATTGCTGGATCCTCCAGCACTTAAACGTTTTGCAATTAGCCGCTAATCCTTAATTAACTGTCCGATTAATTTAATTACTCGTAATTAAATTAATTTATTCTTCATACAATAATTTTAATTCATCTTCCAAAATATATATTTATATATATATATTTACTCAAAACATACATATATTAAATATTTTACAAATATCCCCAAAATACCCTTAATATTAATTCCAAAATTAATATTAAATTAAAGGGTCTTACAGCTCACATGAAAAAGGATGACTAAGGCCAAAAATCCTACAGTGATATCTAAAAGGCACTATCAATTTCACCTTGTTCTACAAAGAAACTCCTACATATCAACTTAGTGGATATTGTGACAACACTTCAGCCATCAACCTAACCAAAAACCCTATCCTACATTCTAGAGCCAAACACATAGATTTGTTACTAGTGCGTAGATCGACAAGAATTAAAGAATGATTATCTTCGAATTGGTTACCGATGCGTAGATCAAAAAAAGTGAGAAATGTTGATTACCGATACGTGGATCGACATAGATGAACAAAAAAGTGTACCATAAGCAAACTATAGGTCTAGGAAAATTTAAGATATGAATGATATGTGAGTATTATAAATGTAAGATGCATGATTTGTGTGTGTTAGATAAATTATTGTTCATTTTTAGTTCCCCGGTCCTTATATGATCCTATGCGCCCACAAGATTCAATGGATGAATAAAGATAACAACCGTTTTTGTAATATGACTCAAGTACATCTCGTGTGAAGAGGCGAAACAAAGTATATTGTCTAAAATGATTGCCCTTTTTTTTTGTTGACATCCCTATACATGTTGAGAATCTATCAAGTTTCTGTGTATATATTTTCAAATATCAAAATAATTAAAATATTTTTTTTGTTTACACCTATTTCAAATTCCAACATTTATTATCATAAAATAACTTTTTTTTTTAAATGCTAGAATAAACAAACATGAAACGAGAATTAGCTTAGGAAGAGAGTAATGTAAGACATCGAATGACAACATTGAAAAACAAACAAAGTACATTCATTGGGAACAAAACAATTGAGGTAAGGGGTTACAATGTAGGAATGGGTGTGTTTATCTTTAGTTGGAGAGATAACAAACGCTAGTCATTCTTGTAATTTAGAAGTTTCTGTTGATCAGCTTCTAAGAATAATAATTGCCCTAGTTTGAACCACTTGATTTTTGTTCTTATTATTTTTTTATCCCTAACTTTTGCATGAACCACTCTTCCAAGTTTTCAATCCATCGGGATGCTCTAGTTTTGCCTAGGTTGCCTTTTCAGGTTTTCAACCTAGCAAGCCTATTTTCAATTTTTTTTTCAAGCATAATATTTTTTGACTACATCTGAATTTATTGGAAGTGGAAACTCTTCTCCATCCATTTCTGCGAGTATTAGAGCTCCCCCAGAGAAAGCCTTTTTCAAAACATATGGTCCCTCGTAGTTCGAAGTCCATTTTCCACGAGAATCTTCTTTTATGGGCAATATTTTCTTTAACACTAAGTCTCCTTCTCGAAACTCTCGAGGACAAAATTTTTTCTCGTAGGCTTTTTTAAGTCTTTTTTGATACAACTGACCATGACACAGAGCTATCATTCTTTTTCTTCTATGAGATTCAATTGGTCAAATCATGATTGAACCCACTTTGCCTCTTCTAGTTTTGTTTCCATCAAGACTTTGATCGAGGGGATTTCAACTTCAATGGGAAGTACCGCTTCCATTCCATACACCAATGAGAAAGTAGTTGCCCCCGTTGAAGTGCAAACAGACGTTCTATAGCCATGTAATGCAAAGGGAAGCATTTCATGCCAATCCTTGTATATTTCTACCATCTTTTGTATGATTTTCTTGATATTCTTATTTGCCGCTTCTACAGCTCCATTCATTTTCGGCCGATAAGGCGAAGAATGATGGTGCTAAATTTTAAAACTATCATACAACTGCTTAATCATTTTGTTGTTCAGATTGGTCGCATTATCCTTGATAATGTTATTTGGCAGCCCATATCGACAAATGAGTTCTCTCTTGATGAATCTGACCACTACGCTCCTCGTCACGTTGGCATAAGAAGCAACTTCAACCCACTTTGTGAAATAATCAATAGCTACTAGGATAAACCGGTGCCCATTTGAAGCCTTAGGTTTCGATGAACCCAATAATATCCATCCCCCACATTGAAAATGGCCAAGGTGATGTTAAGACATTCAAAGAGGTTGGCGGTACATGTATTTTATCAGCATAGATTTGACATTTATGACATTTCTTTACATAACTAAAACAATCAGACTCCATGGTCAACCAATAGTAGCCAGCCCTTAAGATTTTTCTTGCCATTGCGTGCCCATTTGCATGAGTTCCAAAAGAACCTTCATGAAACTCTTGAATGATTTTCTCTACTTTTGTTTTATCCACACATCTAAGGAGAACCATGTCATGGTTTCTCTTATAAAGCACGTCACCATTTAAGAAGAAGTTCATTGACAACCTCCTCAAAGCCCTCTTGTCATTCTCCGAAATATCCAATGGATATTCCCTATTCTTAACATAGGATTTGATATCATAAAACCATGGATTGCCATCAGGCTCTTCTTCTATTGATAAGCAATATGATGGCTTATCCTTTTGTTGAATTTTTAGGACCGACACATCCTGATCGATGCTTATTTTGAACATTGATGATAATGTGGCCAAGGCGTTGGCCAGTTGGTTTCCTTCTCGAGGAATATGGTGAAAAGTGATCTTCTCGAAGTATTCTGTCAACTCTTTGATGTGCGTGTGATAAGGAACCAATTTGGAATCTCGAGTTTCCCATTCTCCTTTTGTCTGATGGATGACCAATGATGAGTCTCCATATACCTCAAGAACCTTTACCTTTGATTCAATGGCTTCTTTAATGCCCATGGCACATGCCTCGTATTCTACAATATTTTTTGTGCAATCAAAACACAATCTAGCCGTAAATGGAGTGAATTGGTTCTCTGGGGAAATCAAAATGGCCCCAATTCCATGCCCTAATGTATTAGAAGCACTGTCAAACATCAGCATCCATTTTTCTCTATCAGATGATTCAGTTTCTTCAAGTAAAGTCATTATGCCTTCATCGGGAATTCACACTACATTGATTGATAATCTTCTACAGGTTGTTGGGCCAAGTACTCTGCTAGTGCGCTTCCTTTGATAGCCTTCTGTGTAACATACACTAAATCGTATTATGATAACAACATCTGCCAGCGGGCGATCCTTCCAGTAAGAGCAGGTTTCTCAAAGATGTACTTAATTGGGTCCATTTTAGACACCAATTAAGTTGTATGACATAACATGTATTGCCTCAATCGATGAGTAGCCCATGCTAGTGCACAACATGTTCGTTCAAGCAGTGAATATCTTGTTTCACAACTAGTGAAATTTTTGCTCAAATAATAAATAACATGCCCTTTCCAACAATCCCCCACTTGAAATAAAAACAATGTTTCTGAAGTAGCGTCAACTGCTTCTATAAGATTGTGCATAAGCAAAGGTATCTCCTGACTTGAACCTTTGCATAGTAAGTGAGATTCAGATTCAACAAGAGTGACTCGTAGTCTTGAATTCTATCTTTGACATCAAACTGTATTCTCAAAAGCTTGGGTGTTAATGGCCCTGCACGTCTATCCTAGTATAGTGAACGTTCTAGGAATTCTGCCTCAAAATTTCATAGAAAACAACCCCACTTCCACATTCACATAGGTAAGTCTATCAAGTGTACTCTTGTAGGTAGGTACTCCACTCCACTTGGAGTATAGATCTCATTAAGAGTTTCTATTATTTTATCCTATCATCACTTCAGGAATCATGCTTCTCTGATATATAATAGCATGTTCATCTCATATGACTTCACGACTTGTTATTACCCATTGAACCTAATTCTTGGGATCTCTAGTCTTGTAGGTCGGATTACCATTCTAAGTGACTCTATAGGCATTAGTCCCATCCTTTTGGATATACTTAGGACTTTTTCTCTAGCTAACCCTTTCGTCAAAGAATCTACTAAATTCTCATCAGTGTGTACATGATCCACTATAACAACTTCTTTAGAAAGTAACTCTCTAACAGTGTAGTGCTTACGACATATTTATCGTCTCTTACCATTGTAATAACGATTCTCAAATTTTGCAATAGTCGCGGTACTATCACAATGGATCAACACAATTGACATAGGTTTTTCCCGTAAAGAGATCTCAGCTAGTAAGCATCTCAACCAGCTCGCTTTTTCATTAGCAGTAGCTAGTGCTATCATTTCGGACTCCATAAAGGTATGAGCCAATATCGTCTATTTCTTTGATTTCTAAGATACAACACCAACGACTATACTAAAAATATAATCTCTGGTTGTTTTGGAGTCATCTGATAAGGTGTTCCAATCAGCATCATTGTATCCCTAAAAGACAACAGGAAATCTTTGATAATGTAATCCAAGATTCATGGTCCTTTTTAGGCATCTCATGACTCTTTCGATAGTGTGCCAATACTCCATACTAGGTCTACTGGTAAACCTACACAACAATCCCACACGTAGGCAATGTCAAGTCTAGTACCTGAGGCTGCCAATGATGCTCACATAGTCAGTTTGTGTAACACCTTCACCAGTGTTCTTGAAAAGTTTCACACTTTGATCATATGGTATGCAAACAGGTTTACAATCAAAGTATTTATATTTCTTTAGGATCTTTTCAACATAGTGAGACTGATCCAAAGAAATTCCCTTTTCTGACCTAGTAATCTTGAATCCTAGGATTACACTCGCTTCTCTGAGGTCTTTCATATCAAATTTGTTACTCAACAACGATTTCACAATATTCACAACACGAATGTTTGAACTAAATCTGAGTAAGTCGTCTACATCGAGACATATGATAGTTCAAATGTCATTTTTAGATTTGTAATAAATACATCCACTACAACATTTTTGCCCTACGAGAACGATTTTCTGTCCATGAGGAACCAAGGCGTTGCCTTTGCTTTACGCAACGGTTTTCTTTTGAAACGTTTTGTGAAAACCGTACTTGTAGCTACCTTTTAGAGAACGATTTTTCAAATTTACAACGACAGTGGTTTTACGCTGTTGTGAAGTTAAAACCGTTCTGGTAGGCATTTTTTTAATTAACGTACGACAACACTTTATAACTGTTGCATAAAATAAAATATTTTAAAAAATAATAATATTATAAATTGTTGTATTTCAGAAATATAATTTTAGTAAAACATTATTATCATAATACTATAATAAATTTAAAAATATAACACTTGCAATAATACAAAATTGTTGTAATATACTATAATAAATTTAACAATACCCAAAACAATCAACTAAAAATACAAAATGCAAAGAACAAAATCAAACACTCTCAGTGTGTCTTCAGCTCTATAAAACCACTGAGCATTGTTAATCTGTATTCATATCTTGGACCTACAAATAAAATTAAATCAAAGGACAACAAACAAAGTTAGAACATTATTAATCTAAATTCATAATTTTTAGGATAATTTTCACAGAAAAAGGCAAGATTTAGTCAATTAATCAGCCGAAATTCCACAAGGCAAATATAAACACACATGCATGAACAATTGTATAGGTGAGATACTTTTAATATTGCAGCATAGAGATGCACAAAACTTCAATTACCAAGCAAAAATAAATCAACAAGTTCAGTGATGAAAACAAATTAAAAGCACACCAAAAGAATCGTGAACAGGTAATATGATAGAATTAGAGACACTAGCATGAAAATTAACAATGGAGTAATACCTGTGCAAGAGCATATGGCAAGGCTGAATACATTCATGCAGCTCTTTCCCTATAGAAGACTGATCTCGCAATTACTACTATTGGTTGCACTGAGGCACCATTTACAACCCCTATGAAGGTAACAGCAACATACATTGATCCCATTGCATTGAATAGATCTTGCTTCTTTCTCCTGTGACTGTCAATCATTTAACATGGAAAGGATTTTGTTTTAAATTTCATTTTTCATGCTTTAGTTATATATTGTGTCAATGTAATGCATCAATTTTCATATACCTTTTCAAGCCAACATCCCAAACAATCAGGCCAAACAATAAACCTGTCATTATAGTAAATACGAGTCTAACTGCTGTATATGATGTATTCCTCCATTATGATAAATATTGTTTCCATAGCCAAGCTATACATTGTGCTACAAATGTATGTGAATATTGAGCATCAAAGTGTAGATCTTTTGAACCTTGACAAGGAAAACTAAGTTCCTGGATCAATTGTTTATTTCTCCTAAAAAATGAAAAAGTACTAGTATCAAAATCATAAACTTCAGTGAGAAATATATGCATATTAGGTCAGATAAAGTGGAAAAAATAACTAGTTGTCTCCAATATTTGTTGTTTATTATGTTAATCAAGCACAATGAAGTGTAAGCTAGGAGACTAACCGGTGTAGTTCTGAGTTTTTGTAAACATCAGTGAAATTGACCTTAAGATATGGCTCTTTTCCAGCTAATGTAACTTCCAATATCCAAGTTGCAGGGTTATAACCATCTTTGATCTTAGGAACTCCTTGAATAGCCTATATAGTATTCATGCACTAAGTGAATATGCTAATACTACAGAAGCTATATTATTATACTAATATGCTCAAATCTCATATACATTTGACCCTCCTAACTTCAGAAGTAGCATATGCAAAAGTTGATATTGTAGCACTTAATTCTTCAATATGTAGTACTTAAAACAAAATGGTGAGACTGAGAATTCTTACCTCATCAAAGGCGTCAAATATGTCAATACTTGGCTGATGGATCGTGCACACCACGGTATGTCCGGTGTCCACGGTGTTCCTTACTATATAAGACTAAAGCATTGTTGGCCAAGAAAAGCATGTCTCTGAAAAGTTCCATCACTGAATTAATTGTTTGGTCGCTAATTTTTTACCTTATAGTGTCGAAGTCCATGTGACAATCTCCGCTTAAACAAGAAGATAGTTATGTAACTAACCCAATTGAATCTTCGGATTGCAACAAAGCTCTCTTAAGCTCCACTACTCTATTATTTTTAAGCTCCTAAAACCAAGCCCTAAGAGTGCCATATTATCATATAATATACAATGAGATATACCATACAATTGCTATGATGTCTTTGGAGGGTATCTCATTAAATTTAAACTAAAAAAAAGATGTACTGCCAAATTGGGAAAATTTAAACAAAACTAAATGAGAAGAAACGATTCTAATTACGTGCTCCCTGAATAGCAATGTTGCAAGTCTTCATATTTGGCTTTACAGACCTGCAAAAATGATATTACTATCAATAATAAATTCATTATTTGAAAAGACATATATGTCCCTAAATTAGGAACAAAGTAAACCCAACAACATGTATTTAGTCTATGACATCGACACACCAACAAAACAGAAACTACATGGTTATAGAGAATCTGATGTCATGTCATGAACCAACAATCACAAAGACCAGGTTTGGATTAACTTATGTCATATAAAATCTTACATAAAATATGTTGAAGGTTCTTCACCTACGAAAGTCTTTAAAAACTTACAAATGTTTATGGAGCAATTAAATAAAAGAGCTTATGAAACAATTGAGATTAAGAAGCTAATTTCTAACTAACACCAGAAGAGAGGATTTGTTGAGAAGATAGTTTGCGCTGAGAAGTTTTCTTTCAAGAAGGTTATGGCTCGAGATAGAATTTTGGTGGACAATAATATTTCTTTTCTTTTAAGAAGGTTTAGGCTACAAAAACTGTTTTATTAAAAACTAAACAAGAACAGTTATTTAGTGTTCTGTAATTATATCAGTAAACAACGAGAACGGTTTCAAACTGTTACTATAAAAATTGTAAATTTATTGTTCAACTACAATGAAATATAAAAACGTTTTCTATTTGTCTTTATGAGAATGATTTTTTTACCATAGAAAATTAAGCGTTACCGTAGCATCAAAATGTTGTAGTGATTTATCACTTTCATTCCCTTTAAACTCATTTGATTTATCTATCTTACAGACATTGTCTTCTTGTCCATGAATTACAAAACCTTCAAGTTTTTCCATATAGATTTCTTCTTCCAGATAACCATTTAAAAAAGTTGTTTTAACATTCATTTGGCGTATCACCAAGTTATGAATTGCTGTTAGAGAAATGAGTACCCCAATGGATGTTATTCTAGTGACCAGTGAAAAAGTGTCGAATAAATCTTTATTTTCTCTTTGTCTAAAACCTTTGGCTACAAGGCGTGCCTTGTATTTATCAACAGTTTCATTGGATTTTAGTTTCTTTTTCAAGATCCACTTACAACCTATTGGTTTGCAACCAAGAGGCAAGTCTACTAAATGCCAGATCATGTTAGACTCTAGAGAATCTATTTCATTGTTTATAGCTTCTTGCCATAAATCTGCATCCAGTGATGACAAAGCTTCTTTAAGATTTGCAGGATCTTCTTCTAAAGTATAAGTCGTATATTTGGGTCCATAATATTTAACAATTTTGACTTTCTTACTTCTTCGAGTTTCTATTTCGCCTTGATTACTGCTTTAAGTGCTTTTTGTCACAGGAACGTGACTTGGTTCGCTGCCCCCGCTATTTCTCAATTTGAAAGGGAATTTATTTTCATATAAGTCAAAATCATTTGACTCTATGAACACTTTCGCATTTAAGTCATAAAATTTATACGCTTTGTTGTTTGCTGCATACCTAATGAATACACATTCATAGGCTCAACTGGGGAGTTTAATTTGCTTGGGATTGGGGATTCTGACATAAGCCAGACAACCCCAAGTTCGAAAATAAGAGAAGTTTGGTTGTCTTTTCTTCACTATCTCATAAGGTGATATTTTGTTATTAGATTTAGGAACTTTATTCAAAACATAGCAAACAGTCAATATAAATTTCCTTCACCAGTGACCTGCAACACTAGAGTTAAGCATAATAGCAACAACTAGTTCAGTAAGAGTTCTATTCTTTTTTTCAACTTTATAATTCATTTTAGGATAATATGGTGCAGTTGTTTCATGTATAATTCCATGCCATTTATAAAAATCATTAAATAAACTAGAATCATACTTTATTCCTCTATCACTTCGAAACCTCTTAATCTTTTTACTAAATTGATTTTCAATTTCAGTTACAAAGATTTTAAACATGTCAAACGCTTCACTTTAATTTTTCATTTCTTGTTAACGTCCCATCAAGTTCACATATATTGGAGTGTAATAAATCTAAAAATTTAGATTCTCTAACTACAGATGTATGCGAAGTCTTTATTATTTTAGCTTGACTGCAAAATTCACATTTTTCAAAATCACTAAAAGATAACTTTGGAATTAAACCTAAGTTACTTAAGTTTGAAATCACGTGAGAAAGTCTAGCATGTCAAATATTAAAATCACATAACATGTAAATAGAAGAAGACATTTTATTAAATTCAAATATTTAATTTAACCATGTTATGAATGACGTACTATTTTCCAACAAAAATATCATATATAGAATTGGTGTAGAAATATGCCTCTATAGAGTAAGTAAACCCTGCCTTTTTTTTTGGAGACGAGATATCAAACTATTTAGAAAAAGAAAAACAAATTCTAGAGTAGTTTTTCAATAATAACAACAATTTGAAATTCTTCATCTAAAGTCATACCTTAATAGATAATCTCATGAGTTATCTTCTGAATTTCATAGGAGTGAACCTCCACAGATCTGTTATCTGATACTCTAATACTTGAGGTAGCGGCTACAATACACTTTTTAGTTTCAACTTACTCGGTATCACATTTCTTCTTTATAGCATCCTAAACTTGTCTAGCACTATTGTTGGAACTGTAGTATTCATACAGATAATCAATAAGTCCATTAAGAATATAATTCTTATAGAGGTAATCATTATTCTCCCATGGTTTAATTCTTCAGCTTTCTTACCCATTTCTGTTTGCCTCAAAGAAACAGTTTATTGAAATAAGAGGCACAAAACCAGATCTAGTAATCTGTTCGGTTGACATGGCAGAAAGAAACGTCTTAAAATTGTTGTTTTTTAGTTTGAAAAACTGTTTAAAAATCAATTTATGTCTCTGAAAATATTACTGGGTTGAGTTGTGGAATATGTTGCTCTCTTAAAGATGTTTCACAACACTGCCCAAATTGTGCAAGATAGACTATCAATCACGTAGTCTCTAGGATAAAACAACCCATATACACTGTATATGAGTTCCACTGCACCTTAGAAAATCGTTCTAGAATTACACCCTCAATATGGTGGTTAAAGTCACTCTCAATATGGTGGTTAAAGTGAATCGCAATATGCTACTATGACCACTCATAAATCAAAAGAACTACGACACAAAAAACCGCTCAAAAAAGGACTGTGATATGAGGACCACTCAAAATCGAAGGGACTATGACATAAAAACCGCTCTAAAAGGGTAATGGTATTATAACCACTCAAAAATTGAAGGGACTATGACATAAAAACCGCTCCAATAGAAAGTGGTATTAGAACCACTAAAACTCGAAGGGACAGAAAGAAAAGAGGTAAGTGACTCAGAAATATATTGAGCATAATAGAAAAGGAAGAAAAAAGAAAGTTGGGCAATGCATCTAAATTTGGTTTACTTTTCACAAAAGTTTGACACTCTTTATATAGTGATGGAATCAAATCCACATATGTTTTCTATTCAATGTGGGACTTTAGTATTTATAAAGTTGAAAACTACTCAACATATGAGTGTTTTTCAATGTGGGACTTCAACAATTTTTAAATTCCACACTAACATACTCTATGTTCCAATAAGCCACGATAAACTACTTTTCTTTGAAGATAGTGTTGATGGATAATATGGTAATTTTTTTTCCGTATTTCACCATCAACATGCCTATATGATCACATTTTTATTTAAATTATTTTAAACCCCATTTTATATTGATTAACAAATTTCTATATTGGGGGACAAGATTCATGTTACTATGAGGCATACTTTGATCTATAAGTTTGAAAAAGACATCAATGGATGGTAAGGTTTATGTTGTTACTAATTTTACACATTTGTTCCTATAGAGTCACTAGAAGAGTAAGCTAAAATATCACTAGAAGGGGGTTGAATAGTGATAGTCCCTTTTTACTTGTTTTTTAAATTTAAATGAGTATCCTATGTGTGAGGATAACAAATCAATGTTAGAGGATTAGATGTTTAGAATTGAAATAAGAATGAGATAAAAGGAAGAGATCAAATTTTAGAGAATGACACACAAATTGTTGGAACCAAATTGATTTTTTATACTTAGAGTTTTGATGTTAATAAAAGTATTTTATGAGAACAACATATTTGACTTTACAGAGTATGAAAGAAGATTTGTGTTTTTGAAGTAAATCTAAAATATGATTTGATTCAGATTTATATTTGAAGAAAATATTTGACCAAGTTGAAAAGAAGATATGGTCAAAGTTTGAAGAATATACGATCAACATCTTATCTACAACAAGATATGAATTATTTACAAGAATATTTGATCAAGACGTATCACAAGAAGATATGAATTATTTACAAGAAGATTTAATCAAGATTTATCTACAAGAATATATGAGTTATTTACAAGTAGATTTGATCCATATTTATCACAAGAAGATATGAATTATTTACAAGAAGATTTGATCAAGATTTACCAAAAGAAGGTATGAATAATTTACAAGAACATTTGATTAAGATTTATCTACAAGAAGATATGAATTATTTACAAGAAGATTTGATTAAGATTTATCACAAGAAGATATGAATTATTTACAAGAAGATTTTATCAACATTTATCTACAAGAAGATATGAATTATTTACAAGAAGATATGATAAAAAAATTGTTTACAAGAAGGTACATTTATTATTTGCAAAAATATGATTCAGATTTTGACAAAGGAAAAAATATTGTATTGGACTTGGTCATATTCCTACTTGTGAAAGTTCAAGAATCGGTTTAATATTATGTTCCCGCCCAAATCAAAGAAAGCAAAAGGAAGGAAGTTTCATTTGAACAATTTGCGAAAGCATTCCTAACGTAATACGAATAATATCAATATGAAGAATTTATAAACTCAATCTCCAAAAAAAAAAAATGAACATAATCAATCTGAATAATTTACAAATTGAATCTGAACAAAATATGAACATAATCAATATAGAAGAACCGCTAGATTGGATCCTGAAATAAAGAATTAGCTAAAGAACATATTATCAAAAAGCAATTTGTTCATAATTATTTTTGTATAAGATCATTATTGACCAATCTCAGAATGAAGATACAATTCAAAATTAAACAAGGAATAAATTGAAGCCCTAATTTTATCTATAAATAGATACTCAAGGTTGAAAAAGAAGATAACCGAAAAATCATAAAAAAGTAGAAGAACTCAAGCTCAAATTTCCAAATTCATATTAGAGTTTAAAGAGAGATTTAGAATGCGAAATATTTTCTGTGGTTAATTAGAGCGTGATAGACACTGTTATAATTAGCTTGTTAGAAGCAACTACTCAAGTTCCAAACCATTGTATTCAAACCTGATAGTGGTGTTAGTGTGCCTTCAACAATATAAGGTTGTGATAACTCTTCATCATATGCATATTTTTCACTGTTTTTAGTCTTATTTATCTTCAATCATTAGTTAATTTAAGGAGTTATTTGATATATTTTGTTGATTTTAGTTCTTGGATTTATTAAAATGTTTATTTTCTTATTTCCATGATTAAGTAGAGATTTTTTGTAGTTTTGTGTTGTTTCTTTGTTTTAGTGTAGTGCTGAATTTTGATAAGAAATCAACATGACCTACATGAAGTATTTATGCCATATATGGAGTTGTAGATGTCCAATTGGAGTCAAACAAAATGCAAATGAAAGCTAACATCCATAGATACAACTTTCATGAAGACACCAAAACCAAATTCAAACTCAAAAGATGAGTAAAATGCAGTAAATGTCAAACATCAAACGTTGTGCGCCTGAAGCGCAAATCACATGCCTGAGACGCATATCTACGTTTCTGAATCTGTCCAAATGTGCCTGAAGCACAAAACCCGCGCCTAGGGCACACTTTTGCATTCCTGAATTTGCCCAAATGCGCCTGAAGCGCAAATCCTGCGCCAACTACAAGAAAAAACTTCTATACCTACGGACCTTAGTCCGTAGGTAAATTATTAATTACCCACGGAAAAACCGTAAGTAAATTCACTATTTTTTTAAAAAAATTTAACACATTACCCACGATTAGTCCAACTTGTAATAACCTCTCGCGACGCAGACGGTGCTCAGGAGACGGTGGTTTTGGATCGGAGAGGCGAATACTCCGTCGTATGTCGTTGGACGGTTAACAATTTACCGAAGGTAAAAGCTAGAACACTGTCTAGTAAGTACTTTGAGGTAGGTGGTTACGATTGTCGCTTATTGATATACCCTAAAGGTGATACACAAGCTCTTCCTGGTTATTTATTTGTTTATCTTCAAATCATGGACCCTAGAGGACCTTCCTCTACGAAATGGAACTGTTTCGCTAGTTATCGTTTGGTAATTGTTAATTTTGCTGATGAATCAAAGAACATTCATCGTGATTCTTGGCATAGGTTTTGCACTAAGAAGAAATCACACGGTTGGTGTGATTTCATACCTTCTTCCACTCTTTTTGATCCAAAATTAGGTTATATGTTTAACAATGATTCTATATTGATTACTACTGATATTCTTATTCTTAATGAGTCTGTTAATTTCACTCGTGATAGGAGTTGTTGGTGTTTGTTTAGAATGTCTGTTTTGAATCAGAAGCCTGGTTCTAATCACATGCATAGGGATTCTTATGGTCGTTTTGCTGCTGATAACAAGAGTGGTGACAATACTAGCTTGGGTTGGAATGATTATATGAAGATGTCGGATTTCATTGGGACGGATTCGGGGTTTCTGGTGGATGACACTGCGGTTTTTAGCACCTCGTTTCATGTGATCAAGGAGTTCAGCAGCTTCTCCAAGAATGGGTCTATCATTGGTGGGAGAAGTGGAGGTGGTGCGAGGAAGTCTGATGGCCACATTGGAAAGTTCACTTGGAGGATTGAGAATTTTACTAGGCTGAAGGATTTACTGAAGAAGAGGAAAATTACGGGTCTTTGTATTAAGAGTAGGAGGTTTCAAATTGGCAATAGGGATTGTCGTCTTATTGTTTATCCCCGAGGTGTGTCATTTTCCTTGCTCTGCTTACCATTTGCTGTTTGTTAGTAAATTATAACTCTATTAGTAGATTTGATATGATATTTTTGTGTGCATTTTGGTACAATTATTGCTTACATTGATGGAAGTTTAGGAGCATACTTGAATACCATGACGCTTGCGAGTGTCAATCCGCAGTTAAACGTAAATTGGTTACTTAGATTCTTTTTGTCAAACAAAAATGCATCAGTAGGATACTAGTTCTGCAACGTACCAACTTCACAATCTGCTCATGGAATGAGTTGTTCCAGTCATAAAAGTGATCATAGAAAATTGTCGGTATCCCAGGATGAGTCAATATGTATGCATACCCCTGCAGTAACAAAAAATTAGATGTAGATCAATATGTAACTAAACTATTTAATTAAGTATAATTAGTTAGCAGCATAGGGGCTAAAAGCAAACACCATTGTCAATATTTGCAAGTATATCCAAGTCGCGGCAGTTTTAATAAAAACAGTCTAGGAGGGAATACAACAAAAGGACATTCCCTCGTCCTCCTGAAGTCCTGATACTTTCATAGGCCTCATGGTAGTACAATAGTGGAGAAACAATAAAGGCCCCCAGAAAATGTTTAGTATAATGTGTACGTTCAACCACAATTTTTTATTTATAAATATGATAAACTTTTGAATAATTGGCATAATAACATGTATTTGATATTATTTAATATTTATAAATGAGGAAATGACAATGTAGGACTAGGACATGGTTGAAATGTTACTAGCTCATCTTCTTTAGCCGTCAACTGACAGAACAGAAAACATTGGCGAGGTAGTGTAGTTAACTGGTTAGACAATAAACAATCAAAGGAAAGATACAGAAAAATATATAGATTCCCTAACTAATAGCATAATGGAAAGACTACATATAATTGGTAGAATTATTAAATTTTAGATTGTGCCCGAAAAACGGGCCTCAAGGAATAGTTATGAATTATTGGACCAACTTATTTTAATCCTTGGGGCTTGGACGCTATGGTCTTCTTGTATATCCAACAATTGTTGTGGCTAAAGTAAAAATAAATAAATAAATTTTGGCTTCTTGTTTGATATAATTAGAAGAGTTACTTTAGAGTACTGGCTTAGTCATTTAATTGTCGTAAGTTTCAATACTTATGAACCATAGGAAAACTTAAATGTTAAACATGGGTTGTACTAGTAATATTGGCAATTAACTACCAATTCTATGTTTTCTCAACATTGATGATTGTTCAAAATCAACCATTATGCCAGAGTTTTGAAAATTTTAGCTGTGAGCTACTTGCATTGCATCACTAGAATGAATGATTATGAAAAATCTTGATATTATATTTGGTTTAGAAAAATAACTTTTTTGTGTTGCATGGTTACTCATTGTCCAGATTCCAGATATTTTGTAATATTTCAACAATTCATTTTGTACAAATATGGAAGTTTGGATTAGAATTAGTTTCCTGCCATTACTTGACGTATAGTTTTATACCTTGTCGATCATTGTTGACTTGAAGAGAGGGATCCAAGTATCTGATGGTACTGTTTTATGATGCATGCTTGTTCAATCAAGTGACAATCTTCATAGAATCATGAGACATAGTATTGCTTTTGGTCATCAAGTCTTGACAAGTTGCAGAGAGGTGTTTTACCATTCCTATTTAACTAGCAATTGACATGTAAGGATATACTTTCTTTGAAATCATTGAGTTCTTAAATACTTGTTGGATTGTTGCTGTTCATGAAATCTTGGTAATGCTCACATAATTATGATGAAAGCTTATTAGGTTTGGTAAGTACCTTTTAATTAGTTCATCAACTTCATTTATGTATGGATCTGTGGGTAATTTACCCACGGAAAATTTGTGGTTATTTTACCCACAGAAAATCTGTGGGTATTTTACCCACGGAACATTTGTGGGTAATTTATCCACGGAAAATATGTGGGTAAATTACCCACGGACATTCCTTAGATAACCATATCCTATTGATTGTCCGTGGATAAATATTTACCTACGAGCGAAATAGCTACGGATTCGTGTTCGTGGGTAATCCGTGGGTAATTTTAGGTTACCTACGGACTTACCGTGGGTAAAGATAAAATATGCCGTAGGTAATAACACTTTTTCTTGTAGTGGCCTAGGGCGCGTGGCGCGCTGCAGAATGTATAAAAATGAGTTTTTCTCATTTTCTAGGGATCTTTTTGTCTATTGGAAGTTTGGAGACTTGTGCTCTAGCAGAGAAACTCAGAGACAGCTGTTTCTACACCATTGAAGGAGTTTTTATCAAGAATCATTCATGAATCTTTCTTGTAATTATTCTTTAATCTCTATCTCTTTTATCTCTGTCATGAGTAACTAAACTCTATTTGTTATAGATGAGTGAAATAAGATGAAACCCTTGTTTGTCTGATTTGATTTCTGGTTATATGAATAAGTTTATTGAATTTTTTTTCTCATCTCTATGCTTAATGCTTTTTATTGCTTGATCAACTTTAAAATATTTTACGATTCGTATTTTGAAACGGAAGTGGATTGTACAAATGCTTGAGATGAGAAATTCATGAGATTGTAGTTTAGGGATCGATGTAGGTCATAAAACCAATTGAATTAGTTGCAGAGGCAACTGTTTAAAAAGAAAATTTTTGTACTGTAAAGCTTAATCCTAATATTAAATCCACTAAGGAATTAGGGGTTACTTTGGAATTAAAGGTTCTGTCACTAAGACATTAAGGCAAAAATACTAAAGAGAATTCGGTAATAATTCAATAAAAGAATTCAGTAAATAGGATCAAATTAGAAACCAAGGTTGGACTCGTAGTAAAACTCATCCCTGACATTTTTCTCATTTTAAAAGTTCAATTCTATTACTTTTGTTATTTCAAATATTATTTCAATCAATCCAGAACCTTTTTGTTCAATTTTAGCAAATAAACATAATTTGATAGTAAAATGCAATCTTTGAGTTTGACACTCGGTACAACCGTTTTATTATTACTTGCAGCGATTCAGTACACTTGCTGAAACCCTATCAGGTTGTCAGATTGTGTGGAGAAGACTTGGCTGGTAGAGTCAAGTGTGTGTGTTTCTCAAAAGTTTAGGATTGTTAGGCTGTTTGAGAAGACTGACTTGGAGGTCAGGTTCTTTGTAATTCAAGTTGTTGAATTAGTGAATTAAATTCTTCTGAGTGAAGGGACTGGATGTAGCCAAGTTAATGGTGAACCATGATAAATTACTTGTGTCACTTTATTCTTACACTCCTTGGTTTTGTTATTGCCTCCACTCCAGGTAAACCACGATTTAACCCCCTTCTCGTGTTTCTACCTTCACAAATTTTTACTTGTTCATCCAAAATGGGTTACGTTCAGTCGTCACTCACGTGTGAGTTTTTTCACTATGGCTCAAAGGATCTATCCTCCAAAGATATTCTTTTCACTATGTATTATCTTACCATTATTAGTATTACATGAACAATTTCTCTTCTTGTCTTACATACCTTATACAAATTTCAACAAGTTCATCTTAACTTGAGGATGTGCAGATTTTTGAGAGGTTTTTTATGAATGGATCTAACACTATGCTCTCTAAAAAAATGATCCAAAGATATATTTAAGGTTAGTAGAAAGTATGTTGAGGATGAGATTGTTTTTTCACAACTTTGATCGTTTGATTGTATATTGCTTTCTTGTTATTTTCGAGGATGGGATCATCTCAATTTATAGAAATCATGAAGCTTCAAATATGAGGAGAAGTACAATATATCCGTTGAAGACTTAGATGATTGCCCATTGACATTGTTTAGAATTGCAAATATGCCCTTTAGCTTTGTCCTTGTTATAAGAAGGCTGAGAAAATGAGTATAGTGGTCCATCCTCAGATCTTGTTAGTATGAGGATGAAGCTATCACTAATTCCGTTGTGACTAATGTTTTTTGCCTTTTCCTTTTTCCAACAAATTGAAGTGGCTTGCCTTACAAGTCAATGACACCACTTTTTGCTCCTTTGTATTTTCGCTCATTTTACCATGTGAGAGAATAAATAGAGAACAAAGTTCATTACAATTGACTGTCCTTATTGTTATTTAGATTATTTTAGATGTTTGAGTTAAAAGTAGCATCATCCTCTCTTATAGGATATATTAATATCTTTAGAATCTTCATCTGATCAAGAATATAAATGACATGTTTTCTAAAAATTGATACACTCAATAGCGCAAGTTAAACGACACATATAATTAGAATTTTTGTTCTTTAAAATAATTTTGTTATCATTTAAAACATTTGAGAGAGATTTTGTCTCAACAAAAACTACCCATTAGGTATCGAAATTTTACTTTGGTTAAAGGTTTCTAATTTAGGGGATATTCCTAGGAAATCAAATATATGGTTGAAAAGTCTTATTTGTTTAAGGTTGAGTCTAACAACAAAATAGACACCACATTTGAAAAGTCTTACAAAGTTAAGAAGATTTATGCATATTCTACTTAGATCTTTATGTTAAAGGAATAATACGGTGAAAACATGGTAAAACTTATTATTAATTAAATATATTTATAACATGTTTATCAAAAATTACTTTTATCAGTGTAACAATTCACAACATATGCCAACATTGTTATTATAGAGTAAACTACAAGCTGAAGATGACCGTGTTGCTGATCAATCTGTTGTTGTCCAAACTAATGAATAAACTATTGCACTTGCCTAGGTATTAATAAAGAAATATTAGCAATTAAATTGATTCCAAAATAAACCTTTTATTTTGATAAGTAATTGATAATAATACATTCATCATTTGTATTAAGATTTGGCTCTACTTATATTTGTTGACTTTTTATAATAAATTCAAAATTCGTTATGCCCATATAATGATAACCAAATTTCTTTTCTAAATTTTTATAACTTTGTTCGAGGCTAAATAACACTCGTGGTCCCTTAACTTAATTTCAGTTAACGTTTTAATCTTTTATATTTTTTTCTCTCGATTTGATCATTTATTTTAATTTTAAGTGAAATAAAGAATGAAATATGAGTTTATTTGAAAATTTGAGTTACGAATCTGATGAAATTTGTGTTATATGAAAGAATATAATTAATTTTATGAGTTTTGGGTTTATAATAAAATAAAATCCAAATAAATAAATTTTTATTTTATTAATTTGGCTTTATTACATGGTTTTTTATAATGAATATAATATTACTAAATATTTTATTGTTTCTATAAATAAATACCACCTATATATAGTTCTTTTAAAAACAAATCAAATTTTTATATTCATAACTAAGGTATGTTTATATTTATGTTGTTATTTGGTTTTATATTAATACATTATCTTTAAGCCCAATTACTAATATCAATTATATTTGTTTCATTTTTATTTTATTTTATTGGATTTGCTTAAATTTTGTTCTACAATTAATATATTTATTCCAAATATTATAATTAGTTAAAAAGAATATACACTATATATATGTTATTTAAAAGATAAAATGTTTTACACTGGATTGCGGCATCACCCCTCATGGAAAAAAAATTCTAACAAAAAGATATTCAAAAGTTTAAATACAGAATTAGAGTTATTTAAAAAAATATAATTAGGGTTTGTTTCTACTACTTTTTATTATTTGTTTTGTTATCAGAATATGTTCTTGAAGCCCAATTACTAACATCATAAATAAGTTAGGTATTTTTTTATTTGATTCTATTTACTTAATTTTTATACAATTAATATACTATTTGTAAATATTAATTTTTGTTAAATTATTAAAAAAACAAAAGCATCATAAATTTAAAAACATATTTTTTTTATTTCTCTTTTGTTAAGATTTATTTTTTTTATCACTAATAGAAAGTTAAGCTCAATTACTAATCCAAAAACATACTTTATCTACATTACTTTAAATCAAAATTTATTTTTAATTTAAAATAATTTATATAGATGACAACTTATCTCATGCGTTGCTCGGACTCACACACTAATTTTATATATATAAATAAACCGGGATTATTTTATCATAAGAAATTTCTATGTGTCCTTCAATAGTCATTTCATATTTATTGTTGAATATTGATTACTTTAAATAGAAGAAAAAAGAATAATAAATAATCTAATATATAATAGATATTTATATAAAATATCTATCGCATTAAATGTAAATTAAAAATATTAATTGATTATCAATTAAGATTAATATTTTAATTATATAGTGCACTATAGCAATTAAGAGTAGTATTGCATCTCAACTAATCTAATGACTCGACTAATCACTAGATATTTTACAAAATTAAATTTATTTTATCATTAAAAGATCAATAAAATTTATCATTTTATTAAGAAATATAGACAATCTAAATGAAACGTATATAATGAGAAGTATTATATAAAAGGAGTTGACTTGAGAGAGTTTTATTGCAAAAATAATATTTATCAATTGTCTTACTTAAAAAAAATACAATCAATTTACTTACAATTTTATTTTTACGTGTATATATTTGTATGCAACAAAAATTATACTACATTATTTTTATGTGTATGTAGCACAAATGTTACTTCATTATTTGTTTGATGTCTTTGTTTGATATCATTGTTAGAAATTGTTGAATAATTTTCAACAATGCAAATTGTTATACTTAGTTTAAATTTTGTTATTTTAATTTTCAACATTAAAAACCCACAATTGTTGTTTACTGTCGTTATTTTTTTTGGTAATTTCTCTCATGTTGAAGGTATTCTAAGTTGTGTATGTATGGTGAAAATTCAGGATTGCAAAACAATCTGGAAATAGAGAAAATTGCAAAGCTAAAAAGAATAAGAGTTAGAGAAACAAAACAAGCATAATTAAGAGGTATTGAAAGAAGCACTTGCTACCGTACTTATGCCTAGTGATTCTGATATTGAGTCGGAAGATATGAATCCACCACCATTGCTGCCACCTCATCATTATCTTCGAGATTTCAGCAGAAAACAAAAATATGGGGCAAATGACTAGTGGATTTCAAGATGCAAGCACAATTCCTTTTAAAGTTAAGTCATTTGTGTTAAGTGCCCTAAAGAATGAATAGTTTTCAAGTGTTGAGGTTGAAGATCTTCAATATTTAACAAATTTCTTTGAGATATGTGGCACAACCAACCCTCAACTAAACATTTAACAAATTTGAATCAATGACGTATACTTTTGGAAGAACAACTCAGATAACAACACTTATTTATTTATTTATTTATCATCTCTCATTGTGTAGAGAAAAATTGAATTTGTTTCTCCAATAAATGACTTAACAATAGAAATGTTAAAATATGAGTTGAATGAGAAGTGGAGGCAATGGAAGGATGATTTAAAGTAAATGGCATATGACCCTACTAAAATGGAAGAAGCAATTGCATATTTCGTACCAAATGGTAGGGTTGAACAAAATCAATATCGTGATTTGGTTCATCATTGGTTTTCTAATGAAGGACAAGTAAGTCATACATATTATGAGTAATATATTAAAGAGTTTATTATTTAGACTAATATATTTTGTATAAATTGCATAAAGTAAGTAAATTAATTGGCAAAATTATGCTAAGTTTGAGGATGTTCATTGTATGGGTACAAAAATTCTCCCAAAACATATTATGAGAATGTTTGTTTCTATTTTTACTTTTCATGGGTTTAATTTGATTTGCAAAACAAAATGCATTTAACTATTTTGAGGTTTTGCCTTTGCACCCTAAACCCTAAACTTGAACACAGAGAGATTTGCATTGATATCCGGATGAATCAATTGTCAATGAAAACACTACAAGATTGATCGTAAGTTTTAATTATAACTAAACAATACTAACATATAAAATGTGTATAAATTAAGTTTGACAAAGTGTTAGAATTTTATTTTGAATTGTTGTCCATTTTGTTTGCACTTGAGGCTGGTAGTTGACTAGCAGGAACTGATTTGCTTGCTTATTGTACTGGTAGTTTAGCTTGAAATTTTAGGAGATGTTGTGTTAGCTAGCCTAGAGTCGGTGTTGGTGTTTTTGTGACTGAGTCTGTGTTTTGTTGCAATTGTACCTACACTATTGTTATGCTGATTTGAATGAGTCTGTAACATGTAGTCTTATGTTGCTTGTCGAGTTGTACATATTGGAATATGTTATTGTAATTTGTTCAATGGGAATCTTACTTTTGGATGGGATTAGTATAAGGCTTGATTGAAATTATTTTGAGGTTTTGCCTTGCACCCTCCTATGTTTTCAAGGGTATGCTATTTAATCCTTCTTTTTATTGTTTAGTTGTTTGTGTTATACAATTTATGCATGGAGGAAAATAGTTATTACTAATTGTTTGGTTTTTGATTAATTGTACAATTCAATTAAAAAATGTGTGTTGTTAGTGTTGGTGTTGTGCTTTTGCCTTTGAGAATTTGAATGTACTAGTTTTTTTTATCTATTTGACATATCTTATGCTTTGAGAGATGTAAAAAAATATAGTAATGAAGCTCTAATGCATATCGATTGTTTCATTAATAATTTTTATTATATTTTTTAGGAGGAACTAAAAAAGTAATGAAGTTGGATTGTGTATTTATTTATTTGTTGTTGAAAATGGAATCTTGACAATTTAGTAGACACAGTTTTCTAATTATTTTTTGAGATTGTTATATATGACTTTATATATGCCTATTTTAAATGTTAGTAAGACAATCTTTTTTACTAGGGTTAAATAAGTTTAGTCCCTATTAAATTTTATATTAATTTCTATAAAAAGTTCTCAATTATTTAGTCCAAAACAAAAATTTATTCGCTTTTAGGCCCTATTTTGAAATATTTTTCTAAAAAATTAATACTTTTAATCCATAAAAAAAGTCCTTATAAAATCAAAATAGGGACTAAACTTGAAAGTCATAATTTTGTAGGGACTAAAAACATATTTGACCATTTTTACTATTAGTAAATACACTAAAGTACATTAAGGTGAACATGATTTAACTATTGTTTAATATGATATACTTGTAAAACTTGTATGTGAATTTTCAAATCTATATATGATGAGCATCATTTATTTTATTTTGATTATTAAATATACATTTTATTGTGTATTTATTACATTATTAATAAAAAATTAATATTTATAACAAATTATTTACTATTAAAACTTATACCAATGGAAATGTGTTGTCGCCGAAATGTATAGCGACAAAAACAAAATAGTAGGTCAAATATTTATAAATTATGACCAAACGATATACAAACAGTGAAATATTCATAAGTAAATCTAATGGATTAAATTAATAGGCAAAAGTCTGCCATTATACTGTATAATAACAACTCAAATTCGTAGGTATTGAGTAATTATAAATATCAATAAAAAGCTCTGTCAGTATAGGTTATTTCGATTATATCTACGGTTTTTTACATTTATCTACAATTTTTGGTTGTCACTAAATCACTAAAATTCAAGTTTCATGTAGCATTATTTGGCTAAAATAATTTTTTTTTTTAACGAAAAGTAGCCTTATTGCGAACCTTCCATATAGCTCATACACAAGCAAGTCATATACAACCACAACGTTCACAGGTAACTTGACCCCCATGAACTAAACCCTAGGAATTGAAACACATGTTCCAAAGGAACGATTGTGCATAATACAACTTTTCTCAAATAAATTGAACATTGCATACCAAACATTTCCAAGTAATGAGTATTGAATAAATAGATGTTGAGTAGATTCAGCAACCTCATTACCACAAATGCACAAACTTCTAGTTAACGGAGTCAATAAATAGACATTCATTCAATAGTCTCCACGCAAACAAAGAAGTCTTTGACGGAACCACCCAATTCTAAATCACACGATTTAAGGGTGACTCTTCTAGGTCATTTTCATCGCACAATATGTTGTATATTCACTTTGATAGTGTAACCACTACCATTTGTGTGATTCTACACTTATTCATCTTGCTTATGGACCTACACAAAAATGTTAACCACCAACACATTCCCCCACGAGCTTATGCTCCCACTGAAACAATCTTCCTCTCCACTTCCATCCTGCACCATCCCTCTTACCCGTGCCATACTCGCTACAAAAACATGTTTATCAACTGTTAGACCAAACAATTAACTAAATAGATCACACAAAGGCATCCTATATTCCCCAAGGATTAATCCAGAAAAGTGTATTATGTCTATTCCCCACCACCGTTTCTAAAGCGAAAGGCGAAGATAAATTCCTTGAAAAAAGCCACAATGAAGAGGTCTCACCTTTAGTGTAAAGTTTTGAAGATAAGATTGATAAATTGCAACATGCTTTCAAAACCCTAATGCAACATTGTGATCGTCAAATTAATATGGAGTCAATAGAAGATTTGTTAGGATTTTTCCATAGAGATGCAAATGGTGCCCCAAAGGAGATTGCTCCACAAATGCATTCCTATACATCAACTCATGATCTATGTCGTGAAAAGGTGATCATATATAGCAATATTCTGTTTGAGATTAAAAAAAAATTAAATTTCAGAACTTCAATTGTTATTCAGGGGTAGAACCAACATTAGATACTGGGGTGGTAAACTATATTCAAACACACACACACACACACACTCACACATATATATATATATATAGATTATCAATCAGTGAATAAATTATGAACCTATGAGCATTGAAGTAGAATAATATGTCACAAGAAATGAAGTGTTTGAATTGTGATCTTTAAAAATTTAAATCAAAAGCAAATATCTCAAGTTGTCACTTGGATAAGAATGTTAGTTTAAAACAACGAAGAGAACATTCTTCATTGGAAGTGTATGATAAAAAATGTAAATGGCAGTGATGTGGTGTGATCAATGTGCAAAAGTAAAAGATTAAGATAAAGAGAGTCACACACAAAATTATCATGATTGATTCTTAACTTTAGACTATGTCCAGTCTTCACACCTCGTGAGATTTTCCACTATCTTGTTGAAGATAACGTTCTTTCAGCACACTTTTGTTGAGAAAAAATCTCTTTTAATGATAACAAAATTATCTTAAGATTATGATTACACTAACGCGTGCATTTAAGTTTCGTACTAAGAAAGGAACAGGATCCAAATATCGCAACCTCCTGTCCAGAAGAATGAATGCATGCAGGAAACAAAGCTGTTAAATCCATAAAGAAAATCTGAAGTTAAAACACCAGAAGCAGAACATCTGGAAAACACCAGAAGCAGAACATCTGGAAAACACTAGAAGCAGAACATCTGGGAAACCAGAAGCAAAACATCTGGAACAGAAAACCAGAAGCTGAAGCAGAAAACCTGATAGTTGAAAACACCAGATAATGCATCCAGAAGATACCAGAGGATGCATCCTGTAATCACCAGAGGATATCTTTGCTGGCCCATATCAGAAGGAAACAAAATCAGAAGGAGATATGGACCATACCAGAAGGAAGCCTGCCAGAGGAAGACTGGATCCAAACCAAAAGATATCATAAGTCAGACTTATTCAACAAGTTCTTCTGACCAGAAGATGGCCTGACAGTGAAGTGAAAAAACAGTCCTGGATTAATTAGAAGATAAGCTAAAAGGTCCAGACTGAAATATCCTTTGTCCAGTACTAATCCAGACCCAGTACAGTGTTGGCCAAGATCAGAAGATCAGACTATGGCCCAGTGTTGGTCGAAATCAGAAGGTCAGAATAAATGGCCCAGTGTTGGTCGAAACCAGAAGGACAGAATAAATGGTCCAGTGTTGGCCGAGATCAGAGGATCTCAGCAGACCAGTTTGCTAGTCCAGATTGGCCGATATCATAAGATGAAAATCATAAATGAATATCAGAAGATATACATCTGAAGATGAATTTCAGAAGAAACTTATCAGAGGATAAAAAGATGAACATCAAAGGATAAAACTCAGAAGATGAACTTCACATGAAATACACCAGAAAATGAATACCAGAAATTCAGAAGACAAACTTCACATGATAATCATCAGAAGATGAATTCCAGAAAATACACACCAGAAGATAAATATCAGAAGATAAACTCTGGAAGGAAAAACATCAGAAGTCAGATACCATAAGGTGAACTTCAGACACCAAAAGGAAATTACCAGAGGATAATTTCCAGCTGCTCATTCATCCTCTCACATTAAGAACAACTAACAGTTCCAGTGTATCAAAAGCTGCATCATCCACGACCAGAGAAGGGTCATGACTTGGAACCAGAAAAGAGCACGACCAATTGTTAAAAACATATGGAATGATCTATCCTCCTAGAAAGCCAACAAAAGAAGTAACCTCCCATGTGCCAGGCTGTAAAAGGACAGAATGGCAAGGCTGTAAATCTGCAACAACAGTGAGGTTCATTACATCTTGAAAAAACGGTCAGAAAGGAAAATTTTCTTGAAGAGAAAGTTTCCTTCTCCCTATAAAAGGAAGGCTGCTCTTCTTCAGCAAACACACAACTACACAAGCAAAAACAGAAAAATATCAGAGGCTATCAAGAGCATTATCAATCTCCTTTTAAGCTTTCTATAATCTTACACTAGATCATTGTTTAATCTTTGTAGAAAGTAAATCCTATCAAACTACTTCATATCATCTTTAGAACTTCAAGTCAGAAACACTTGAAGAGAAATCAGAAGGAAAGAATTGTAAGCTTGGTGAAGCTAAAGAATACACAGTTTGTAATCAACCTCAGTGAGAGGCTGATAGCTTTTGATACTTAGTGAAAACTCACAAGAGTGTGAGGACTGGACGTAGCCATCTTTGGGTGAACCAGTATAAAAGTTTGTGTGTCATTATTCTCTCTCTCTCAACTTTCAACATCTGATAATCATCCTCTGAAGGAGGACAGTAGTAAACAAAATTTTAAAAACCTTGAATATCTCTATTCAATCCCCCTTCTAGTGATATTCTAGCCACTTCAATTGACATCAGAGCAAGGTTCTCTAAAACTACACCTAACAGTGTAAGAGAAAAAGATCCAAAAAGAAAAAATGTCAAAAGCTAAGTATATCCCAGAAGGAGGATCATCCAGCAGACCTCCCCACTTTGATGGAACTGACTACTACCACTGGAAAGGCAAGATGAGATTGTTTCTCATATCTCAAGATAACAACATGTGGCCAGTGGTAGAAAAAGGAAATCATGTCATCAGAATCAACAAAGCAGATCCAACCTCTGACGAAAAACCTCAAACACGAAAATGCCAAGGTACTTCTAAACTCTAAAGCTCATTTATTTCTAACGTGTGCTTTGAGCAGGGAAGAGTATGATAGAGTTGAAGAATGCCAAAGTGCTAAAGAACTATGGGACTCCTTGAAGATCCATCATGAAGGTTCAAGTCATGTTAAAGAAGCCAGAATTGACATGGGGGTAAGAGAGTTCGAGTTGTTTGAAATGAAGGAGGAAGAAACAATTGATGAAATGTTCTCAAGATTGACAATCATCCTCAACAACTTAAGGTCTCTGGGAAAAGAATACTCTGTCCAAGAGAGAATAAGAAAGATATTAAGAAGTTTACCAAAGGAATGGAGACCCATGGTGACTGCCATCACAGAAGCAAGAAATTTAGCCACCATGAGGTTAGATGATCTGGTTGGAACTCTTAGAGCTCATGAACTTCTATTGCTTGCTGATAAACCAAGCAAAAAGGGAAAAATGATTGCATTGAAATCCAGTCAAACTGAAAGTCCATCCTCCAAAAACTCTGAAATTATCTCAAAAAGGAATAACTTAGAATATCCTCTCTCTGAAGAAAAGGATGAACTGGCTCTACTTTCCAGAAGAATCCAAAGAATAATCAACAGAAGAGGACAAGACAAAAGATCCTCTCAGAAAGAAAAGATTGACAAAAGCCAAATAATTTGTTATGGATGCAATAAAATGGGACACTACAAAACTGAGTGTCCTCTAAACAAAAGAAACATAAGAAGAATTCAGAACATGAATAAATCTATGATGGCAACTTGGGATGACAGTGATGAATCATCCTCCGAGCAAGAAAAGGAAGAAGAAGCCAACATTTGTCTCATGGCAAACTCAGAAACATATGAGGTAAGCATCACTGATTTATGTCCTTCTTGTGAAAAGTTAGAAATAGAATTTGACAATCTCTTGAATGACTCAAATACTTTAGCTCAAAAATGTGGTTTTCTTAAAAACCAAAATTATGAAATAAAGAAACTGAATAAGGAACTTCAAGCCAAGAATGAAGAATTTCAAAAATCATTTTAGACTTGCAGCAATCAAATAAAAAATTGTCTGAGCAACAAAACACTTTAAACAAAGAGAATGTCAAAATCCATCCTCTTGAAGAGGACACAGAAAAGAAGGACTTGAAAATCAAAGTTGAAGAACTAAAAAATGACATTACCAACTTTGTCAAATCCACAGAAACATTTAAAAATATTATGGGATCTCAATCTGGTATATTTGACAAAGCTGGAATTGGTTTTAAAAGTTCTCAAAAACAAAAACTATATGAAAATTTCTTTCTGCCAAAGAACCTAGAGGATAGACCTAAGTGCACTTTTTGCAAAAAGCTTGGGCATACTATCAAAGTATGTCTTACTAAGAAAAAAGCTGAAAGTAACAAAAGGAAATGTTCATTTTGTAATAAGCATGGACATCATGATTCCATTTGCTATCACAAAAAGAAAATCCTTACAAAAGGACTGACTAACCATCAAGGACCCAATTCTATATGGGTACCTAAGTCTCTTCTTAAGCCTAACACAGGTACATCCTCTGATCAACAAAAGAAAGCCCTGGTTCTTGGACAGTGGCTGCTCAAGACATATGACAAGAGATAAGCTTTGCTTCATCTATTTGGAATCAAAAGATGGAGGATCAATTACATTTGGCATTAATAATAAAGCTCAAATCAAAGGAACAGTGTATTTGAAGTGATACTGCTGGTAAAGTTAAGACAATGCAATCATTGAGAGGAGTTTCAAACAACATGGCTATGATATCTCAAATTGATCCAAAGAACATTGATCAAGCCATAAGTGATAAATCATGAATGAATGTCATGATGGAGAAACTGTCTCAGTTTGAATGAAATACAGTGTGGAATCTAGTTCCCCATCCTCTGGAAAAATCCATCATTGTTGGAACCACAGATTTGGGAATTTGGTACAAAAAGGATTCAAATCTTGATCTTCTAGCATATTGTGATGCTGATTATGCTGGTGACAAAATTGAGAGGAAAAACACAAGTGGAGCATGTCAATTTCTGGGCTCATCTCTCATTAGTTGGGCATGTAAAAAACAGAATACCATAGCTCTCTCCACTACAGAAGCTGAATATGTTTCTGCTGCTCAATGTTGCTCTCAAATTCTCTGGGTAAAAAATCAATTGGAAGACTACTCCTTAAGGTACACAAAAATTCCTATCCTTTGTGACAACACTAGTGCTATTAATCTTTCCAAAAACCCTATTCAACACTCTAGATCTAAACATATTGAAATTAAACATAATTTCTTAAGAGATCATGTTCAAAAAGGAGATGTTGAATTAATTTTTATTGAAACTGAAAATCAGCTTGCTGACATTTTCACCAAACCTCTCCAGGAGGATCGTTTCAAAACTATTTTAGAAAAACTTTCCATCTTAAATCTTTCAAAAATTGTCCAAAAATAGTTTTGCAAAATCTGAGGATCATAATGTTATTTTATTTTTAAGAAATAAAAATCTGAGGATGGACAACTCAGAAAAATCTCTATCCTCCTCCAAGATTTGAAAGTTGCAAAAGTCAGAGGCAGGCAAGTCACATCACTGCTGATTACACTCCTTTCTGCAAAAAGGTACCTCGATTTCAGTTTCTTACTCACTGCCCAATGGATAAGTGACCTGTGCATCTCCCTAGATTGTCATGATTAACCTATGCGTCCTTACTTCTTCCCTCCAATCTGTTCAAATTTTTTCTCTATTAATTAACTTTTTTACCCTTTGTAAATATTCAAAATCTCCAGTATTCAAAAATGGCTCGCACCAAATCTGCTGGAAAAAGAAAAATTTCCTCAAACTCTTCTGAAATTCAAACTGAAAACCACTTAAATAACTCTGAGGCAACTCACTCTGATTCTTCAAAAACACCTTACTCCAAACCTACCATTTTAGCCACTTCAAAAAGGAAAGTTATTCAAAATCAACCAGCTTCAAAATCACCCAAAATCCCTCTCTTCGAAAACTTTCTCCTAGAAGCAAAATTTTTAGAAAAATGACAGAACAAAACTGTTATAAATGGAAAAATTATTGACCTAAAAGATCTAACTCTATGAGGAGTTTATGTAGAAGGTATCTTTGATCAACTTGGTTGGTCTCCTTTCCTTCTTATCAATGAACCTCAATATCCAAAACTTGTCAGAGCATTCTACGCTGCTGCAAATGTGTCCAAAGGGGACAACTGCATCAGTGTTATTCTAAAGGGGCCACATATTGAGCTCACCCCAACTTTGCTATGTCAAATCTTTGACATTTGTGATGATGGCCCCTATCTTTTTTCTGAAGCGTGGTATTCCAGCTACATGATTACTCGCTCAGCTGTCCTTGCCAACACTTTTATCAATCCTCCAAAGCCCCAGGTTGCATCCAATCTACTTCCAATCTGTAGGGTGTTGTACAATATTTGTGTACACTCTGTTGTTCCCAGGGCTGGCAGTTATGAGAAAGTAACTGAGCTGGACATTCTGATTATTCATCACCTCATTTCTGGAACCCCTCTTCACCTTGGAAACATTATCTTTAGGTTCATGGTCAATGCTGCATATCTTGGGAGATCAGCTCCATATGGAATGATTCTCACCAAAATCTTCAAATTTTTTAATGTACCATTAGAGGATGAACAATCTATCACCTTCAACAACACATTCTCTGCAAGAAATGTTAACCAAATGAGGCTTGATCCCACTGAAAAGCCCTCTCACAAACAGCCATCCAAGAAAAAATCAAAACAGATCTCAACTTCCAATCCACCATCTCAACCTCCAGTCGCATCAAATTCTTCTTCTGACAAAGAACCATATATCCCGTCCTCACCACCCTCCAAAAATGTCCACCCTCTTGAACTACTTCAAATTGTCCCTTTTGAAAATCAAAACCATTGTTCAGCAGAAGGTGAAGAGTTCAGTTCACCCTCTCAACTTGTGAAAAACTGTGCCAAACATTTTTTTGATCTCAAAGGCTCACCTCCAGAAACTACGCTTCCGTCTGACCCTCTGGACACATCCCAAAATCTACAAGAACCTTTTTTCTTTCCTTATCCTCCTACTAGTCCTTCACAACCAGCTCAACTCTCATGTACCATGGCTCAAATCTTCTCATCTCCTTCAAAAATGTACCCTACAAATTCTGTCCCTACTCCCTCTGCTCATCAAACCATTTTTGATCTGGCTCCTGCACCACTTCCCGAAGTTACAGGACGATTCAGCTCACTTGAATCCTTCCTGGCTAAATCTGGAGAAAACTCTTCACAAAACAAAGGAACCTGCTCCCAAAGGAAAAGCACCAGCATCGATGCTGATCTTATTCCAGATGACTTCACTCCTCCAACCATTGATACCAAGCCTGAACAACGTCGCTCCCACAAAGAACTTCGAGCTCTGAAAAAGATCCGCAAGGATCAGAAAAAACTTTTTTCAACAATGGCCACTTTTCATCAAACTCAGGCGCAATTTAGCACTCTACTGTTGGAACCAAGTTGGTTCTAAGTCTTAGGATTTTGATGTTTACAAAAGTACTCAATGTAATCTTACTTTGTACCTTGAATTATTAAATTAAATACCACCAGAATTTGAAATAATCATAAGCAGAAGATCAAAGGATTCCAGAAAATGAATTCTGGAATTACCAGAAGATACTCCAAGAATGTCAAAACATCACCAGAAGATATATTGGCTGGCGCAGATCAGAAGAAAGAAATGTCAGAAGAAGAAATGGACCATACCAGAGGAAAGCCTACCAGAGGGAGAGTTGTTCTAGATCAAAAGGAATCAAATATCAAATTTATTCCATAAGTTATTCTGACCAGAAGATGGCCTGGCAGTGAGATATTAAACAAGCCCAGACTTGTTCCAGACTCACCAGAAGATATATTGGCTGGCCCAGATCAGAAGGAAGAAATGTCAGAAGAAGAAATGGACCATACCAGAGGAAAGCCTGCTAGAGGGAGAGTTGTTCCAGACCAAAAGGAATCAAATATCAAATTTATTCCAGAAGTTATTCTGACCAGAAGATGGCCTGGCAGTGAGAAATTATAACTGCCCAGACTTGTTCCAGACTCATCAGAAGATAAGTTAAAGGGTCCCGAACAAGAGAATCAATCCAGATTTATCCCAGACCATAAGATAGCATGATTCGGGGCATGAAACTAAGTCCATACCAGAAGAAATGAATTCCAGAATTGATCCATACCTGATCTAAAATCAAAGGTAAAATGCCCAGACTGAAATATTACTTGTCCAGATTTAATTTCAATTTAATTCAGACCAAAGTCCAGAATTAGTCCAGATCAAAGGGAAGATTTCCAGATCAGTGGTTCAGAATTAATTATTTGGTCCAGTGATGGTCCAGATCAGAAAATCAGACCATGGCCCAGTGTTGGCTGAAATCAGAGGGACAGGATGAGCAGTTCAGCAAAGGCCGAGTTTAGAGGATTATAGCATATCAGGTGCGCATCCAAGATTGCCGAAATCATAAGATCAGAGGGTCAGGAAATGTGGTCCAGGAATGGCCGAAATCAGAGGATCACAGCATATCAATTAGTTTGGTCCAGATGTGGACTGGCGCAGAAGAATCTAATGGTCCAGATTTAATCCGGAAATTTATACGGTGGATAATTTAATTTATTTTGATCAAAGGATTAAAAAGATTTATTACAAAAATAAAGTGAGGTGTTGTGGAATTCAGGAGCTGTGGCGGGAAGGAACCAACAGATTTAATTGGCCAGTTATTTTGAAAGAGAATCTAAAGATATGTTTTTTATTTAAATAAAGCCCAATTGGTCAAGTTATTTTTGCAAGAGAATCCAGCAAGATTCAGCTCAAAATTAAGCATGGAAGAGGCCCAAATCTGCATCTATAATAAGAGGCTCAAGGCAGAATACTTAGAATCGAAAATCACAAAGTCATACACTTACAAAGCAAACACTCTCAAATTTTCATATAAGTCAATTGTGAGTTCCAGCTTTCAAGAAGCAAGTACTCGTGTTATTTTCCTTCCACTGTGTCAAATCTAAGTTGTTGAAGTAGAGTCTACAATCTGAGGGAGTCAGTAGAGGTAGCAGGTTACTTGGCAATTAGATTCATAGTGTTGTGATTTCTTCTACAATCTGGGATTGTCAGATTGGCTGAAGACAGGAGTTGCATTCCTCAAAGAAGTCTAGGATTGTTAGACTGTTTGAGAAGATTGACTTGGAGGGTCAGTATAAAGGTTGTAATTCAATGTTTGAATTAGTGAAATCCTTGAAGGTGAAGGGACTGGACGTAGCCTCGTTAACGGTGAACCAGTTTTATTTTTACTTTTATCCGCTGCTAACTCTGTTTTTAATTATACATCAAGTTTTGTTTTAAAAGTATAAAAACACAATTCAACCATCCCTTCTCGTGTTTGCACCTTCAATTGGCATTAGAGCTCGGTCTCAAGGCTGAGCACTTAACAGTGTTTGAGGAAAGGTCCAAGGGGTTCAACATGGCAGAATCCAGAGAAGAATTGATGTATGACATGGATGATATGAAACCAGAATAGAGGAGATTACACAAACTTCATCACAAGTCCAGAAACATCATGATCAATGCCATCACATTCAAGGAATTGGACAGCTGCACAGATAAAGAAACAGCAAAGAGCATATTCGACAGTCTGGTTCTGACCTATGAAGGAACCCAGCAGGTTCAAGAAGCAAAGGCTAACATATTGGTCAGAAAGTATGAGCTGTTCAAGATGGAAGAGGATGAAGACATTGAAACAATGTTCAGCAGATTCCAGACTCTGGTATCAGGTTTAAAAGTATTAAACAAAAGCTATACCACTGCAGATCATGTCAGTAAGATTCTAAGAAGTTTACCAAAAAAGTATAGACCAATGGTTACTGCAGTTCAGCAAGCCAAAGATCTGAAAACTTTTAAGACTTGAAGACCTGATCAGCTCACTCAGGTCTCATGAAATAGAACTGGAAGAAGAAGAACCAAAGAAGAAGAAGAATATGGCTCTGAAGTTGAAATAGAAGAAAGCTGCAAGGGCAGCATCAGAATCAGAGGATAGTAACAGTGATGATATGGCTTACTTAACCAAAAAGATGGTTAAGATCTGGGAAAACAGGAAGAGGAGAGGTTCCAAGAAGAAACATAACAGCAAAGATAAGGAAGAATCTGACAAAAAGAAAATCATCTGTTATGGATGCAATGAACCTGGACATATCAAGTCAGAATGTCCAAATCTGGAAAAAGGCAAACAGCACAAGAAAAGTTCCAGATACAGAGAGAAGGGTCTGATGGCTGCCTGGGATCTATCAGAATCAGAAGAAGAATCATCTGATGAAGAAGAGGCAAAAACAGTAATGATGGCACACATCAGGTCTGCTTCTGGACCTCATAAAGGCATGAGTTTAGGAAGGAAAGTAGGAAGAAGGAAGAATGAATGAAGCAATCACTCAGGCAAGTCTGGAAGCACATTAGAGGAAACAATTCTATCTCTGATGGCTCATACAAATTCAGGTTCTGAATACTGCTCTGAAACAGAATCAGAAGATGAAGACAGTGAGGTATTTTCTGATCTTTCTAAACCTGAATTAATTGATACTTTAAAGGACTTGTTAAATGCAAATAATAAGATATCTTTAAAACTGAAAACTCTTAGGGAAGATAAGAAAAATCTAACCAAAGAGGTCCAAGTTTCAAAGAATCGAATTTCTGAGTATGCAACTGAAATCAAAGATTTGAAAACTGAAGTTGCAAGACTCAAGTCTGAAAACCAAACTCTGAAAATAATAATTGTTCCAATTCTGAGACTGTTTGTAAATCTGATATGCATGAGCAATTTTTTCAAAAATTTATTTCAAATGGAATGGAAAGAAGTAAGTATGCATCTATGATTTATGGAAACAGCAACTCTGGAAAGAGAGGTCTTGGTTTTACAGAAACAAGTACTGAAAATAAAACTGCTTATTCTGATGTTTTATGTATTGTCTGTGCTAAGAAAGGTCACTCTGAATTATCTTGTCCAATGGTAAAATCTGAACAAGATCAGAGAGCTGTTAAGACTAACAAACCTGGACCCAATCAGTTTTGGGTACCAAAAGATCAAATTGTCTATGTTGCAGATGTTTTGAGCAACCAGAAGGAGACACCAACAATGGTGCCTGGACAATGGATGTTGGCAATGCACAAGCAGAAGGTGTATGTTCTTGCTACAACAAGACAAAGGCAATCTGAGTCTGATGGAAGAAGGTCTGGTCATCCCAACCAGAATCGGAATCAGAACCAAAACTGGAACCAGACTCAAAATTGGAACCAGAACCAAAACAGGAACTGGAATCAAAACAGGAACTGGAATAAGTATCAGAAGCACAGATACTAGAACCAGAATCAGAATCAACTCTGGAATCGGAATGAGAATAAATACTGGTACCAGAATCATCAAAGTTACCAAATTCATCAGAACTTCCATACTCACCCAAATCACTGGAATTACCAGAACCAAAACATGTTCCAGAATCATTAGAGGAACATGATTTATCAACCAAAACAGAATCAAGGAAACTGCTCAAACATGCCAGAAGAAGAACTGGCTCTAATGGCTCGAACAGAAGCTAAGTCTGAATCTGAGTCTGACTCTAACTCTGATTCTGACAGAGAAAAGGAAAGGTATGATCAGCAACACAAAACATGGTATCTTGACAGTGGATGCTCCAAACATATGACAGGAGATAAATCTATGTTTCTGGATCTGACTATGAAGAATGGAGGCAAAGTTTCCTTTGGAGGAAACCAGAAAGGTGAGATTATTGGTACAGGAACTGTTGGTAACACTTCTTCTCCCTTGTCTATTAAAAATGTTCTGTATGTTAAAGGTTTAAAACATAATCTTCTGAGCATAAGTCAATTAAGTGACTGCAAATATGATGTTATATTTAATCAAAAAACTTGCAAAGTTGTTAGTCAAATTGATGGAACTGTTTTATTTACTAGAACTAGGGAGGATAATGTTTATAAAATTGATCTGTTTAGTCTTGCTAAGCAACAGGTTAAATGCTTATTATCTGTAAGTGAGCAGAATCTGATTTGGCACAAGAGGCTAGGGCATGCAAACCCCAGACTCATATCAGAGTTGAGCAAACTCCAGTTGGTAAGAGGATTGCCCAAGGTAAGTTCCAAAACTGAGATTCTGTGTGAAGCATGTCAAAGAGGTAAACAAACTAAAAGCTCTTTTAAAACTAAAAAATGTGTTTCTACCTCTCAACCACTTGAACTGCTTCATTTAGATCTGTTTGGTCCTGTTCAAACAGCTTCTCTAAGTGGTAAGAAATATGGCTTTCTGATTGTTGATGATTACTCAAGGTGGACTTGGGTAAAATTTTTAAAGAACAAAGATGAATCTCACAAAGTATTTATCTCATTATGTAAACAAGTTATGAATTAACAGGGCACTAAGATCATAACCATCAGAAGTGATCATGGAGGTGAATTTTAAAACAAGTACTTTGAAGAATTCTGTGATAAGAATGGCATCTCTCACAACTTCTCATCCCCCAGAACACCTCAACAGAATGGAGTGGTAGAAAGGAAGAACAGATCACTGCAGGAGATGGCCAAAACCATGCTGAATGACATGAAGGTTGCCACCTACCTCTGGGCAGAAGCTGTCAACACAGCCTGCTATATTCAGAATCGAGTTTACATCAGGTCCATCCTAAATAAAACTCCCTATGAACTATGGAAAGGTAAGAAACCAAATATCTCTTACTTTAAGCAATTTGGTTGCATCTGTTTTATGTTGAACACTAAGGACAACCTAGCTAAGTTTGATTCTAGATCTCAAAAGTGTGTCTTTATTGGCTACTCTGAGAGATCAAAAGCTTATAGAGTGTTTAACAAGGAAACTAACACTGTGGAAGAATCAATCCACATCAAGTTTGATGATAAACAGCTTGACTCTGAAAAGTCAAAGCAAGATGAAAAAACTGCAGGTGAACCAGAGGCACAAGAACCAGAAGCTGAACCAGAAGCATAATTTGAGAACGACCAAGAACATGCTGACTATGAAAACAAGTCAGAGGGAAAGAATGGATGGAAGTACAACTCTTCACATCCAGAATCTCTCATTATTGGCAGTGCAGCAGAACCTCTAAAGACCATATCATCAAGTAGAGAAACCAGTCTGTTTGGTTTACTCTCAACAATTGAACCCAGCAATGTTGATGAGGCTTTGACAGAGGAAGGTTGGATACTTGCAATGCAAGAAGAGCTGAATGAATTCCAAAGGAATGATGTTTGGGATCTGGTACCCAGACCAAACAAAAACATTATTGGAACTAAGTGGGTTTTCAGGAATAAACTCAATGAAAAGGGTGAAGTGGTAAGGAACAAAGCCAGACTTGTAGCTCAAGGATACAGTCAACAGGAAGGTATAGATTACACTGAGACTTTTGCTCCAGTGGCCAGGTTAGAAGCAATAAGAATTCTTTTATCATTTGCTGCTAATCATGATATAATGCTGTATCAAATGGATGTCAAAAGTGCATTCTTAAATGGCTACATAAGTGAAGAAGTCTATGTCATACAGCCCCCTGGTTTTGAAAATTCTGATTTTCCAGACCATGTTTTTAAACTTAAAAAGTCTTTATATGGTTTAAAACAAGCACCAAGGGCATGGTACGACAGACTCAGTAACTTTCTGCTTAAGAATGAATTCAATATAGGCCAGATTGATTATACACTATTTAGGAAATCCATTAAACATGATATTCTGATTATTCAAGTCTATGTTGATGATATCATATTTGGATCCACTAATGGCACTTTGTGCAAAGAGTTTTCTGACCTAATGCAGAAGGAGTTTCAAATGAGCATGATGGGAGAACTTAAGTTCTTCCTTGGAATTTAGATTCATCAAGGTAAAACAGGTATACTCATTCACCAATCTAAATACACCAAAGAACTTCTTAAAAAGTTCAAGATGAGTGACTGTAAGCCTATGGCCACCCCCATGCACCCAACCTACTCACTTGAGAAAGATGAAACCAGTCAAAAGGTAGACCAGAAAACATACAGAGGTATGATTGGATCCCTTCTATATTTAACTACTTCTAGACCTGACATTATGTTTAGTGTTTGTGTCTGTGCCCATTTTCAAGCTGGCCCTAGGGAATCCCATTTAACTGCTGTCAAACGAATTCTAAGATAACTCAAAGGAACCATCAACCTTACCTTGTTATATAAGAAAACCCCCACCTACAAACTCAAAGGTTTTTGTGATTCTGACTATGCTGGAGACAAGTTGGAAAGGAAAAGTACCAGTGGCAACTGCACATTCTTAGGTGATAACTTGATCTCTTGGTCAAGTAAAAGACAAAGCACCATTGCCATGTCAACAGTAGAAGCTGAGTATATATCAGCAGCAGGATGCAGTTCACAGTTACTCTGGATGAAACATCAGCTTGAAGATTACAACATCTTTGAAACCAATATCCCTTTGTTCTCTGATAACACTTCAACCATAAACCTGACCAAGAACCCTATCTTACACTCTAAAGCCAAACATATTGAAATAAAACACCATTTCATTAGGGACCATGTTCAAAAAGGAACTTTAAGCATCCAGTTTGTGGACACTGATCATCAATGGGCTGATATCTTCACCAAAGCATTACCAGAAGATAGGTTCGAGTTCATTAAGAAGCATCTCAGCATGACCTCCATATCTGACTAGCTCAAGTAGTCATCTTAGGAGTTTTTAAATTTCTTTTAATTTATGTCTTTACTTGCTGCAAATTGTACAGAGAAAAACAAAAATACAAAAAATAGTAGGACCACTTTTTGGCTGATGACAAAAAGGGGGAGAAAGAGAGAGAAAGAAAGGAGAAATAAGTAGAAAAGGAGAAATAAAAAGAAAGAATGAGAGAAAAAGAAAGAGTGAAAAGAAGGAGTTGAAAAGGAGAGAAAATGTGAAGAGAGAAAAAGAAAGAGAAAATAAAGAAGGAGTTGAAAAGGAGAGGAGAAGAGAAGAAAAGAAAGAGAGAACAAAGAAGGAGTTGAAAAGGAGAGTATCAGACTTAGGGGAAGAGATTGGTCTGAGGGGGAGTAATTCAAGTCATTCGAGTTATAAACTAGCAAAATAAGTTAAGGTTTTGTCATCATCAAAAAGGGGGAGATTGTTGGAACCAAGTTGGTTCTAAGTCTTAGGATTTTGATGTTTACAAAAGTACTCCATGTAATCTTATTTTGTACCTTGAATTATTAAATTAAATACCACCAGAAACTGAAATAATCATAAGCAGAAGATCAAAGGATTCCAGAAAATGAATTCTGGAATTACCAGAAGATACTCCAGGAATGTCAAAACATCGCCAGAAGATATATTGGCTGGCACAGATCAGAAGAAAGAAATGTCAGAAGAAGAAATGGACCATACCAGAGGAAAGCCTGCCAGAGGGAGAGTTGTTCTAGATCAAAAGGAATCAAATATCAAATTTATTCCAGAAGTTATTCTGACCAGAAGATGGCCTGGCAGTGAGATATTAAACAAGCCCAGACTTGTTCCAGACTCACCAGAAGATATATTGGCTGGCCCAGATCAGAAGGAAGAAATGTTAGAAGAAGAAATAGACCATACCAGAGGATTCCTACCAGAGGGAGAGTTGTTCCAGACCAAAAGGAATCAAATATCAAATTTATTCCAGAAGATGGCCTGACAGTGAGAAATTAAAACTGCCCAGACTTGTTCCAGACTCATTAGAAGATAAGTTAATGGGTCCAGAACAAGAGAATCAATTCAGATTTAACCCAGACCATAAGATAGCATGATTCAGGGCATGAAACTAAGTCTAGACCTGAAGAAATGAATTCCAGAATTGATCCATACCTGATCTAAAATCAAAGGTAAAATGCCCAGACTGAAATATTACTTGTCCAGATTTAATTTCAATTTAATCCAGACCAAAGTCCAGAATTATTCCAGATCAGAGGGAAGATTTCCATATCAGTGGTTCAGAATTAATTATTTGGTCCAGTGATGGTCCAGATCAGAAAATCAGACCATGGCCCAGTGTTGGCCGAAATCATAGGGACAGGATGAGCAGTCCAGCAAAGGCCGAGTTCAGAGGATTATAGCATATCAGGTGCGCATCCAGGATGGCCGAAATCAGAAGATTAGAGGGTCAGGAAATGTGGTCCAGGAATGGCTGAAATTAGAGGATCACAGCATATCAATTAGTTTGGTCCAGATGTGGACTGGCGCAGAACAATCTTATGGTCCAGATTTAATCAGAAAATTTATACGGTGGAGAATTTAATTTATTTTGATCAAAGGATTAAAAAGATTTATTACAAAAAAAAAGTGAGGTGTTGTGGAATTCAGGAGCTGTGGCGGGAAGGAACCAATAGATTTAATTGGCCAGTTATTTTGAAAGTGAATCTAAAGATATGTTTTTTATTTAAATAAAGCCCAATTGGTCAAGTTATTTTTGCAAGAGAATCCAGCAAGATTCAGCTCGAAATTAAGCTTGGAAGAGGCCCAAATCTGCATCTATAAAAAGAGGTTCAAGGCAGAATACTTAGAATCGAAAATCACAAAAGAGTCATACACTTCCAAAGCAAACACTCTCAAACTTTCATATAAATCAATTGTGAGTTCCAGCTTTCAAGAAGCAAGTACTCGTGTTATTTTCCTTCCACTGTGTCAAATCTAAGTTGTTGAAGTAGAGTCTACAATATGAGAGGTAGTAGGTTACTTGGCAATTAGATTCATAGTTTTGTAATTTCTTGTACAATCTGGGTGTAACACCCCAATTTTCCTTTATTATTTTGCTTAAATAGTATAATAGTACACTACTAATATTATATAAGTGTTAGTATATGTTATAATTTTTTCATGTGTGTTTGTCTTAGTAATTGATTTAAATAATAAATATTAACTATATTTAAAATAATAATAATAATAATAAAATAATATTAATAATAATAATAATAATAATAATAATTGGGGAGTAGCCGGCCCACACATGAATAATAATAATAATAATTGATTTAATATTAATTATTTAGAGTTACTAATTATAATAATAACAATAATAATAATAATAATCATTTAGAGTTAAGTTACTAGTTATATATATATAGTAACCGGCCCACACTTATGCCATATATATATATATGTATTCCTAAGTACTAGGTTATTCTATTGCCCAAGCATCTGCGCATATATAAACTACGTAGCAGCCTTTGAACTAGCACCCGCCTCCAAAAGCTTCGCTCTATTGTTTCTTAGCTGCAATCTGATCCCAATAATTTGGGGTTCTAACATCAAATAGCAGTACCATATCATACTGCAGGTACACTTTGTTTTCTTAATCCCATCAATTGATATTATTTAGTTTGAATAAATAAATAAAAAAGAAAGTATATGTTCCTAATTACATCAATTTGATAAAATTTCTGATTTCAAAATTCGATACACTTTGATCTAAATAAAAAGAAGAGAGCCTATTTTCCTAATTCCATCAATTTGATGTATTTTTTTTTATTCTATCAATTATATCAATATAGGAATGTTGGTTTAATTATAATAATGTTGGGCAGTATATGGATAGTCATTGTTAAATTTTCTTTTAACATTCTGTTGATATATATTTCTGATGCATATGAGAGTATAAGGGAAAAATTGATAAATATTCATTTTTGGGATAATATAGGATTATGTATAGTACTAAATAATTTTTTTTATTATATTAAAAATATTAGATAATTTATTTATTTTTAGTAATTAATTTTGGTGGCTATATTGCTTACCTATTTTTTTTTAAAATACCCAAACTACGGATATACGCCATAATATTTTAATACGTGATCCTGTCTTATTTTAATTAAAATTAGAAATTGTTTTAGGTTAGTATACTAATACATATATTTTGATGATATTAAATATATTTTTGGGTTATAATACAAATAGAAAATAAATTATTTATGTATTATTAATAAATAGATTATTTATCTATTAGGGCAAGTAGTTAATTAGTATTTGGTCGTTGCGTTAATTTATTTATTTATTTATTTTCGCGAACTATTAGAGACAAGGATCGACGAAGACGTGGCAAGTTAGCAAATCAGATTCGTTGGGCGAAATCTTCGATTGAGGTAAGGGGTGAGATGAGGTTCGATTTTGAGTATAAAATAACATGAGATGAACGGGAATACCGAAATTCCCATATATTCACCCGGGGCTTACTACGTACGGTCGAGCCCTATTGAGTAAGAATAATTAATAATATATATATGGTAATAGTGAGGACTAAAATGTATTTTAGTAACCTATAGAATTGTTGTGAGTTTAATTATATCAAGACTGCATATTGTTTAATTTTATGAAATCTTGTGTTGATTGTTATTGTGTGAATGTTATGTACTTGAGTGCTCTGATTTACTGGATTTAAAACTGTGATATTACTTGAATGCACCACCTGTTTGATTTATGCTGTGATTGATAAAATTGGAATTTTATTGTGATTTATTAATTATATCTAGATTTATATATATATACATATATATATATTGATGTAATTCTGATGTATATTGTGAGTTGAAATTTATTGAGTTGTGACAATCGAGGAAGTATGAGATAGATGTTGTAGTTGAAGTGAGGATTATTTTGTCATCATATAGGGAGGGTCTGACAAACCTAGTGATTCGGGGAAGTACAACTGAATGAGCCTGATCGTGGAGGGCTACAGTCGAACCGTAAGGTAAGACTGATAGACCTTGGGGGTACATCTAGTTGGGAATTCCTAAGTGGATTAGTGGGTTATTCCCTAAGGCCGGGAGCTACCGTGCAAAAACAAGAGTACCCCGACTGTCGCGTATATGTGTCTCGGGTTGAGTTGAGGTGATCTGTGAGGACTTGGCCATTCATGAATTGTCCGTCCACTCTTGGACTTGACATTAGTGGTATCAGAGCGAGTCTGTCCAATCAGACCGTATGTGTGTTATATGTTCGCTGTGTTTCCTTGTGTACTCTGTTATGTGCGTGTTGTTACTACGATTGTTACTATATTAGTAGGGTAGAACTAAGTTAGTTTCCTTTCTCCCTAAGTGTCTCACTATATTCGATTGGCTTATCTGGTTGATGTAGGTAGTGATGGCTAGTGGGAGGAATGATGCTGCAATTGCTGAGGCTTTAGAGTCCATGGTAGGAGTTACAGTGCAGGCTCTTCAGGCATTGGCTGAATCTCAAGCTACTGCGCAAGCCTCTGCACAAGCTGCTACTCAAGCTGCACAGGTTGCTGCTCAAGCTAATAGTTACACTGGTGGTCACGCAAATGTGCAAATAAATGAGTTCATGGTGATGGATCGATTCCACAAGGCTAATCCTCCCTCGTTTAAAGGTCACTATAATCCGGATGGAGCTCAGAAGTGGTTACAAGAGATTGAGAAAATTTTTAGAGGAGTGGCATTCCCCGAAGGTCAAAAAGTGCATTTAGGAACCTTTATGTTGACGGAAGAAGCTGAACATTGGTGGGATAATGCGCATCAGCGTTTAGATAATGTAGGGACCACAATTACTTGGGATGTATTTAGAAACATGTTCCTAGTCAAGTATTTTCCTGAAGACATCCGCAATAGGAAGGAAATGGAATTTATCAAGTTAGAACAAGGTAATATGACAGTGGCGGAGTATGCCGCTAAGTTTGAAGAGTTGTCTAGATACTATCCACTCTATGTGGGAGAAGCAGGAGAAAAGTCCAAGTGCATCAAGTTTGAAATGGGGCTCAGACCAGAGATCAAGAAACAGGTTGGAATGCACCGCCTGTTTGATTTATGCTGTGATTGATAAAATTGGAATTTTATTGTGATTTATTAATTATATCTAGATTTATATATATATACATATCTATATATATAATGATGTAATTCTGATGTATATTGTGAGTTGAAATTTATTGAGTTGTGACAATCGAGCAAGTATGAGATAGATGTTGTAGTTGAAGTGAGGATTATTTTGTCATCATATAGGGAGGGTCTGACAAACCTAGTGATTCGGGGAAGTACAACTGAATGAGCCTGATCGTGGAGGGCTACAGTCGAACCGTAAGGTAAGACTGATAGACCTTGGGGGTACATCTAGTTGGGAATTCCTAAGTGGATTAGTGGGTTATTCCCTAAGGCCGGGAGCTACCGTGCAAAAACAAGAGTACCCCGACTGTCGCGTATATGTGTCTCGGGTTGAGTTGAGGTGATCTATGAGGACTTGGCCATTCATGAATTGTCCGTCCACTCTTGTAGTGGCATAGCATCAGGCCTCCTAACCAAGTACTTCAGAGTAGAATGGTACCAAGTGATGAAGAAGTATAGAGTATAGGACATGCATAACATTCCATCCTTGTAACTAATTTATTGTGATTAACTTGGATTAACCTTGATATAATGTTCTTGGGTGTTTCTCATGTTTGTAATAATTTGATTATTTGCGTGTTCTCCTCATTTATATTATACTATTACATAATTTCGATACTCACCCCTCGTTGTTTGTGTTTGGCGTTTGCGACGGACGCAGACGAGTTGTAAGTTGCAGGTGACGACTAGTACCATCCGAGTGGCGGGAGCCATCTTGTCTCGAAGATTTTTATTATAAGTTTTTTTTGTGTTGTTATTGTTAACGTTTATTAAATTGGGGATTTCTGCTCTGATAGTGACATCGGGTTGGGACTACACTTATCACTATCAGTAAACTTATATACGTATGTTTTAAAAAGGATTTTGTTGACTACTGTCATGATTTCAAGTTCCTGAACAATAATATGAGAATTTTGGATTAATATGATATGTTTATGATTGCATGATATTCCTTACCTTATAAAATACTTGGAAGTTCGTATATTTTTCTTGAAGAATTACAATTTTTTTTTAAATAATAAACATAAAAAATAATTTGGGGTTTAGGGTGTTTGCACCTTCATTCCTTAAAGAAATCTAGGATTGTTAGACTCTTTGAGAAGACTGACTTGGAGGGTCAGTATAAAGGTTGTAATTCAAGGTTTGAATTAGTGAAATCCTTCAAGGTGAAGGGACTGGACGTAGCCTCGTTAACGGTGAACCAGTATAAAAACTGTGAGTTTTATTTTTACTTTTATCCGCTGCTAACTCTGTTTTAAATTATACATCAAGTTTTGTTTTAAAAGTATGAAAACAGGAAAAATATTCAAGTTAAGTCAAACACAATTCAACCCCCCTTCTCGTGTTTGCACCTTCATCTACTAGAATGGGTAACAGCGCACTTGGTCAAGCCTATTGCTCCAGAAGCACGGCCTCCAGTACCCTCTGTTCATCCTCCTTCACCACTGCCTTGTCCCTCAACCTCCTCCTCGTCTGATGATTCCTCTCCTTTAAAGTAGTTTACCATCCTTTGGGCTCCCACTGACTTTTTGCTGTTGACAAATTTGGGGGAGAAAGATTAAAATTAAAATTGTCAAGGATTAGGAATTTAGAAAAGATGTTTTTTGAAATCCTTTTGAAATCCTCTATGTTTTTTTTTTCTTTTGAACCATTTTTTGTATGATCTTATGATAATCAATATAAAGTATTCGGATTGGTTCAAAAAATCTTTAATTTCTTTTATGCACTTTCTGAGGGGGAGCCCCTATTCTTTATAGCTCATACTGAGGGGGAGCTCCATACTCAAAAACAGCACCTTTACAATTTTATTTTAAATAATCTAAAGAAATTTTGTCATCATCAAAAAGGGGGAGATTGTTGAGAAAAAATCTCTTTTAATGATAAAAAAATTATCTTAAGATTATGATTACACTAATGCGTGCATTTAAGTTTTGTACTAAGAAAGGAACAGGATCCAAAGATCGCAACCTCCTGTCTAGAAGAATGAATGCATGCAGGAAACAAAGCTGTTAAATCCATAAAGAAAATCTGAAGTTAAAACACCAGAAGCAGAACATCTGGAAAACACCAGAAGCAGAACATCTGGAAAACACCAGAAGTAGAACATCTGGAAAACACCAGAAGCAGAACATCTGGGAAACCAAAAGCAAAACATCTAGAACAGAAAACCAGAAGCTGAAGCAGAAAACCTGAGAGGATATCTTTGCATCCTGAGAGATAATGCATCCAGAAGATACCAGAGGATGCATCCTGAAATCACTAGAGGATATCTTTGTTGGCCCATATCAGAAGGAAACAAAATCAGAAGGAGACATGAACCATACCAGAAGGAAGCCTGCCAAAGGAAGACTGGATCCAGACCAGAAGATATCATAAGTCAGACTTATTCAACAAGTTCTTCTGACCAGAAGATGGCCTGACAATGAAGTGAAAATACAGTCCTGGATTAATTAGAAGATAAGCTAAAAGGTCCAGACTGAAATATCCTTTGTCCAGAACTAATCCAGACCCAGTACAGTGTTGGCCAAGATCAGAAGATCAGACTATGGCCCAGTGTTGGTCGAAATCAGAAGGTCAGAATAAATGGCCTAGTGTTGGTCGAAACCAGAAGGACAGAATAAATGGTCCAGTGTTGGCCAAGATCAGAGGATCTCAGCAGACCAGTTTGCTAGTCCAGATTGGCCGATATTAGAAGATGAAAATCATAAATGAATATCAGAAGATATACATCTGAAGATGAATTTCAGAAGAAACTTATCAGAGGATAAAAAGATGAACATCAAAGGATAAAACTCATAAGATGAACTTCACATGAAATACACCAGAAAATGAATATCAGAAATTCAGAAGACAAACTTCACATGATAATCATCAGAAGATGAATTCCAGAAAATACACACCAGAAGATAAATATCAGAAGATAAACCCTGGAAGGAAAAACATCAGAAGTCAGATACCATAAGGTGAACTTCACACAGCAAAAGGAAATTACCAGAGGATAATTTCCAGCTGCTCATTCATCCTCTCACATTAAGAACAACTAACAGTTCCAGTGTATCAAAAGCTGCATCATCCACGACCAGAGAAGGGTCATGACTTGGAACAGAAAAGAGCACGACCAGTTGTTAAAAACATATGGAATGATCTATCCTCCTAGAAAGCCAAGTAAAGAAGTAACCTCCCATATGCCAGGCTGTAAAAGAACAGAATGGCAAGGCTGTAAATCTGCAACAATAGTGAGGTTCATTACATCTTGAAAAAACGGTCAGAAAGGAAAATTTTCTTGAAGAGAAAGTTTCCTTCTCCCTATAAAAGGAAGGCTGCTCTTCTTCAGCAAACACACACAACTACACAAGCAAAAACAGAAAAATATCATAGGCTATCAAGAGCATTATCAATCTCCTTTTAAGCTTTCTATAATCTTACACTAGATCATTGTTTAATCTTTGTAGAAAGTAAATCCTATCAAACTACTTCATATCATCTTTAGAACTTCAAGTGAGAAACACTTGAAGAGAAATCAGAAGGAAAGAATTGTAAGCTTGGTGAAGCTAAAGAATACACAGTTTGTAATCAACCTCAGTGAGAGGCTGATAGCTTTTGATACTTAGTGAAAACTCACAAGAGTGTGAGGACTGGACGTAGCCATCTTTGGGTGAACCAGTATAAAAGTTTGTGTGTCATTATTCTCTCTCTCTCAACTTTCAACATCTGATAATCATCCTCTGAAGGAGGACAGTAGTAAACAAAATTTTAAAAACCTTGAATATCTCTATTCAACCCCCCTTCTAGTGATATTCTAGCCACTTCAATTGGCATCAGAGCAAGGTTCTCTAAAACTATACCTAATAGTGTAAGAGAAAAAGATCCAAAAAGAAAAAATGTCAAAAGCTAAGTATATCCCAGAAGGAGGATCATCCAGCAGACCTCCCTACTTTGATGGAACTGACTACTACCACTGGAAAGGCAAGATGAGATTGTTTCTCATATCTCAAGATAACAACATGTGGCCAGTGGTAGAAAAAGGAAATCATGTCATCAGAATCAACAGTGCAGATCCAACCTCTGACGAAAAACCTCAAACACGATGGACAGCTGAAGTATATAAAAATATTTAAAACAAAAACATCAATGACTTGATGTAAAAAAACATATATTCGTTCCGCAGTTGTAAGTATTGAGTAAGTTATAAGATATTTTTTTGAGTTACAAATTTACTATACACTAATCAAAAAAATTTATGAGCCAAAATATAAAGATCTAAAAAAAAATGGAAACTTTAGATAGCTAGTTTAAACACTGATGAGGACCTTAATGCGATGATTGTCAACGAACCTGCAAAATTAGATATATGAACTGTATACAAGAATAAGAAAATTGATTAAAGAAAAAAAAAATAGTTCACAAAAAAGAGAAGGATAAAGTAGCATGTAGAAGAAATAAATATTTCATGAACGAAAAAATCTAAAAGGAAGAAATTTGGATAAAAGAATATGTTAATTATTTGACATTATATATTCAATTACTTTTTGGAGACATGCATTTTTTTTATCACATAATTTATGCAGGTTAAATGCGGCGGTGATTGGTAATTTTATTTAGGTGTATTTGGTCGCATACTTGGCCACAAAAATACATTTCATTTATGTGTTTTAATGCACATTAACAACACTAATTTTTTAGAGCATATAATTTTTTTTGTGAAAAAGTATTTAATGTTTTTTTTTAAATACAAAGTATTCAAATTATGAATCTATTTGAAAAAAAAATTAGAATATGCTTGAAAGATGCTATATTTAATTATTACATTTGAAAATAAATGCTTTTGGTAGGAGGTTATGCTCATAATAAATGAATAGTTTGCTAGATAAGTGTCATGTGTACTATTTTATTTGAAGCAAAACAATTGTTTATAGTGTAGATTGATAAACATTCACTAATGAACCTAACGAGCCTAATATTCATAACACTCCCCCTTCCCCCTTGAATGTCCATCGATGACATATCTCGTTAAAACCTTACTAGAAAAACACAATGTACAAAATCTAGCGAAGGAAAAAGAGTACAATATTCTGTGGGAGAAACTGCCTCAATACAAATCTTACCACGAAAGCCCTATTGAAAAAAACCATGGTGAAGGAAAAAAGTGCATAACACATTTATTTTTCCCTCCATGCAGAAAATTATCTCTCAGACGGTGAATTGGCCATTAAGTAATCGTTTGTACTTGTTGCTTAGAAGTTTCACTTGATTGTAACTTGTAATAACCTTTTATAGAAGAAAAACCACAAATCTCTTGTATTTATTGAATCACAAACTTTAACCAAGATACATTCTTGACTTTTCTCAATAGTGTTAAAACTTCCTCATCATTTGATGATATTGTTGATGTGGCTTGTTTCATAGATCTCCATGAAATGCTTGTACTTCCTCATGTAAGCAAGTAGCTTCATTTGAGATCTATACCATCGGGAAAATTAAACAAATAACCTATATCTTTAAGATAACAAAGTATATACACTTGACCTTTTTCAAGTGTCGTTGTATATGTAAAGAAATTCACATCTCTAATAGATTAACAACAAATAATTAACATGATACATTATCATTTTATTAAACTAATATCTGGTACTTGAAGACCCAATAGTAATCTTCATTTTTCTCAAGCTCTAAATAGATGTTTGTCCATAATTGGTGACCTTACAACATTTAAAGTGCACAATTGATTTAATTTGTTCATAATAACCGTTTTAGAACATTTTCTACATAAGCTTCAAAATTTACAAAAAAATATCATTCAAATATTTATTTTGTAATCTCAAACAAATTTTGATCTTTGCTTGATATTCATCTCAAAATATTTCTTTAAACAATCCTAAAAATTATAAAAAAAAAATTTAACAAAAAATTAAAAAAAAAATTGAAAAAAAAAATTCCGAAAAACTTGTAGAGAATAAGTTTTTCGGTAACTACTAAAAAACTTCCCTGCAAGTTTTCCGATAACTACCTGAAAACTTCCCTACAAGTTTTCCGGTAGTGTTAAATTTACACTTTTTTTCCGGAAAACTTTTACGTACCAAAAAACTTTTTTTTTTAGTTCCAGAAATCTTTGGAAGGTAAAAAAAAGTGAATTTTAATTTATTAAAATAGTTAAAAAAAATAGAGGATATATTTGATATTTTGAAAAATATGTGGAGATATAGGTATAGTTGGGGAGGTATGGGGTAAAACTTTCAATGAAATATTGTAACATAATTCAATAGAACAATATGAGGTTCCTTGAGGTAACACTTTGTAAGTCATAACCCATGTACTCTTTGTTCAACACAACCACCTTTAATGAGGTTCCATGCAAATGGTATTGTCCTGCAAAACGAAACCAACATTAAAATATCTTCCAAAGCAACTGAATGAACTTGTATTCGGTAGGAGTATATTCTTAAGCATGAAAGAATCGTACATAAAAAAAAAATATATTGTCATGAAGATAAATGAATCAATAAGTATCTAACACATGTGAGTGTCCAACACCAACACAACATTGACGACATATGTAACTACATACAATCACTTTTATAAATTCAAATTATTATCCGTTTTTATGTCAGTGCTTCATAGTTAGTATAGTTAGTAAGTATAATATTATCACAAAAGGGTAAAAAAACTCAAAAAAACCTTCCTCCAATTTGATATTCGTTATTGAAGAGCCTGTTTATCAAAACATAATTCATAAAATTGTAACCCAAAAAAAAGATCATATTATTCCAGTGGAACCATCCCAGGCAAATGAACAAACACATGGTATGCATATATATAACAAAAGTTGCAAGAGTAACTTGCACATTCAATGAAGTCAAAAATGGAAGAAAGAAGAAACAAAAACTAAAACGAAGAAGATGAAAAATAAAAGTTACCAAATAAACGAAAACGGAAGTTGAGTTTGGACTTAACATTTGTCCTAAAAATTTGAAGCTAATATACACTTTTACCTAAAAATGTATTTTTTATTAGTCATTTTATTTTATAAAATACTACCAAAAGAGATATTTAAAGATGTATTTATAATTTTGATAAATTCAGATACTATAATATTTAAAGATTAAAATTACAATTTACTCATTTTTGAATACTATATATTTGACAGCAATCGAAAGAGATACATCATTCTGCTGTGTTCAAAATTTCTAAATTTGTCCCAAATTTGAGTTGTTACTCACTTTAATAAATTTTTGCTCATCCATAAGATAATAATTAATATGACATTATAATCATTGTTACAACTAAACCCCATGCATAGTCTTGTAGCCACTACACGCAAATGTTACACATGTCACGTCAAGTTATATTGTTTTGTAGGGGTACAACAAGCTATATTTGATTTGAATTATATAGAAAGTTATTTCAGCTTTCACCGCATATAAGAAGTTATTACCACCTGATGCAAAGACAATTAATTACCATCACAAAATTGTGACATCTTAGTTATCTTTAAAAAATGGTGATAAATTAATTACCTATAACTAATTAAAATTAATCACGTATATTTCACTATATTAAATCTAAAATTTGAAAATTAAAAGTTCCTAAAGTAAATGTGATTAATTTTAATTGATCGTAGATAATTTATCCACAATTTTTAAAATACAGCCTAAAATTTACCTCAAAATCAGAAAGTCATTATTTTGGAAAACCAACACAAAATTTGACTTACATGAGCTTAGAATCCCTCACTAGTCCATGACTTTAATTCAATCAGGGATAGGGTAACCTGAAAAGGCCAAACAACTTTTTAGCATTATAATAAAATTTATAGCATACTCAAGAAAAAAATTATAATATTGAATGTCTTGTTTGCATCCCCTATAAAAACTAGATGCATATATGAAGTGTCTACACAACTAAAGAGAATTCGAGTTAATGAATTTCATCGTTGCACACCCTAATTTAAGAGATGTGTCTGAAGAATCATCCTCAAGAGAAAGACCACTATTATTCATAGACTCCGATGAGACAATTTCTTGCATGGTGATATATGAGTCTCCCAAGATAAGATTTTTTCCATTACACAACATAGCCATCTGAGAGAAAAAGTTAGCCAATTTTTTTAGCTTGGTAAAGTCAAAATCAGAGGAAAAAAAAAAGGCCAACGTCATATTTATAAATAAAATATAAAAAAATGAAATACTTATTTCTCATACCTTTTGCTTTAAGTGCTTGTTCTCCTCTTCTAACTTGATACCCTTTTTTAAATCATATGGTTAAAGAATACAAAGAAAATTAAGATAGTAAAATCCTCTATTTAGATGTGACCGTAAAACTAAAAACAAATAATTTATTGTTGGAAGTCGTCCTTTCACTAAACATTACTGACACTATGCCAAAAATTGTCTTTTACAGCGCGCATTTGACAGTATTTTATAATTAAAAGCGCTGTTGTATAATATTTTAAAATTAACGGAGGATAAAACAACACTTTTCTCACAAGCGCTTTTGCTGAAAGTGCTATTGTAGGGTCACATAGCGCTTTCACATAATGTTTACACTACTTTTAGAGCACTTTGCATATAAGAGCTGTAAAATATAACGCTCTCACATAATATTTACGGCGCTTTGTATACAAGTACTGAAAACTATAGCACTTCCACACTATGTTTATAGCGCTTTTTAAAGCGTTTTGTATATACCTAAATTTTAATTTATTTTTCTTCTTTCTGATAAGCTTTAATGTTATATTAACTAGTGCTTTGGAGGATTATATAAATGTGCATAATTTGGCCATGTACATAGATCATGATAATGTTCAAAAGTAGAATTTTTATTTTTTGACAAAATATATGGAGAATAATTGAAAGTCAGTCTTATGGTCTGACAAATGTTAATCAGAAATTGAATTTGGCTTCTATTGAACAATTCGTTATTAACCAATCTTACATAAAATAATTTATACACAATTTTTATGATAAAAAAACATATACACGCACTATACATAACCTTAAAATTTGAATTGCAGTATAACCCAAAATAATATTTGGAGCTACCATAATCTCCAAAAGCTAACTTATATGAGGAGGGCTCTTCCCTACTTAACTATAACATTATTTACGCCATATCACTATCTAACCAACACATTTCAATTCAACTATATGATATAGTTGATGAAGGAGGGTATTAAGAATTGGAAATGTTAGATGTGATAATATTTTCTATTTATATTTTTTAAAATTTGTGTTAGTTTTATTTATTAATAAAGAGATGGAAGATTCTCCTATAGTGAATAATTGTCTAAATTTATGAAAAGAATAAAAATACTAAAAAAGTTGTTTTTATTATTTCTATGAATGCATTATCTATAACTTGATAGATTTCAAGTTGTTGCTTCAAGTGCAAAAAACACAAAATACACTAACATATGAATGGTAGAACTACTTCATTAAATGAATTAAGCATACTATTTATACATGAGGTATTCCTATTCATTCTAACAACCCTCTAACTACCATTTATCTAACTAACTAACTAATTGGTTAGTTAATTAGTTACAACATTCAATTGCTACATCACTTGAATTACAAGTCACTTAACATTTTCCGTTAATTCAAGTATCTAAGGGATACTACTCCTAGCATTTGTCTTAGCTCCTCAAATTTGTTCATCTTCAATGCCTTGGTCATAATGTCAGCAACTTGCACTACAGTTTGGCAATATATGAGTTTAAGCTTGCATCTTCCAACTTGATCCCTCAAGAAACGAAACCTTGTTTCAATGTGCTTGCTTCTTCCATGAGATACATGATTATTTGCTAATTTATGGCTGAGATGTTGTCAATCATTGATGGCATTGTCCTGGACACCTCTATCTTTAGTTCTTCCATCAAGGATTCCAGCTATAATGCTTGGCAGGCTGCATAACTGCCAACAATGTATTCTGTTGGAACCAAGTTGGTTCTAAATACTTAGGATTTTGATGTTTACAAAAGCACTCCATGTAATCTTATTTTGTACCTTGAATTATTACATTAAATACCACCAGAAAATGAAGTTTGCAGAGGCAGGAAAAGATTCCAGAATGCATCCTGGAATTACCAGAAGATACTCCAGGATGTCAAAACATCACCAGAAGGTATCTTTGCTGGCCCAGATCAGAAGGAAGCAAAGTCAGAAGGAAACCAGGACCAGACCAGAATGAAGCCTGCCAAAGGGAGACTTGATCCAGACTTGAAGGAATCAAATGTTAGATTTATTCCAGAAGTTATTCTGACCAGAAGATGGCCTGGCAGTGAAATGATAAATAGTCCAGACTTGTTCCAGACTTAATCAGAGGATGAATTAATGGGTCCAGAACAAGAGAATTAACCCAGATTTGACCAAGACCAGAAGATAGCATGGTTCAGGGTATGAAACTAAGTCCAGACCAGAAGAAATGATTTCCAGAATTGATCCAGACCTGATCCAAAATCAAAGGTAAAATGTCCAAACTGAAATATTATTTGTCCAGATTTAATTTCAGTTTAATCCAGACCAAGTCCAGAATTGGTCCAGATCAGAGGAAAGATTTTCAGATCAATGGTTTAGATTTAATTATTTGGCCCAGTGTTGGCCGAGATCAGAAGATCAGACCATGGCCCAGTGTTGGCCGAAATCAGAAGGTCAGAATGTGTGGTCCAGTAGTGGCCGAGATCAGAGGATCACAGCATATCAGTTTGCTAAACCAGGATGGCCGAGATCAGAAGATCAAAAGGTTAGGAAGTGTGGTCCATGGATGGCCGAAATCAGAGGATCACAGCATATCAATTAGTATGGTCCAGATGTGGACTAGCGCAGAAAATCAAATGGTCCAGATTTAATCATGAGGATTAACGGTGGAGATTATAATTTATTTTGATCAAAGTATTAAAAAGATTTGTTACAAAAATAAAGTGAAGTATTGTGAAACTCAGGAGCTGTTGGCGGGAAGGAACTAAAGACTTGATTGGCAAGTTATTTTGACAGAAAATCTAAAGCTTAATAAAAGATATGTTTTTTATTTAAATAAAGCCCAATTGGTAAAGTTATTTTTGCAAGAGAATCCAGCAAGATTCAACTCGAAATTAAGTTTGGAAGAGGCCCAAATCTGCATCTATAAAAGGAGGCTCAAGGCAGAATACTTAGTATCGAAAATTAAAAAGAGTCATACACTTCCAAAGCAAACACTCAAGTTTTCAGTGAGGTCAATTGTGAGTTCCAGCTTTCAAGAAGCAAGCACTCTTGTTATTTTCTTTCTCGTGTGATCTAAGTTGTTGAAGTAGAGTCTACAATCTGAGGGAGTCAGAAGGGGTAGCAGATTACTTGGCAATTAGATTCAAAGTGTTGTAATTCCTTCTACAATCCGAAGTTGTTAGATTGGCAGGAGAAGAAAGGAGCTGTATTCCTCAAGAGTCTAGGATTGTTAGACTGTTTGAGAAGACTGACTTGGAGGGTCAGTAGAACTGCTGTAATTCAAGGTTTGAATTAGTGAAATCCTTCAAGGTGAAGGGTCTGGACGTAGCCTCGTCAACGGTGAACCAGTATAAAATTTATGTGTTTTATTTTTACTTTATATCCGCTGTTAGCTCTGTTTTTATTCATACATCAAGTTTTGTTTTAAAAGTGTAAAAACAGGAAAACTATTCAAGTTAGTCAAACACAATTCAACCCCCCCTTCTTGTGTTTGCACCTTCAATTGGTATCAGAGCTCGGTCTCAAGGCTGAGCACTTTACAGTGTTTGAGAAAAGGTCCAAGGGGTTCAACATGGCAGAATCCAGAGATGAACTGGGAGGCAACATCAACAAACCATCACTGTTTGATGGAGAAAGGTTTGAGTATTGGAAGGACAGAATGAGAAGTTTCTTCATATCTCAAGATCCTGAATTATGGAAGATGGTAGTCAAAGGATACACTGCACCTACTGATCCAGAAGATCCAACTAAAGAACTAGACATGGATGATATGAAACTAGAGCAGATTACAGAAGCTTCATCACAAGTCTAGAAACATCATGATCAGTGCCATCACATTCAAGGAATTTGACAGATGCACAGATAAAGAAACAGCAAAGAGCATATTTGACAGTCTGATTCTGACCTATGAAGGAAGCCAGCAGGTTCAAGAAGCAAGGGCTAACATACTGGTCAAACAGTATGAGATGTTCAAGATGGAAGATGATGAAAACATTGATGGAATGTTCTGCAGATTCTAGACTCTGATATCTGGACTGAAGGTCTTGAAGAAAAGCTACACAACAGTAGATCATGTTAAAAAGATTCTAAGAAGCTTACCAACCAAGTGGAGACCAATGGTTACTGCAGTTCAACAAGCCAAATATCTAAACAACTTAAAACTTGAAGATCTGATCAACGCACTCAGGTCTCATGAAATAGAACTAGAAGCAGACGAACCAAAGAAGAAGAAGAATCTGGCTCTGGAGTCGAAACAGAAGAAAGCTGCAAAGGCAGCATCAGAATCAGAGGATAGTGACAGTGACTATGATGATATGGCTTACTTAACCAAAAAGATGGTTAAGATCTGAGAAAACAGGAAGAGAAGAAGCTTCAAGAAGAAACATAACAACAAAGGAAAGGAAGAATCTGACAAGAAAAGTATTGTTTGTTATGGGTGCAGTAAACCTAAACATATCAAGTCAGAATGTCCAAATCTGGAAAAAGGCAAACAACACAAGAAGAGTTCCAGATACAGAAAGAAGGGTCTGATGGCTGCCTGGGATGTATCAGAATTAGAAGAAGAATCGTCTGATGAAGAAGAGGCAGAAACAACAAAGAAGGCACACATCAAGTCTGCCTCTGGACCTCATAAAGGCACGAATTCAAGAAGGAAAGCAGGAAGAAGGAAGAAATAACGAAGTAGTCATTCAAGAAAGCCTGGAAGCACATCAGAGGAAGCAATTCTGTCTCTGATGGCTCATACCAACTCAAGTTCTGGATACAGCTCAGGCTCTGGAACAGAATCAGAAGATGAAGACAATGAGGTATTTTCTGATCTCTCTAAATCTGAATTAATTGATGCTGTAAAAGACTTGTTAAATGCAAACAATAAGATGTCTTTAAAACTGAAAACTCTTAGGGAAGATAAGAAAAATCTGACCAAAGAAGTCCAAGTTTTAAAGAATCAAAATTCTGAGTATGCAACTGAAAACAAGAATTTTAAAACTGAAGTTGCAAGACTCAAATCTGAAAACCAAACTCTCAAAAGTAATGCTTGTTCCACTTCCAAAATTGGTTATGAATCTGATATGCATGAACAATTTTTTCAAAACTTTATTTCTAATGCAATGGAAAGAAGTAAATATGCATCTATGATTTATGGAAACAGTAACATTGAAAAGAGAGGTCTTGGTTTTACAGAAACAATTGCTGAAAGTAAAGTTGTTCATTCTGATATTTTATGTATTGTTTGTGCTAAGAAAGGTCACTCTGAACTATCTTGTCCACTGGTAAAATCTGAACAAGATCAGAGAGCCGTTAAGACTAACAAACCTGGACCCAATCAATTCTGGGTACCAAAAGATCAAGTTGTCTATGTTGCAGATATTCTGAGTAACGAGAAGGAGACACCAACAATGGTGCCTAGACAATGGATGTTGGCTATGCACAAGCAGAAGAAGGTTTATGTTCCTGCTACAACAAGACAAAGAAAATCTGAGTCTGATGGAAAAAGTCTGGTCAACTCAACCAGAACCGGAATCAGAACTGGAACCAGAATGAAAACTGGAACCAGAACATGAATTGGAACCAGAACCAGTATCAGAAGCACAGAAACTGGAACCAGAACCAACACTGGAACCAGAACCAATACTGGAACCAGAATCAGAATCAACACTGGAACCAGAACCAGAATCAGATCAGGAATTATCAGAATCACCATAATTACCAAATTTATCAGAATCACTGGATTCACCAAAATTACCAGAATCAAAACATGTTCCAGAATCATCAGAGGAACATGATTTATAAACCAAAGCAGAATCAAGGAAACTGCTCAAACAGGCCAGAAGAAGAACTGGCCCTAATGGCTCAAACAGAAGCCATATCTGAATCAGAGTCTGACTCTGGCTCTGATTCTGACAGAGAAAAGGCAAGGTCTGGTCAGCAACATAAAACTTGGTATCTTGACAGTGGCTGCTCCAAGCACATAACAGGAGATAAATATATGTTTCTGGATCTGACTATGAAGAATGGAGGCAAAGTTTCCTTTGGAGGAAACCAAAAAGGTCAGATTATTGGTACAGGAACTGTTGGTAACACCTCTTCTCCCTTGTCTATTAAAAATGTTCTGTTAGTTAAAGGGCTAAAACATAATCTTCTGAGCATAAGTCAATTAAGTGACTGCAATTATGATGTTATCTTTAATCAAAAAACTTGCAAAGCTGTTAGTCAAATTGATGGGACGGTTTTATTTACTAGCACTAGGAAGGATAATGTTTATAAAATTGATCTTTTTAGTCTTGCTAAGCAACAGGTTAAATGCCTATTATCTGTAAGTGAGCAGAATCTGATTTGGCACAAGAGGCTAGGGCATGCAAACCCTAAACTTATATCCGAGTTGAGCAAACTCCAGTTGGTAAAAGGGCTTCCCAAGGTAAGTTCCAAAACTGAGATTCTGTGTGAAGCATGTCAAAGAGGTAAACAAACTAAAAGCTCTTTTAAAACTAAAAAATGTGTTTCTACCTCTCAACCACTTGAACTGCTTCACTTAGATCTGTTTGGTCCTGTTCAAACAGCTTCCCTCAGTGGTAAGAAATATGGTTTTGTGATTGTTGATGATTACTCAAGGTGGACTTGGGTAAAATTTTTAAAAAACAAAGATGAATCTCACAAAGTGTTTATTTCTTTCTGTAAGCAAGTTATGAATGAATAGGGTATTAAGATCATAACCATCAGAAGTGATCATGGAGGTGAATTCGAGAACAAGTATTTTGAAGAATTCTGTGATGAGAATGACATCTCTCACAACTTCTCATCCCCCAGAACACCTCAACAGAATGGAGTGGTAGAAAGGAATAACAGATCACTACAGGAGATGGCCAGAACCATGCTGAATGATATGAAGGTTGCCACCTACCTTTGGGCAGAAGCTGTCAACACAGCCTGCTACATTCAGAATAGAGTCTACATCAGGTCCATCTTAAATAAAACTCCCTATGAACTGTGGAAAGGTAAGAAACCCAATATTTCCTACTTTAAGCAATTTGGCTGCATCTGTTTTATGTTGAACACTAAAGATAACCCAGCTAAGTTTGATTCTAGATCTCAAAAGTGTATCTTTATTGGCTACTTGGAGAGATCAAAAGCTTATAGAGTGTTTAACAAAGAAACTAACACTGTGGAAGAATCAATCCACGTTAAGTTTGATGATAAACAGTTTGACTCTGAAAAGTCAAAGCAAGATGAGGAAATTGCAGGTGAACCAGAGGTACAGGAACCAGAAGCTGAACTAGAAGCAGAATCTGAGAAAGATCAAGATGAAGAAGAACATGCAGACTCTGAAAACAAGTCAGAGGGAAAGAATGGACGGAAGTACAAGTCTTCACATCCAGAATCTCTCATTATTGGCAGTGTAGCAGAACCTTTAAAGACCAGATCATCAAGTAGAGAAACCAGTCTATTTGGTTTACCCTCAACAATTGAACCAAGCAATGTTGATGAGGCTTTGGCAGAGGAAGGTTGGATACTTGCAATGCAAGAAGAGCTGAATGAATTCCAAAGGAATGATGTTTGGGATCTGGTACCTAGACAAAAAAAAACATTATTCGAACCAAGTGGGTGTTCAGAAATAAACTAAATGAAAAAGGTGAAGTGGTAAGGAACAAAGCCAGACTTGTAGCTCAAGGATACAGTCAACAGGAAGGTATAGATTACACTGAGACTTTTGCTCCAGTGGCCAGGTTAGAAGCAATTAGAATTCTCTTATCATTTGCTGCTAATCATGATATAATGATGTATCAAATGGATGTTAAAAGTGCATTCTTAAATGACTGCATAAGTTAGGAAGTTTATGTCAAACAACCCCCTAGATTTGAAAACTCTGATTTTCCAGACCATGTTTTTAAACTTAAAAAATCTTTATATGGTTTAAAACAAGCACCAAGGTTATGGTATGACAGACTTAGTAACTTTCTGCTTAAGAATGAATTTAATAGAGGCCAGATTGATAATACACTATTTAGGAAATCCATTAACAATGATATTCTAATTATCCAAGTTTATGTTGATGATATCATATTTGGATCAACTAATGGCACTTTGTGCAAAGAGTTTTCTGACCTAATGCATAAAGAGTTCCAAATGAGCATGATGGGAGAACTTAAGTTCTTCCTGGGAATTCAGATTCATCAAGGTAAATCAGGTATACTCATTCACCAATCTAAATACACTAAAGAACTTCTTAAAAAGTTCAAAATGAGTGAATGTAAGCCTATGGCCACCCCCATGCACCACCCCCATGCACCCAACTTGCTCACTTGAGAAAGATGAAACAAGCCAAAAGGTAGACCAGAAAACATACAGAGGTATGATTGGATCCCTTCTTTATTTAACTGCTTCTAGACCTGACATTTTGTTTAGTGTTTGTGTCTGTGCCCGATTTCAAGGTGACCCTAGAGAATCCCATTTAACTGCTGTCAAACGAATTTTGAGATACCTTAAAGGAACCACCAACCTTACTTTGTTATACAAGAAAACCCCCACCTACAAACTCAGAGGTTTTTGTGATTCCGACTATGCTGGAGACAAGTTGAAAAGGAAAAGTACAAGTGGCAACTGCACTTTCTTAGGTAATAATTTGATCTCTTGGTCAAGCAAAAGACAAAGCACAATTTCCATGTCAACAGCTGAAGCTGAGTATATATCAGCAACAGGATGCAGTTCACAGTTACTCTGGATGAAACATCAACTTGAAGATTACAACATCTTTGAAACCAGTATCCCTTTGTTCTGTGATAACACTTCAGCCATAAACCTAACCAAGAACCCTATCTTACACTCTAGAGCCAAACACATTGAAATAAAACACCATTTCATTAGGGACCATGTTCAAAAAGGGACTTTAAGCATCCAGGTTGTGGACACTGATCATCAATGGGCTGACATCTTCACCAAAGCATTACCAGAAGATAGGTTCGAGTTCATTAAGAAGCATCTCAGCATTACCTCCATATCTGACTAGCTCAAGTAGTCATCTTAGGAGTTTTTAAATTTCTTGTAATTTTATTTTCTGTCTTTTATTTTCTGTTTTACTTTCTGTAATTTGTAAAGAGAAAAACAAAAAAATACAAAAATAGTAGGACCTCTTTTTGGATGATGACAAAAAGGGGGAGAGAGAGAGAGAAAAAGGAGAAATAACTAGCAAAGGAGAGATAAAAAGAGAACAATAAAGAGAGAAAAAGAAATAGTGAAAAAAAAAGGAGTTGAAAAGGAGAGGAAATGTGAAGAGAGAAAAAGAAAGAGTGAAAAGAGAAGGAGTTGAAAAGAAGAAGAAACAGGGAGAGAGAAAAATAAAGAGATGAAAAGAGAAGAAGTTGAAAAGGAGAGGAGAAGAGAAGAAAAGAAAGAGTGATCTAGAAGGAGTTGAAAAGAAGAAGAAAAAGTCAGTATCAGACTGAGGGGGAGAGATTGGTTTGAGGGGGAGTAATTCAAGTCTTCGAGTTATAAACTAGCAAAATAAGTTAAGGTTTTGTCATCATCAAAAAGGGGGAGATTGTTGGAACCAAGTTGGTTCTAAATACTTAGGATTTTGATGTTTACAAAAGCACTCCATGTAATCTTATTTTGTACCTTGAATTATTACATTAAATACCACCAGAAAATGAAATTTGCAGAGGCAGAAAAAGCATCCAGAATGCATCCTGGAATTATTAGAAGATACTCCATGATGTCAAAACATCACCAGAAGGTATCTTTGCTGGCCCATATCAGAAAGAAGCAAAGTCAGAAGGAAACCTAGACCAGACCAGAATGAAGCCTGCCAAAGGGAGACTTGATCCAGACCTGAAGGAATCAAATATCAGATTTATTCCAGAAGTTATTCTGACCAGAAGATGGGCTGGCAGTGAAATGATAAATAGTTCAGACTTGTTCCAAACTTAATCAGAGGATGAATTAATGGGTCCAGAACAAGAGAATTAACCCAGATCAGAAGATAGCATGGTTCAAGGTATGAAACTAAGTCCAGACCAGAAGAAATGATTTCCAGAATTGATCCATACCTGATCCAAAATCAAAGGTAAAATGTCCAGACTGAAATATTATTTGTCCAGATTTAATTTCAGTTTAATCCAGACCAAGTCCAGAATTGGTCCAGATCAGAGGAAGATTTTCAGATCAATGGTTTAGATTTAATTATTTGGCCCAGTGTTGGCCGAGATCAGAAGATCAGACCATGGCCCAGTGTTGGCCGAAATCAGAAGGTCAGAATGTGTGGTCGAGCAGTGACCGGGATCAGAGGATCACAGCAGATTAGTTTGCTAGACCAGGATGGCCGAGATCAGAAGATCAAAGGTTAGGAAGTGTGGTCCAGGGATGGCCGAAATCAGAGGATCACAGCATATCAATTAATATGGTCCAGATGTGGACTAGCGCAGAAAATCAAATGGTCCAGATTTAATCATGAGGATTAATGGTGGAAATTTTAATTTATTTTGATCAAAGTATTAAAAAGATTTGTTACAAAAATAAAGTGAAGTATTGTGGAACTCAGGAGCTGTTGGCGGGAAGGAACTAAAGACTTGATTGGCTAGTTATTTTGAAAGAAAATCTGAAGCTTAATAAAAGATATGTTTTTTATTTAAATAAAGCCCAATTGGTCAAGTTATTTTTGCAAGAGAATCCAGCAAGATTCAGCTCGAAATTAAGCTTGGAAGAGGCCCAAATCTGCATCTATAAAAGGAGGCTCAAGGCAGAATACTTAGTATCGAAAATTAAAAAGAGTCATACACTTCCAAAGCAAACACTCAAGTTTTCAGTGAGGTCAATTGTGAGTTCCAGCTTTCAAGAAGCAAGCACTCTTGTTATTTTCTTTCTCGTGTGATCTAAGTTGTTGAAGTAGAGTCTACAATCTGAGGGAGTCAGAAGGGGTAGCAGATTACTTGGCAATTAGATTCAAAGTGTTGTAATTCCTTCTACAATCTGGGGTTGTTAGATTGGCAGGAGAAGAAAGGAGTTGTATTCCTCAAGAGTCTAGGATTGTTAGACTGTTTGAGAAGACTGACTTGGAGGGTCAGTAGAACTGCTGTAATTCAAGGTTTGAATTAGTGAAATCCTTCAAGATGAAGGGACTGGATATAGCCTCGTCAACGGTGAACTAGTATAAAAATGCTGTGTTTTATTTTTACTTTATATCCGCTGCTAACTCTATTTTTATTCATACATCAAGTTTTGTTTTAAAAGTGTAAAAACAGGAAAAGTATTCAAGTTAGTCAAACACAATTCAACCCATTTTCTCGTGTTTGCACCTTCATATTCAACTTCACATGATGATAAGGCTATGATTGGCTGCTTCTTTGAGCTCCATGCTATTGAGGATTTCATAAATTTGAATACATAGTCTGATGTGCTTCTTCTATCACTCTTATCCCCACACCAATCAAAATCTAAATAGCCTACTAGATCTTCATCTCCTTGCTTTAATTCCTTTGCAAACAGAATTCCATGTTCCAATGTGCCTTGAATTTATCTCATGATTCTGTTTATTGCAGCCAAGTGAGTGTGCTTAGGATTCTCCATGAATCTGCTAATGACACCCACACTATAGCATAGGTCAGGTCTTATGTTGCACAAGCACCTTAGGGATCCAACAACTTGCTTGAATAAGTAGTGTCAGCTAGCTCCTCTTCAGCTTTTTTCCCTAGCTTTGCATTGACTTCAATTGGAGTAACAACATGGTTACAGCCAGCCATCTTATATCTTCTCAGAATTTCTCCAGCATACTTCCTCAAATGCATCACCAGCCCAGCTTCTGTCTTAGTAGATTCCATTCCCAAGAAGTAAGTCAGCTTGCCCAAATCTGACAGTTCAAATTTGAATTCTTCAATTTCTTTCATGTTGCTGCCAGTTAGTAGCAAGTAGTAGCATTGCAAGCCCTTCATTCAGTATGTAATGTTTCACATAAACTCCATATTCCTTTGTGCACTTGATGAAACCAATGTTGATTAGGAATAAGTCAATTCTTTTATTCCAAGCTCTTGGGGCTTGTTTCAAGCCATATAGAGCTTTTCTCAATCTGAGCACTTTATTCTCCTTTCCCTTAATCACAAATCCTGGTGGCTGAGAGAAATACATTTCTTCTTCAAGCAATCCATTCAAGAAAGCAGATTTTACATCAAGTTGGCACATCAGCCAACCTCTAGCATTAACTAGTGCTATGACTAGTCTGCTTGTCTCAATTCTGGCCATTAGAGCAAATACTTCTGAATAGTCTACCCCTTCCCTTTGTAGGAATCCTTTGGCAACTAATCTAGCTTTTTGTTTAGCAATGGACCCACTTGGACTCAACTTGAGTTTGTAGACCCATTTAACTCCTATCTGCTTCTGCTTTGGAGGTAAGTCAGTCAGGTACCAGGTATGATTATTCTCAATTGCCTTGATCTCTTCTATCATTTCTTTCTTCCAGGGTCCTCTCCTCATGGCTTCTTTAACATTTAGTGGTTCTGTATTTGCAAATAGGGCAAAGTGCACTAGATCTCCACAATTATTAATTAGATTGTCATTGTATACTTCAAACTCACTCAGATGTATTGGTGGCTGGTGTTGTTGGCTGGTGTTGTAGGTCTCCTAGTTCCAGAGCTGGCTGGTGCTGCTGGCATTCTGCTTCCAGTGTTGGTTGATGCTGTTGGCTTTCTGTTTCCAGTCTCAATTCTTTTGCTCAATTATTTTCACATCTCTGCTAACTACAGCCTTTCCTTTAGTATCATCATAGAGTTTATATGCACTAGTTGGATGATACCCAATTAGTATCATGGCTTCACTTGTGTCCTTCAATTTCCTTCTCTTCTAGTCTGGCACATGCTTAAAGCATAGAGCACCAAATGTTCTCAAGTACCCTACTATTGGTTTCTTACCACTCCAAATCTCCTCTGGCACTTTCTCTTGCAGAGGAGATTTAGACTCAATTGGTAGTGCGAATGAATGGACAGTGGTACTTTTCCCCTATGAGAAGGTTCTTCATTCGTGGTAGCCATCAACAAGACTATGTTTGAATATGAATCATCCTCTTGTGCAGCACATGCCTCATCCTTCTTCTTCTGCTTTCCTATTCCAGCCCAACATTCATCAACAAAATGTTCCAACTTCTAACAATTGTAGCATTGTACCTTTTTCTTGTCAAAGTTCTTTGATTTTTCTTTAAGTTACCACTTGCACTTCCTCCCTTTGATGAAGACTCAGACTTATCCGCAGACTTCTTGAATTTATTCTTTTTCCACTTATGTTTCTCATCTCCTTTTTTACGAACTTGTGCTGCCAGTGCTTGATCCCCAAACTTCACTCAATTCCTTTCATCCATTCTCAACTCTCTTGCTTTAATGTTCCCTACAATTCTTCAAGACTCAAGGTTGAAATGTATTTGGATACTTCAAAGGAACACACAATGTAATCAAACCCAAGATGCAAGTATCTTAAAATCTTCTCACACAATTTCTGTTCAGTCAGCTTCTCACCACAGCCAACCATTTGATTTGTGATGCTCTTTAGTCTTGAGATCAGATCTGATACATTTTCTTGTTCCTCCATTTGTAGCAATTCGAATTGCCTTTGTAGGGTCTATAGCTTCACTTTCTTTACCTTTGCTCCACCTGAATAACATTTCTCAAGAATGTCCCATGCTTCTTTTGCACTTCTTGCTTCAAAAATGTTGTCAAAGTTGGTTGTATCAAGACATTGATGAAGGATGAATGTAGCTTTGCAATATTTCTTCTTGTTTTCTTTGAAGATTGATCTTTGAGCTTCTGTTGGATTGGCTCCCAAATCATCAAACCCCTTTTCTATGATCTCCAAGACTTCTTGAAATCCAAATAATGCACGAATTTGTACTCTCCATCTATCCCAATCTTTTCCATCAAAGTGTGGCATGTGAGCTGGAAAATTTCCATTGTTTGCACTTCAATTTATCCTCACTTCACTCGTGTTTTAATCCTCACATTTTACTCGTGTTTAGCACTCTAATTTTGGATCAAAAAACCTAGTTCTGATACCATTTGATAGCTTTCAAGCAGTTGCTTCAAGTGCAAGAAACATAAAAATACACTCATATGAATGGTAGAACTACTTCATTGAATGAATTAAGCATACTATTTATACATAGATTATTCCTATTTTCTAACAACCTTCTAACTACCATCTAACTAACTAATTGATTGGTTAGTTAGTTATTACAACCTTCAATTGCTACATCACTTGAATTACAAGTCACTTAACATAACTATCATTTCATCTTCTCTCTATTATAATAATTTATTTCAAAAATCTTATTTTTTCTTATTAATAAATTAAAATATATTTTAGAAAATATAAAAAAGGTTTAACCGACATTGGTTATCATGGGAGGGTGTCTTAACTAGCTACTGATTTAAAAAATTTATCTCTTTTTCTATAGTAAGTCGAAACGAAAACATTGAATAGTAGTTTCAAATTGAGGTTTAATCGTAGTTTTGATTTGCTTATTTTCATCAATTTATAAAATTTGAGAGTTTTAGTTTATCTCTTATATTTCGAACTAAAAAATAATGATGAGACATATTTTAAATAATATGTTATTTAATACTATGATATAGAATAATTAATATTCATGGAATTGTAATAAAACTCCCTCCAAAAATTAGTTTCAACTTGTGAAATTATTTATTTTTGTAACTTAATTAATGCTATATAAATAATTAATGCATCTAGATGGTTCTACGTAATAAAATTGTAGGTTTGATATTTAAAATATGTTACATCACCATATTTTAGTTTAAAAATCTAAAAGATTGACCAAAACTATCATATTTTTAAATAGAGAAATCAATTTCATGAATTTGTCAAAATAAAGGATCAAAACAGCAATTAATCCTAAAATTAATCGATAACACTTGTATAGGACTTTATCTGATGTTCAACAAATTAACAAACCTTGATATGAAGTGCACTAATCTCATTCACAATCCTCTTTTCCTGAAAATATTAAGAATGGAAATTTTCATTATAATCATAAAAACAGAACATACAATGGGGCTTTTCCAAATTAATCAAATGATCATATAGTTCACACCTTCATCTCAATCACACGCTTGAGTCCTGTTTCAAGTGTTTTCTCCAATTCCTGCAATCCCTTTAAATTTAATCCTTCAAAATCCTCACCCTTCATCCCCCTGTTGAAAACAAAAATATACAAAATTTTATGCACAAACCTTAGGCATTTTGATATTTCATTTTTTGTTACTTCAAAATCTTTTTCACTCTAAGAAAATTTAGAAACCTTAGTTGTTGAGTTTTATCAGCAACATCCTTTTGCAATTCAGCTGATAAACTCTCTCCCTGAAATGAACAATAGAAAATTGCCAATAATTAGTAAATCTGCATATCAACATTTTATGGAAGATAAAAGTATGCAGTATAACAAAAAGTACTAAGCTGGAATTTATAAATTTCAACACTATTTGATAAACTAGAATTTTTTCCAGAAATTATATAAAAGTATATAAATAATAATAATTATATATATATATATATATATATATATATATATAGTTTACATGAGATAAAAAAGAAAGACAGAAAAAGAATTAAACAACTAAGTCCTTAAAAAGGACACACTCATAGCATCAATTAAAAGAGCCAATGATAAGTTAGAATGTGTCTCGTAAACCACAGTCAAGGAATTCATGCTATTAGCTCCTATTTTCGCAAATATATTTGCACAAGTATTTCCTTCACTGAGAGTATGATAGAGAGAAAAGATTCAATCTTTTCATATAGTCTCGAATGACTTCCAACATGTTTGTGTAACGATGATAACAAATATTCTACATAGTCACGAGCTAAACCACATCTAGCGAATCTGATAAACAAATAATCCCCATAAAGCTTGGTTGCTAACACAACTTGACACCAACTAAAAGTGCTTGAAATTCATCATGGAGCACATTTGACCGACCTACACATCCAAAGAAGTCAAATTAAAAGTCTCCACACCATGATTTTGCATCAAACCTCCAAAATCCGCTATCTCCAAATTAATTAACGCACTACCATCAACATTGAGAACTATCATATCTATATTAAATTTTTCCCAACAAATTTCGCGAATTTATCGAGAGGAAGAGATAAAATGATCACCAAAAGCCATTTTAACAACTTGAAGTTGAGTAAGCACCATAGCTATAACAGAAACTCTCATTGGATTGAATTTATTTCTTGACGTCCAAAAGTTCCATATGAAAGTTCCATATGATCAAAAGAACTAACACACAAAAATTTGTTACTACAACAATAGAAAGGAATTTTTGCATATTAAGAAAACCAATGTTGTTGATGAATCCTTGAATATTGCTACAATTACATCATGTCCAAACCTCAATAGCTCAAGGGTACAAAAATAAGCAATGGAGAATATTTTTCTCCTCAACCTCGTAAAAGAGACAAGTATTAGGGAGATTCACCGCCTTAAATATAACCAAAAAAGTTAGAGCTGTATTGTACATATTGTTGTAACTATAAATAGTTTTTATCAACGACGGTTGGGTCTAGAAAGTAGTTAGGTTCCTGCAATGTGTGAATTTGGGTTTGAATTCCTACTAAAAGAGGTATTTCCTCTATTGTGACCAGATTGAATTTTTTTAATATGAGACTATTTTAGTTTGGTCAACAATATATGTTACAAGATAGATAGAATGAATTAGTCTTTTATCTATTGAAAGTGAAATGTTTGAATTGTTTTATTATTATAAAGTTTTGTTAATAATTTCACAGCTGAGCAGATTATTATAAAAAATTAATAATATATATATATATATAATATTTAATCTCTTTAAAGAATTTGTCTTACCTCGAACTTCTTGAACACGGCCTTGAAAAATTTATAGCAATTACAATATGTTTGTTTTTGTTTAGCTATATTTAAGACCTAGGAGAGTATATCATAAACAAAAATAAATGAAATAAATTATGTATTTAACAATTTAGACTTCAGTATATATGATAAATTTAGATTAGCTAGACAAGAAATTTATTTGAAAGGAACACTGTTCATGCTTAACTAATTAATAATTAGTAGTTAAAACATATAGATTAGAACTTGTTTTTGGTACTATACCTGACGTTCCTGCAGAGGTTTGTTTGATTTGCTCATGTGTTGGAAGTGCTGATTATACCTTGTAATTATATCCTTCATACTTTAACAAACCGAAATAATAATTAAGGATTAGGAGAATAAAAGATGCAAATGTGGAGCATGTATAGATAAAGATAAAAATGTTTTTTTTTTTTAAGATACAAAATATTTAAGTTTAGTTATAGTTTTAGTCTTTCTATTTTTCACTAATTTGTATAATTGGTTTATCTATTTTAAAATCCCACAATTTTGGTCTCTCTTTAGATTATTTTACTAAAAAAAATTATTTAATATATTTTTAAATGACATAACATACAATTTATTAATAACATCTGAACTAGCACAAGAAGTGCAATGAGAAACCACAACAAGAACCTTTAGTTACAAAAAGAGCATGAATCTATATAAATCATAGAAAATTTCTTCTCTCATCCCTCAATGCTCTCCGGATTGATCAAGCTGGAGGTGTATTTTGACAAAAAACACATCTAAATTGACTAATTCAGAGGTATATTTTGGAGGCGTTTTAAAACATAGCGATGAGAAAAAAAACTACCTAAACCTTAACCAAAAATATAATTTCAAGGCACACAGATACTATAAAGTCGACTCTCTTTTCTACATCAAACGAGAGTTGGTTATCCATTGAGAGATTGAGCCGTTAAAATTAAAAAGCTTTGATAGGAGTTATAAAGTTATTTGATGGTTTGGGGAGTTGGAGTAATAAGGAGATCAAAAATTCAATCTTCCCTCTAACAAAATTAACAAGTAATTACTAACATTAATTGCCTATTTGAAAAAATAAGACTACAATTAGTTCCAAGATCATAAATGTTTCCAACTTAATTTCTCAACCTTGACAAATTCCTATTTTCTTTCTTTCCATATCTATCAAATAGCCGCAAAACCAAATCGTTCTAAATTTTTCTTCAAACACTCTACTAAAATTCAACAACCTCGAAAAAGAGCAAAAATGTTTGTTGCACTAAATTATGAAACATCCCTTAAACTATCAATCACTCCGCAATTTCATACCACACCTTTGAAAATAGCTGACATTCGGAAAAAAATTGGTTCAATGTTTCAAATTTTTTACACCTACCTACCACTGAGTTTCATGTTCTAGTAAACCAATATTTGCTAAGTATACACGTGTTGGAATTTTGTTGAACCATAATTTCCAGACAAACTAACTAACTTTTGATGGAGAAAATTTGTACCAAACTTGAGTATTAAAATCCACACCCCCATCTCTTCAATCCTCTATTAACAAACTATATGTCTATGTGTGAATTTAAAATTTGTTGAAATTCCATATTAAAAAATTCTTCTTTTAAGTAGTTTTAATTATTATATAAATATTCTCAAAATTTAGTTGAAATCTCAAATTGGATAGAAAACATATGTGGGTTTGCTTCCATCGCTATATAAAGAATGTCAATTTATTGTGAAAAGCACACCAAAGTTGGATGCATTTTCCAACTTTTTCTTTTCTCCCTCTTATATTCTGCTCAATTGTTACCGAGCCACATCTCCCCTTTCTTTTTTTCCCTTCGATATTTTAGAGAGGTTGTTATACCGTAGTCCCTTCGATATTTTAGAGCGGTTACTATACCGTAGTCTCTTCGATATTTTAGAGCGGTATTATACCGTAGTCTCTTCGATATTTTAGAGCAGTTGTTATGCTGAAGTTCCATTACCACTATCCTTTAAAAGTGTTTTTTATGCCGCAGTCTGTAGTCATTTTAATTTATGAGTGGTCATAATACTATATTGTGAGGCTTTAATCGTCTTATTAAGAGTGACTTTAACCGTCATATTGAGAGTTGCTTTAACAACCATATTGAGAGTATAATTCTAGAACGGTTTTCTACGGTGCAGTGGAATTCAAATACAGTGAATTTGAGCTGTTTTATTCTGAGGACGTTGTGGTTGATAGTCTGTCTTGCACAATTTGGACAGTATCGCGAAACGTCAGAGTAACTTAGTCCGCAACTCAACTCAATAATATCTTCGATGACACAAATTATGATTTTTAAACAGTTTTTTCAAACTCAAAATATAACACATACATATTAATAACATTCACCTTCCATCTTCACGCACCCCGCCACCCTTAAAATCTAACAAAATGACTCCCCACGTAAGTCTACAAAATGCCAACTTCTCCCTATCCCAAAATGTAAAGATTTCATCCAAAGTGGTCAACTGCAGGCTTGTATGCAAATCCAACATTTGTTGACCCACGTAGCCTTGCATTGTTGACCGGACTAATAGACTCCAACTTAGTATCTTGGAAATAAATAACAAACGGTTTATGGGAATTCACTAGCCACTTAAGGTCTTGTTTTTTTTTCTCTCCCCCTAAACCTCTCACGTTATAGGATATAATGTTCATAAAAAAAATTAAGGGCTCCATTACGACATAGTTGAGGGAAAACCAATGAATATGACCCTCACCTTCCCTAGCTACATCCCTGCCAACTACATTCCTATCCCTTTCCTCCATGTTTACTAATTCTTAAATAACCTCTATGTCTTCACCCTTGTGGATAAGGAAAAATTCCTTTCCAAAATCCTAAACCCCTTTTTCTACTTCGATTGCATTGCCATGGGAAAGTACCCAATAATACCATTTTATTTTACTATCCGATATTGAATTATTAGGCATAGACACTACCTAATTCAAATAATCTTTAACCGGTAGAGTTGAATGTTCCTTAGCCTTCTAGGGTTGTTCGACCTCTCCTTTTCGTCTTCTGTTTCACACTTGTAGGAATATTCGATATCCCTTCCCCCTATTGCCACCAATTATCCTCATTCCTTTCTGAACAAAAAACTCCAACCACATTTGGCATATTTACTTCAAAAAAGCTTTGAGAAAATTCATCTTCATCTCTTATGCCTTCTAGAGTAGGAGTTTGCTCCTTTTTTTTGATGGTTGGATCTAAAACAATTAGTTCACCCCCTTACGGTACATTAAGGTCAACTTAATTGTGTGATTCATTTGGCCTTGCTTCACAATCTACAACACATAGCCTTCTAATTGATATTGTACCTCCATGTATTCTATTTCACACCCCATATTTGTATGCTATGACCATATTGTGTCTTCCCATTCCCAGCTTATGTTGTCTTTTGCAGCTCATTTTCATCAAGTCCCACTTGTTTAGTTTTTGAAGCCATCGACTCCACATCCTCCTCAACAACTCCTTGCTTTTCATTATTTCTCCTACACTTTCTTCATTTACTTCGGCCACTAACTACCCAAATATAAGTCCCTTCACCTTCCAAATGAGGACCACCTCTAAGTGAATCTAGGAGTGAATGATTTGGTAACTTGGTACGGGGAAGGAGAATGGAGTGAATGGAGTTTTTAGAGGAAAAAAAAAAAGAGAAGAGAGAAATATATAATGAGTTTGCATGTGTTTCCCATGGACATGCCCCTAAGAAATTACCCACAAACTTATGCATTCCCAAAAATTGGCACAATATTAACCTCAAATAGGACACTCACGTGCCTCTATTAGAACGACCAACCTTCAAAATATGCGTATAAATTTCTAGTATACCTTCAGAGAAACACTAGTTTTTCAAAATTTCTATTGCACTTACCCCAAGGGTATATCTCTTAGAAGTAACGTTTTTACCCAAAGGGTCGTGCCCCTCAGAAAATTTGAATAAAAATACAATTTGTTTTAGTGATGAATGCAAACCCAAGTGAATCATTCACTAGCAAAAACGGGCGATTCTTGGTTAGAAACCAAACAAAAATACTTTAAAATTATAGCTTGTTTGACTTTTCTCCTAAAAATTCTATTTTAGTTTTTTAAAATTTAAAAATTAAAAAATTTATTTGAATTACTTGTCTTTAAAAACTGTTTTGTAAAACTATTTTTAATATTATACTTTTTAAAATTAAAAAAGCAAAACAGTTAAATGATATTTTAGTTCTCAATTTTTAGTTTTTTTAATTATCTAGTCAAAAACTGTTTTAAAAATTTAGATTACTAAATAAGTTCTCTTTTTCTCATCTTTAAAACTATTTTTAAAAACAAATATATCAAACAAGTTTTTTCTTTAATTATATTCTTTAAAACAATTTTTAAAATCAAATTTATAAAACATTTTTTAAAAAACTAAGATACAAAAGTGTTTTAAAGACACTCAATCATAATATTCTTTTTGAGATTTCTACAAAATCTCCCTTCTAATTCACCTCCAGAGACTTTTCTACCCTCGTGGGTATTACTGAAACTATGATGATATTTCTTTGGATCCTCCTTCTTTCTCTAAGTCCTTTCTTCTTCCACTTGATGGTGTTACCAAATGGAACTTTCCTCTTTCTTTCCACAATTTTTCGAATTGCTTTCCCTTGAAAACTTTGACATATTCACTCTTAACATGATTATCATACCAAAAATATATATGATATACTGTATTTCTTTCTTTCAATTAAAATCCTTAAAATACAATTTTCCATTAATATACTTGCTGCTTGAATTATAGATTTTTTACATCTGAAATAATTAAATCATAAAGTTAAAAACTTTAAAAATTGATAAAATTAATTTGAAATATTATGTTGTATACGATATTTGGGCTTAAAGAGGAAATATTGGGATTTTTTTTATTTTGAGCTGAATTTCTTATTCTAGTTAATAATTAATTTATTTCCAATAAAATAATGTTTAAAATAATTTAATCAATTTGAATTTTGAAATTTTTTAACAAATTAAAAAATTGAAAATTCTTGACTAAATAAAAAGGAATGCTAAAATATTTTGAAAATTCATTTAATAATTAAAGAAACCAAAATTGAAAATTGTTGAATATATAAAAAGGAACGGCTGAAAATTGTATCAAATAACCAAAATTATATACACTACTAAATTAGAGAGACAAAAAATGTAACTAAGTTTATAAAAAAAATTGTATATAAACTTTTATTTTATTATTACATTCTATTTCTTTTCATTATGTTAAATATAATAATATTGATTATAGAATCTTTTTATTTGACTCAAATATTGACTGTAGAATCTTCCATATATAAATATGTGTAATGAAAAAAAACATATAAATGTGATATAAATGAGAGATATTTGACCGGCTTAATTATTTGGTCGCAATTTCGCCTTAGGTGAATGCATATGAAAAAGTATCTATTAAAAGATCTACAAATCTTTAAATAAAATGATTTCATTTAACTCAAAAGATTAATTTTTTTTTTCTTAGTAAAAATGACAAATACTATTATAATTAACTCACACAACTGTGAGGTTTGAGACTCTAATTGCGAGATATCAAAATCGAACACTTTGGACCTGATGTTTAACCTAACAATATCAAAAAAATTCGGTTGTGCTATATGATATAAACTTTCAATCCAATAATTGATTTTAAAAAACGTTTAGTTGACACAATTATATTGAAAGAGTGTGTAACTCTTTAAATGTAATTTAATCTCTTCTCTCTCTCCATATATATACACACAAAGAGATATCAAATTACATCAATATGAAATGTTACACCAAGGTTACACCTTTCAATAATGTTTTAACGAATACAAATTCTACAAAACTCAATGTTTGATTAAAAGTATATATATGATATAAATTACCCATCTAAAATCTTGCACAAATTAAAATCATTTGATAAGTTATTGAGACTCATCAAAATTAACAATGTTTAATATAAAATATTATATGTTAAATTCATTGTATCTCAATAACAATCAAATGATTTTATATTTTTTATAAAATTTTACATAGATGAATATCTATATAATATAAAATTTCAATCTAACAATGTATTTTGTATTACTTGTATCTTTTAAAACTTTATTGAGCGGTATAATTTGTATAAATTTTGAAATTAATCTATAATAACTTCATCAGTGTAATTGTATATACATGTTAATTTTGACGCATCATGAAGACATAGTAAATGATTATCGATAAATGTCAAAAATTTATATATATGATCTATATGATAATAGCTTTCAATCAAACGACTGATTTTGAAAAATATTTATATGGCATGATGTTATTGAATGAATGTAACTTTTTAAGTGAAATTTGATTCGTCTTATATATATATATATATATATATATATATATGAGGGAACAAATTACCCTCAAAGAATTACACTTATTTAATAACATTGAGTCGGATAAATAGTTTTTAAAATCAATCGATAGATTGAAAGCTAGTATCATATGGATCAGATCTATAAATTTTGACATTAATTCATACTCATTTTCTATGTTATCATGACACATTAGGATTTAACGTCAACAATATAATTATATATAACGTTAATTTTGTCGCATATTGATGACATGGTAAATAATTATAGATTAAAGTCAAAATGTATATATATGATAATAGTTTTAAATCTAATAATTAATTTTTAAATATATTTATCCGATATGATATTATTAGATGTATGTAACTATTAGTGTAACTTTAAGAATATAATTTAATCCCTTGTATAAGAAGAAGCCCTAGATAGGCAACTCATTGATCCAATCCATCTTCAATCAACAACCTAATTAAGGACTGTATACCGTACCTGCTAGCTAACCCTATTTTCCCGCATGTCATATCACTACCCTTACACCTCCAAGTAAAAAATCTTCAATAAACTATATATGATATATAATTTCTTTTTTTACAATATAATTAAGAAGAAGAAAAACGTGAGTTGCTATATTCCTAAAATTATCACTATTCCCCCCAGCCCAGCAAAATATGAAGCGTAAATATTCAACGACAACAAACATATACCATAGATATGGGGTGAATGATAATTAATGTGAACTAGTAATTAAAAACTCTAACCAAAATTAAACACTTAACAAACATATACCATAAATATGGGGTGAATGATAATTAATGTGAACTAGTAATTAAAAACTCTAACCAAAATTAAACACTTTTATAAATGATACAATAACTTAAAAACAAAAATAAATAAAAATTTGAATTGTTAAATTACAGTCTCAAACCTAAAAAGGTAGAAACTATTAATTTATACTTTTAAATAATATTATATATTATTGTTAGTATTTGAAATGATTTTTAAGCAATAGTCTACAATATATTCATGTTAAAATTGACCATAAATATATATATTACACGGTTTTCAAAGTTCAAAATCGAAAAAAAAGAAAGTAAAAAATAAATAATTCCGTACGTACTTGGAGCTGCCATATTCATAGAGTTTTCCAGTTGCTGAAAAAATCATGAGACCAACTTCAGCATCACACAACACTGAAAGCTCCTCAGCTTTCTTGAAGATCCCTCTTCTTCTCTTTGAAAATGTTACTTGTCTCGCTGTTGCGTTGTCTATTTTCTTTATCTTTATTTTCTGCCTCGCCATTTTCACTATTAGTTTCTTTCTTTCTCTACAATATTAATCAAAACTTTTTTTATTACAATTTATTTAATTTAATTTATGGCAATAATAATAATAATAATAATAATAATATAATATACACATAGTCATGTAGATATAACAAATATTTGGGTTTCTATTTAATTATTAATAAAGTCACCAAAACCCTAGTGAAAAAGTGAAAACCCAGTTTCAGATCTGGCCATATTAAGAAAGAAATTTTTGTACAAAAAGAGATAAAATAATAATTGAACGAAAAAAAAAGAAAAAAAGAATTAGCTTGTTGAGTAACCAGTGAGAATTTTAATGAGCTAGATAAGTGAAGACAAAAGATAAAATAAATGAATGAAGATGTTACCAATAGTAGAAAGAAAATATGATAGAAATGAGAGGGAAGGACAATAGAAAAAAAGTGAAAGAAAAGGAGAGGAAGAAGAAAGAGAAAGAGAGAAAAACCTGATTAGAATGGTGTGGCTGAATTTTCAAGAAAGGAAAGGGGGACCTTCTTCCCAAATATAGCTAATAAAGAATCTAACTTTCCTTCTTTGATGCAAAATAAATATCTTCAGTCTTTTGTACGGATATTTTGTTTCCTGCTGGCTGGCTCAAAAGTCTATCACCAGTCAATTAATTATTAATAAGTAATAAGCCAAAATTATAAACCACACCAGTTTCTTTTTTGTTATTTTTCTAAAACGAATTACGAGAAAATAGTACTATACTCCATATTCAAATATTAATACAAATTATGAATTTTCTTGTTAAATTTTTGTTTATTTTTGGAGACGGAAGGACTATATTGATAATTTTTTTACAAAATAAAAATCATATTAGGTAGGTAAGGATCAGGGTTAGTGTTAGGAATTTAAGTATTTAGGATGAATAAAAAAATGATGTATTTGTAATTATTTAAATATATATTTTTAGAATCATTAATAATTCAATTGTAACTATGATTTTTAGAAAATCATTTTCAATTTTTTTTCAAAAAAATCGATAGAAATTAAAACAAGATTATTAGATAGGTTAGATTTGTGATATTTGAGGACCTATCATTAGAGTTAATCTAGTGATGTCTAACCTGATTATCAAAGTCAGAATGTTCAAGCCATGCACCAAAAAATTTAAAGTAGTTCTATTGGGGAGGAAGTTGATCATTGCGCAACTAAAGTAAAAGGCCATGGTGATCAAAGAATAAGAAGATTAATAATCGAACTATTCGGGAAGAGTTCCTACCATAGTATTACAAAGAACTCTATCAAGTCTCTCTTGTAGTTAGACGCACATCCAGGTGAAAGGATGGCAAGATAAGTCAAGATCAATTAGATTGTTGTCCTCAATACAATTAGTAAAGGTGTAGGGAAATATCAACCACTACGGGGTCAGGTAGGGTTTGGAGTGTCAGGTGTTCTCTTGCTTTTGCCATAGAGCATGCGGTTTTCGTGTCGTCGTTGTTTCTGCATGCTCTATGCAGCTTTCAATCTTATGTCTATATTTTCCATAATGAAAGCATATAGAATGGAGTCCCTCGTACTCCAATGGATATTTGTATCCTCGAAGGTGCAAACACGAGAAGGAGATGTTGAATTGTGTTTGTCAAACTTGAATTCTTTTGCTGTTTGTTGAATGTTGATGCGAATTATTTGATGAATAAATAATCAGACTTAGCAGCGGATAATAACAACATAAGAACATAGAGATTTATCCTGTTCACCATTAACTTGGCTACATCCAGTCCCTTCATCCTGAAGGCATTAATCCACTAATTCAAAACCTTGGAATTACAACACCTGACCATCCAAGCCAGTTTTCTCAAACAGCCTGACAACCCATACTTTTGAGGAACGAAAACAACACCTTGACTCTACAAGTCAAGTCTTCTCCTACCAATCTGACAACCCCCAATTAAAGAAGGAATCTACACCTCTAACGGGTTTGATTACAAGGGTTTGGAACTCTGCAAAGTTGCTTCTGGAAAGCTGATTGTTGCACTGAATTTCTCTCTTGAAAACACTTAGAAAATATTGCTTTTGCACTCAAGTGATTTTCTCTTTTAAACTCTCGGATTGTGTTGAATACGAAGCTTGAGTTCATGTATTTTCGATGCTTGATGCTGCTGCATGAAGCCTCCTTTTATAGCTGCAGATAGGGCTTTGTCCAAGCTTAAATTCGAAATAAACCTTGCTAAGATTTCCTTCGAAAATTCTGTTGGCCAATCCTGTTTCACTTAAATTAAAACCGTATCTTTTTAGCTTCAAATTGCACTTGAAAATTCTGTTGACCAATTTTGTTTATTTTAATTTTAAACCATATATTTTTAAGCTTCAGATTGCATTCGAATTTCTTCAAGTCTTCAATGATTTTGTTATAATCAAATCCCCTTAATACTTTGATCAAATTTTTATCAAAATTTAATCAGGTCTTCACTTATTTGCATCATGATTTAAATTCTGGACCGTATGATCTTCTGATCTCGACCAACTTTGGACCATGTAATCTGATCCATACCATTATGTGATCCTCTAATCTCGACCAACTCTAGACCATGTGATCTGATCTGTACCGTTCTGTGATCCTCTGATCTGGACCATTGATCTTCTAATCTGGACCATTGATATTTTAATCTGGACATTTATCCTCTGATCTGGACCAAGTTTTATGTTCTGGACCATGCTATCTTCTGGTCTAGACCAAGTCTTTTGTTCTTGACCATGCTATCTTGTGGTCTGGACCAAGTCTTTTGTTCTGGACTATACTATCTTCTGGTATGGACCAAGTCTGGACCAAGTCTGGATTAAGTCTGGACCAAGTCTAGACTAAGTCTTATGTTCACGACCATGCTATCTTTTGGTTGGACTAAGTCTAGACCTAGTCTGACTTATGTTTCCTTCTGGTTTGGACCAAGTCTCCTTCTGGACTCTGCTTCCCTCTGATATGGGCAAAGAAAGATATCCTCTGATGATGTTATTTTTCCTTCCCTTTGATGATATCCTCTAATTGATGCTATCATCTGATGTTTGCCTTTGATGACATCCTCTGGTATTCTCTGGAGGTATCTTCTGGTACCCTCTAGTGACATCCTCTAGTATCCTCTAGATGTTTCCTCTCGCCGAAACTTCTGGTGGCATTTTTTATCTTCTGATGACGTCATCCTCTAGTGACATCATCTGGTGACATCTGAAGGTGCAAACACGAGAAGGGGGGGTTGAATTGTGTTTGACTTAACTTGAATACTTTTCCTGTTTTAATACTTTCAAAACAAAACTTGATGTATAATTAAAACAGAGTTAGCAGCGGATAAACATAAAAATAAAAACTCACAGATTTTATACTAGTTCACCGTTAACGAGGCTACGTCCAGTCCCTTCGCCTTGAAGGATTTCACTAATTCAACCTTGAATTACAACCTTGCTACTGACCCTCCAAGTCAGTCTTCTCAAATAGTCTAACAATCCTAGACTTCTTTGAGGAAAAACAACTCCTGTTCTTCAGCCAATCTGACACCCCAGATTGTAGAAGAATTCACAACACTATGAATCTAATTGTTAAGTACCTTGCTACCCTTTCTGAATCCCTCAGTTTGTAGACTCTACTTCAACAACTTAGATACAACCCTATCTAATTGCCAAGTAACCTGCTACCTCTACTGACTCCCTCAGATTGTAGACTCTACTTCAACAACTTAGATTTGCCACAGTCGAAAGAAAATAACCGAGTACTTGCTTCTTGAAAGCTGAAACTCACAATTGACTTATATGAAAATTTGAGAGTGGTTGCTTTGGAAGTGTATGACTCTTTTGTGATTTTCGATTCTGAGTAATCTGCCTTGAGCCTCCTTTTATAGATGCAGATTTGGGCCTCTTCCAAGGTTAATTTCGAACTGAATCTTGCTGGATTCTCTTGCAAAAATAACTTGACCAATTGGGCTTTATTTAAATAAAAAACATATCTTCAGATTTGCTTTCAAAATAACTGGCCAATTAAATCTGTTGGTTGTTCCCGCCAATGCTCCTGAATTCCACAACACCTAACTTTATTTTTGTAATAAATCTTTTTAATACTTTGATCAAAATAAATTGAAATCTCCATCGTTGATCAATTCTGGACCATCAGATTTTCCTGTGCTAGTCCACATCTGAACCAGACTAATTGCTATGCTGTGATCATCTGAATTCGGCCATCCCTGGACCACACTCCCTGACCCTCTGATCTTCTGATTTCGGCCAACCTGGCTGCGCGCCTAATATGCTAAAATCCTCTGAATTCGGCCTTTGCTGGACAGCACAGTCTGTCCCTCTGATTTCGGCTACCATTGGGCCATGGTCTGATTTTCTGATCTGGACCATCACTGGACTCAAAAAATTATTTCTGAACCATTGATCTGGAAGTTTTTACTCTGATCTGGACAGATTCTGGATTTTGGTCTGGAACAAACTGAAATCAACTTGAACAAAAAATATTTCAGTCTGGACATTTTACCTTTGATTTTGGACCAGGTCTGGATTGATTCTAGAACTCATTTCTTTTGTTCTGGACTTAGTTCCATGCCCTGAATCATGCTATCTTATGGTCTGGGCCAAATCTGGATTGATCCTCTTGTTCTGGACTTATAAACATACCTTCTGGTCAAGTCTGGAACAAGTCTGGGTTGTGTAATTTTTCATTGCCAGACCATCTTCTGGTCAGAATACCTTCTAGAATAAAATTGATATTTGATTCCTGTTTGTCTTGATCAACTCTCCTTCTGGCAGGCTTTCCAATGGTATGATCCATGTTTCCTTCTGATTTTTCCTCCTTCTGATTTAGGCCTGCAAAGATATCTTCTGGTGATGTTTTGACATCGTGGAACATCTGGAAATTCCAGAATTCATTTTCCTTTGATCTTCTGCTTCTGATTTCTTCATATTCTGGTTGTATTTAATTTAATTATTCAAGGTACAAAATAAGTTTACATTGAGTGCTTTTGTAAACATCAAAATCCTAAGTCTTAGAACCAACTTGGTTCCAACAATCTCCCCCTTTTTGATGATGACAAAACCTTAACTTATTTTGCTAACTTATAATTTGAAAACTTGAATTACTCCCCCTCAGACCAATCTCTCCCCCTAAGTCTGATACTCTCCTTTTCAACTCCTTCTTTTTCACTCTTTCTTTTCTTCTCTTCTCCTCTCCTTTTCAACTCCTTCTTTAGTCTCTCTTTCTTTTTCTCTCTTCACGCTTCCTCTCCTTTTCAACTCCTTCTTTTTTCCACTCTTTCTTTTTCACTCCTTCTTTCTTTTTAACTCTCCTTTTCTACTTATTTCTTCTTTTTCTCTCTCTCTTTCTCCCCTTTTTTGTCATCAGCCAAAAAGTGGTCCTGCTATTTTTGTATTTTTTGATTTTTTCTTTACAAATTACAGAAAGTAAAAGCTGAAAATAAAAGGCATAAAATAAAATTGTAGAAAATTTAAAAAATCCTAAGATGACTACTTGAGCTAGTCAGATATGGAGGTCATGTTGAGATGCTTTTTAATGAACTCGAACCTATCTTCTGGTAAAGCCTTGGTGAAGATGTCAGCCCATTGATGATCAGTGTCCACAAACTGGATGCTTAAAGTTCCTTTCTGAACATGGTCCCTAATGAAATGGTGTTTTATTTCAATGTGTTTGGCTCTAGAGTGTAAGATAGGGTTCTTGGTTAGGTTTATGGCTGAAGTGTTATCACAGAACAAAGGGATATTGTTTTCAAAGATGTTGTAATCTTCAAGTTGGTGTTTCATCCAGAGTAACTGTGAACTGCATCCTGCTGCTGATATATATTCAACTTCTGCTGTTGACATGGCAATGGTGCTTTGTCTTTTGCTTGACCAAGAGATCAGATTATCACCTAAGAAAGTGCAGTTGCCACTTGTACTTTTCCTTTCCAGCTTATCTCCAGCATAATCAGAATCACAAAAACCTTTGAGTTTGTAGGTGGGGGTTTTCTTGTATAACAAGGTAAGGTTTGTGGTTCATTTGAGGTATCTTAGAATTCGTTTGACAGCAGTTAAATGGGATTCCCTAGGGTCAGCTTGAAATCGGGCACAGACACAAACACTAAACATAATGTCAGGTCTAGAAGCAGTTAAATAGAGAAGGATCCGATCATACCTCTATATGTTTTCTGGTCTACCTTTTGGCTGGTTTCATCTTTCTCAAGTGAGCAGGTTGGGTGCATGGGGGTGGCCATAGGCTTACAGTCACTAATCTTGAACTTTTTGAGAAGTTCTTTAGTATATTTTGATTGGTGAATGAGTATATCTGATTTACCTTGGTGAATCTGAATTCTCAGGAAGAACTTAAGTTCTCCCATCATGCTCATTTGAAACTCCTTATTAGGTCAAAAAACTCTTTGCACAAAGTGCCATTAGTGGATCCAAATATGATATCATCAACATAGACTTGAATAATCAGAATATCATGTTTAATGGATTTCCTAAATAGTGTATTATCAATCTGGCCTCTATTAAAATCATTCTTAAGCAGAAAGTTACTAAGTCTGTCATACCATGCCCTTGGTGCTTGTTTTAAACCATATAAAGATTTTTTAAGTTTGAAAACATGGTCTGGAAAATCAGAATTTTCAAAACTAGGGGGCTGTTTGACATAGACTTCTTCACTTATGTAGCCATTTAAGAATGCACTTTTGACATCCATTTGATACAACATTATATCATTATTAGTAGCAAATGATAAAAGAATTCTTATTGCTTCTAACCTGGCCACTGGAGCAAAAGTCTCAGTGTAATCTATACCTTCCTGTTGACTGTATCCTTGAGCTACAAGTCTGGCTTTGTTCCTTACCACTTTACCCTTTTCATTGAGTTTATTCCTGAAAACCCACTTGGTTCCAATAATGTTTTTGTTTGGTCTGGGTACCAGATCCCAAACATCATTCCTTTGGAATTCATTCAGCTCTTCTTGCATTACAAGTATCCAGCCTTCCTCTGTCAAAGCCTCATCAACATTGCTGGGTTCAATTGTTGAGAGTAAACCAAACAGACTGGTTTCTCTACTTGATGATCTGGTCTTTAGAGGTTCTGCTGCACTGCCAATAATGAGAGATTCTGGATGTGAAGATTTGTACTTCCATCCATTCTTTCCCTCTGACTTGTTTTCAGAGTCAGCATGTTCTTGGTCGTTCTCAGATTCTGCTTCTGGTTCAGCTTTTGGTTCCTGTGCCTCTGGTTCACCTGCAGTTTTTTCATCTTGCTTTGACTTTTCAGAGTCAAGCTGTTTATCATCAAACTTAATGTGGATTAATTCTTCCACAGTGTTAGTTTCCTTATTAAACACTCTATAAGCTTTTGATCTCTCAGAGTAGCCAATAAAGACACACTTTTGAGATCTAGAATCAAACTTAGCTAGGTTGTCCTTAGTGTTCAACATAAAACAGATGCAACCAAATTGCTTAAAGTAAGAGATATTTGGTTTCTTACCTTTCCATAGTTCATAGGGAGTTTTATTCAGGATGGACCTGATGTAAACTCGATTCTGAATATAGCAGGCTGTGTTGACAGCTTCTGCCCAGAGGTAGGTGGCAACCTTCATGTCATTCAGCATGGTTCTGGCCATCTTCTGCAGTGATCTGTTCTTCCTTTCTACCACTCCATTCTGTTGAGGTGTTCTGGGGGATGAGAAGTTGTGAGAGCTGCCATTCTCATCACAGAATTCTTCAAAGTACTTGTTTTCAAATTCACCTCCATGATCACTTCTGATGGTTATGATCTTAGTGCCCTATTCATTCATAACTTGTTTACAGAATGAGATAAATACTTTGTAAGATTCATCTTTGTTCTTTAAAAATTTTACCCAAGTCCACCTTGAGTAATCATCAACAATCACAAAGCCATATTTCTTACCACTTAGAGAAGCTGTTTGAACAGGACCAAACAGATCTAAATGAAGCAGTTCAAGTGGTTGAGAGGTAGAAACACATTTTTTAGTTTTAAAAGAGCTTTTAGTTTGTTTACCTCTTTGACATGCTTCACACAAAATCTCAGTTTTGGAACTTACCTTGGGCAATCCTCTTACCAACTGGAGTTTGCTCAACTCTGATATGAGTTTGGGGTTTGCATGCCCTAGCCTCTTGTGCCAAATCAGATTCTGCTCACTTACAGATAATAAGCATTTAACCTGTTGCTTAGCAAGACTAAACAGATCAATTTTATAAACATTATCCTCCCTAGTTCCAGTAAATAAAACAGTTCCATCAATTTGACTAACAGCTTTGCAAGTTTTTTGATTAAATATAACATCATATTTGCAGTCACTTAATTGACTTATGCTCAGAAGATTATGTTTTAAACCTTTAACATACAGAACATTTTTAATAGACAAGGGAGAAAAAGTGTTACCAACAGTTCCTGTACCAATAATCTCACCTTTCTGGTTTCCTCCAAAGGAAACTTTGCCTCCACTCTTCATAGTCAGATCCAGAAACATAGATTTATCTCCTGTCATATGTTTGGAGCAGCCACTGTCAAGATACCATGTTTTGTGTTGCTGATCATACCTTTTCTTTTCTCTATTAGAATCAGAGTTAGAGTTAGACTCATAATCAGACTTAGCTTCTGTTCGAGCCATTAGAGCCAGTTCTTCTTCTGGCCTGTTTGAGCAGTTTCCTTGATTCTGTTTTGGTTGATAAGTTATGTTCCTCTGATGATTCTGGAACATGTTTTGGTTCTGGTAATTCCAGTGATTTGGGTGAGTATGGAAGTTCTGATGAATTTGGTAATTCTGATGATTCTGGTACCAGTATTTATTCTCATTCCGATTCCAGAGTTGATTCTGATTCTGGTTCCAGTATTTGTGCTTCTGATACTTATTCCAAATCCTGTTTTGATTCCAGTTCCTGTTTTGGTTTTGGTTCCAATTTTGAGTCTGGTTCCAGTTTTGGTTCTGATTCCGATTCTGGTTCTGGTTGGGATGACCAGACCTTCTTCCATCAGACTCAGATTGCCTTTGTCTTGTTGTAGCAGGAACATACACCTTCTTCTGCTTGTGCATTGCCAACATCCATTGTCCAGGCACCATTGTTGGTGTCTCCTTCTGGTTGCTCAGAACATCTGCAACATAGACAATTTGATCTTTTGGTACCCAAAACTGATTGGGTCTAGGTTTGTTAGTCTTAACAGCTCTCTGATCTTGTTCAGATTTTACCATTGGACAAGATAATTCAGAGTGACCTTTCTTAGCACAGACAATACATAAAACATCAGAATAAGCAGTTTTATTTTCAGTACTTGTTTCTGTAAAACCAAGACCTCTCTTTCCAGAGTTGCTGTTTCCATAAATCATATATGCATACTTACTTCTTTCCATTCCATTTGAAATAAAGTTTTGAAAAAATTGCTCATGCATATCAGATTTACAAACAGTCTCATAATTGGAACAATTCTTATTTTTCAGAGTTTGGTTTTCAGACTTGAGTTTTGCAACTTCAATTTTCAAATCTTTGATTTCAGTTGCATAGTCAGAAATTCGATTCTTTGAAACTTGGACCTCTTTGGTTAGATTTTTCTTATCTTCCCTAAGAGTTTTCATTTTTAAAGATATCTTATTATTTGCATTTAACAAGTCCTTTAAAGTATCAATTAATTCAAGTTTAGAAAGATCAGAAAATACCTCACTGTCTTCATCTTCTGATTCTGTTTCAGAGCAGTATTCAGAACATGAATTTGTATGAGCCATCAGAGACAAAATTGTTTCCTCTAATGTGCTTCCAGACTTGCCTGAGTGATTGCTTCTATCACTCTTCCTTCTGCCTGTTTTCCCTCTGGAATTCATGTTTTTATGAAGACCAGAAGCAGACCTGATGTGAGCCATCTTTGCTGTTTCTGCCTCTTCTTCATCAGAAGATTCTTCCTCTGATTCTGATACATCCCAGGCAACCATCAGACCTTTCTTTCTGTATCTGGAACTTTTCTTATGCTGTTTGCCTTTTTCCAGATTAGGACATTTTGACTTGATATGTCCAGGTTTATTGCATCCATAACACACAATATTCGTTTTGTCAGATTCTTCCTTATCCTTGCTGTTATGTTTCTTTCTGAAGTTTCTTTTCTTCCTGTTTTCCCAGTTCTTAACCATCTTTTTGGTTAAGTATGCCATATCATCACAGTCACTATCACTATCCTCTGATTCTAATTCTGCCTTTGCAGCTTTCTTCTATTTCGATTTCAGAGCCAGATTTTCTTCTTCTTAGGTTCATCTTCTTCCAGTTCTATTTCATGAGACCTAAGTGTGCTGATTAGATCTTCCAGCCTCAAGGTACTCAGATCCTTAGCTTCCAGAATTGCAGTAACCTTTGGTCTCCACCTTTTTGGTAGACTTCTCAGAATTTTCCAGACATGATCTTTAGTGGTATAGCTTGTGTTTAATACTTTCAGTCCTGATACCAAAGTTTGGAATCTGCAGAACATTGTGTCAATGTCTTCATCCTCTTCCATCTTGAACAGCTCATACTTTCTGACCAATATGTTAGCGTTTGTTTGTTGAACCTACTTGGTTCCTTCATAGGTCAGAACCAGACTATCGAATATACTCTTTGCTGTTTCTTTATTTGTGCATCTATCAAATTCCTTGAATGTGATTGCACTAACCATGATGGTTCTGGACTTGTGATGAAGTCTGTGTAGTCTGATCTGATCTGGTTTCATATCATCCAAGTCTAGTTTGTTAGTTGGATCTTCTGGATCAGTAGGTGCAGTGTATCCTCTGACTATCATCTTCCATAATTTAGGATCTTGAGATATGACAAAACTTCTCAGTTTGTCCTTCCAATACTCAAACCTTTCTCCATCAAATATTGGTGGTCTGTTGATGTTGCCTCCCAATTCTTCTGACATATTGAACCCCTTGGATCTTTCCTCAAACACTGTTAAGTGCTCAGCCTTGAGACCGAGCTCTGATGCCAATTGAAGGTGCAAACACGAGAAGGGGGGTTGAATTGTGTTTGACATAACTTGAATACTTTTCCTGTTTTAATACTTTCAAAACAAAACTTGATGTATAATTAAAGTAGAGTTAGGAGCGGATAAAAATAAAAATAAAAACTCACAGATTTTATATTGGTTCACCGTTAACGAGGCTACGTCCAGTCCCTTCGCCTTGAAGGATTTCACTAATTCAACCTTGAATTACAACCTTGCTACTGACCCTTGAAGTCAGTCTTCTCAAATAGTCTAACAATCCTAGACTTCTTTGAGGAAAAACAACTCCTATTCTTCAGCCAATCTGACACCCCACATTGTAGAAGAATTCACAACACTATGAATCTAATTGCTAAGTACCTTGCTACCCTTTTTGAATCCCTCTGTTTGTAGACTCTACTTCAACAACTTAGATACAACCCTATCTAATTGCCAAGTAACCTGCTACCTTTATTGACTCCCTCAGATTGTAGACTCTACTTCAACAACTTATATTTGCCACACTGGAAAGAAAATAACTGAGTACTTGCTTCTTGAAAGCTGAAACACACAATTGACTTATATGAAAATTTGAGAGTGGTTGCTTTGGAAGTGTATGACTCTTTTGTGATTTTCGATTCTGAGTAATCTGCCTTGAGCCACCTTTTATAGATGCAGATTTGGGCCTCTTCCAAGGTTAATTTGGAACTGAATCTTGCTGGATTCTCTTGCAAAAATAACTTGACCAATTGGGCTTTATTTAAATAAAAAACATATCTTCAGATTTTCTTTCAAAATAACTGGCCAATTAAATCTGTTGGTTGTTCCCGCCAATGCTCCTGAATTCCACAACACCTCACTTTATTTTTGTAATAAATCTTTTTAATACTTTGATCAAAATAAATTGAAATCTCCATCGTTGATCAATTCTGGACCATCAGATTTTCCTGTGCTAGTCCACATCTGAACAAGACTAATTGCTATGTTGTGATCCTCTGAATTCGCCCATCCCTGGACCACACTCCCTGACCCTCTGATCTTCTGATTTCGGCCAACCTGGATGCGCGCCTAATATGCTAAAATCCTCTGAATTCGGCCTTTGCTGGACTGCACAGTCTGTCCCTCTGATTTCGGCCACCACTCGGCCATGGTTTGATTTTCTGATCTGGACCATCACTGGACACAAAAAATTATTTTTGAACCATTGATCTAGAAGTTTTTACTCTGATCTGGACAGATTCTGGATTTTGGTCTGGAACAAACTGAAATCAACTTGAACAAAAAATATTTCAGGGTAGACAGTTTACCTTTGTGTTTGGACAAGGTTTGGATTGATTCTGGAACTCATTTCTTTGTTCTGGACTTAGTTCCATGCCCTGAATCATGCTATCTTATGCTCTGGGCCAAATCTGGATTGATCCTTTTGTTCTGGAGTCATAAACATACCTTCTGGTCAAGTCTGGAACAAGTCTGGGCTGTGTAATTTTTCACTGCCAAGCCATCTTCTAGTCAGAATACCTTCTAGAATAAAATTGATATTTGATTCCTGTTTGTCTTGATCAACTCTCCTTCTGGCAGGCTTTCCAATGGTATGATCCATGTTTCCTTCTGATTTTCCTCCTTCTGATATAGGCCTGCAAAGATATCTTCTGGTAATGTTTTGACATCCTGGAACATCTGGAAATTCCAGAATTCATTTTCCTTTGATCTTCTGCTTCTGATTTCTTCATATTCTGGTTGTATTTAATTTAATAATTCAAGGTACAAAATAAGTTTACATTGAGTGCTTTTGTAAACATCAAAATCCTAAGTCTTAGAACCAACTTGGTTCCAACAACATCCTTTGGTGTATCCTCTGATTTTGCACAACCTCTGATTTTTTCTTCTAAGTCAAAATATGATTTACATAAAATACTTTTGTTATCATCAAAACTTTAATTAAAAGAACCAACTTGGTTCCAACAATCTACCCCTTTTTGATGATGACAAAACTTTGTATTTTTTCTAACTATTTTTCTTTCTTTTGACTTTGACTCCCTTTAAGACTAAGCTTTACTTTGAATTATTTCAAACCCCTAAGTCTAATGCCCCATATACTTTATCAAATACATCTTCTCCCTCTTTGTCATCAGACAAAAAGGATTGAAGGAAGAAATGAGTTCCTCTGTTTTTTTTTTCTTCATCTTCTTCTTTTTTAAAAAAATAAAAGTACATGAAAATAATATACATATAACAATAAAAAACTTACTAAGCTACTAGTCAGGGATGAAGGTAAGATTTAGGTTTTTCTTGATGAAGTCAAACCTATCTTCAGGTAACGGTTTGGTGAATATGTCAGCCCATTGATGGTCAATGTCTACAAATTGAATGTTAAGTACCCCTTTTTGAACATAATCTCTGATGAAGTGGTGTTTGATCTCTGTGTGTTTGGCTCTAGAATGTAGGATAGGGTTTTTGGTTAGGTTGATGACTGAAGTGTTGTCAAAGTATAAAGGGATGTTGGTTTCCATAATGTTGTAGTCTTCCAGTTGATGTTTCATCCAAAATGAGTTGAGAGCTGGATCTGGTTGGTGAAATATATTCAGCTTCTGCTGTTGACATGGCGATGATGCTTTATCTCTTGCTTGACCAGGATATTAAATTATCTCCCAAGAACGTGCAGTTCCACTTGTGCTCTTTCTCTCAAGTTTGTCTCCGGCATAATCAGAGTCACAATATCCACTCAGTTTGTATGTAGGAGTTTTCTTGTAGAACAAGGTGAGGTTGGTAGTGTCTTTTAGGTATCTAAGGATTCTCTTAACAGCAGTTAAATGGGATTCCCTAGGGCCAGACTGAAATCGTGCACATGCACATACACTAAACATAATGTCTGGTCTAGAAGAGTGAGGTAAAGGAGAGACCCTATCATACCTCTATAGGATTTTTGATCAACTTTTTGGCCTGAGTCATCCTTTTCAAGTGAGCAGGTAGGGTGCATTGGGGTAGCCATAGGTTTGCAGTCACTCATCTTAAACTTCTTGAGAAGCTCTTTTGTATATTTTGATTGATGAATGTATATACCTTTTTGACTTTGCTGAATTTGTATTCCTAGGAAGAACTTAAGTTCTCCATCTATGCTCATTTGAAATTCCTGCTGCATCAATTTAGAAAATTCTTGGTAGAGAGTGCCATTAGTAGATCCAAAGATAATATCATCAACATAAACTTGAATAATCAGAATATCATCTTTTATTGATTTTATAAAAAGAGTATTGTCTACTTGTCCTCTTTCAAAGTCATTTTTAAGTAAGAAGTTACTAAGTCTATCATACCATGCCCTAGGTTCTTGTTTTAAACCATACAAGGATTTTTTAAGTTTAAAAACATAGTTTGAAAATTCAGAACTTTCAAAACTTGGGGGTTGTTTAACATAGACTTCTACACTTATATAACCATTTAAAAATGCGCTTTTAACATCCATTTGAAATAATGACATGTTATTATTAGCAGCAAAGGAAATTAGGATACAAATAGCTTCTAACCTAACCACTGGAGCAAAAGTCTCAGTGTAGTCAATACCTTCTTGCTGACTGTAGCCTTGTGCAACAAGTTGTGCCTTGTTTCTGACAACTTCTCCTTTTTCATTCAGCTTGTTTCTGAAAACCCACTTGGTTCCAATAATGTTCTTTTCTGGTCTTGGAACTAGATCCCAAACATCATTCCTTTCAAATTCATTTAAATCCTCTTGCATAGCAAAAATCTATCCATCTTCCCTTGGTGCTTCATCAACAGAAGTAGGCTCAACAAATGAGAGTAAGCCAAACAAACTGGTTTCTTTAAGTGATGATTTGGTCCTTAAGGGATCACTTGCACTCCCAATGATTAGAGTTTCGGCATGTGAAGACTTGTATTTCCATTCACATCTTCCTTCTAACTTATCTTCATATTCATCCTTTGAAGATTTGTCGGGTTCTTCTGTTTTGCTTTCATCCTCCACTTTTTCAAGTTCTTTTGGTTTGTCTGCATCAGCTTCCTTTGGTTATGGTAAACATGCACTATCATCATCTTGCTTTGACTTTTCAAGGTCAAGCTGTTTGTCATCAAATTTAACATGTATGGATTCCTCCACAATATTTGTTTCCCTGTTAAACACTCTATATGCTTTGGATCTTTCAGAGTAACCAATGAAGGTACACTTTTGAGATCGAGAATCAAATTTTCCAAGATTATCTTTAGTGGTCAACATATAAGTACAACCAATTTGTTTAAAATAGGAGATGTCAGGCTTTTTACCTTTCCACAGTTCATATGGCGTTTTATTCAATATGGATCTAATATAGACTCTATTTTGAATATAACATGCGGTACTAATTGCTTCTGCCCAAAAGTGTTTTGCAACATTCATATCATTTAGCATTGTTCTGGCCATTTCTTGGAGTGATCTATTTTTTCTTTCTACAACTCCATTTTGTTGGGGTGTTCTAGGAGAAGAAAAGTTGTGAGAGATTCCATTCTCATCATAGAAATTTTCAAAGAATTTGTTCTCAAATTCTCCACCATGATCACTTCTAATTGTTATAATTTTAAGACCTTTTTCATTCATTATTAGTTTGCAAAAAGTCATAAACACTTTGTGGGATTCATCCTTACTTCTTAAAAATTGTACCCATGTCCACCTAGTGTAGTCATCTACAATAACTAACCCATATTTCTTTCCACTTGAGATGCTGTTTTTACTAGCCCAAATAGATCTATGTGTAATAGCTCAAGGGGCTTTGAGGTAGATATTGAGTTTTTAGGATTGAAAGAATTTTTTGTTTGTTTTCCCTTTTGACAAGCTTCACACATATTTTTAGTTTTGTAGCTGAGCTTAGGTAGACCTCTCACCAGTTGAAGTTTATTTAGTTTTGAAACTAATCTAAGGTTAGCATGACCTAATCTTTTATTCCAAATTAATTTCTCTTCATTTACTGACACTAGACACTTAACCTTTTATTTCTCTAGACTAAACAGATTTATCTTGTAAATATTGTTTTGCCGATGACCTGTGAAGAGTACTGATCCATCCTTCTGACTAATAGCTTTGCATGTTTTTTGCTTAAAAATAATATCATAATTACTATCACTTAATTGACTAATACTTAATAAATTATGCCTAAGTCCTTTAACTAGTAGTACATCTTTAATTGAAGGAGAAGTACCATTACCAACCGTGCCTTGACCAATGGTTTGGCCTTTTTGCTCTCCTTTATTTGTTCCAAGTTAGTTCGTGGAACATAGACTTTTTCTCCTGTCAATATGTCACGAGCATCCACTGTCCAGGTACCATGACTGGTGTTGCAACTTGATTGTTGAGGACATTTGAAACAAAGATAATTTTATTTTTAGAGACCCAAATCTGGTTGGGTCCTAGTTTGTTATTCTTGAAAAATTTCTTATCTCTCCTTGATTTTATCATGGGACAAGACAATTTTGAGTGACCTTTTTTGGCACAAACAACACACAAAACATCAGAGGAAATAGGTATAGTTACAGTTATAGTTTCATCAAATCCTATGCCTCTTTTACCATTGTTATTAACTCCATAAATCATAGAAGCATATTTGCTTCTTTCCATACCATTAACAATAAAATCTTGTAAAACTTGTTCATGCATATCAGAATTACATACAGTATTATTACTTGATGTTAAACAAAGATTACTTTTTAGAGTTAGGTTTTCAGACTTAAACTCAGCAATATCATGTTTAAGAGTTGCATTTTCTGTTTTACATTTTGCATTTTGATTCTTTAAAACATCAATTTCTTTGGTTATAGTTTTAATTTCTTCCTTAAGTGTTTTTAGTTTTAAAGACAGTTTTTACACCCAAATCTTTCTTGGAAATTTTTACACCATAAGCATCTTCTGGAGCAGTATAGCCATCTTCCACCATGTCCCAAAGTTCGGGATCTTGTGAGAAAAAGAAACTCTTCAGCCTATCCTTCTAGTACTCGAACTGCTCCCCATCAAACAGAGGTGGTATGTTGATGTTTCCTCCAACAGCTTCTTCATTGATCCCAGACATGTTGAACCCTTGGATCTTTCCTCAAACACTATAAAGTACTCAGTCATGAGACCGAGCTCTAATTCCAATTGAATGTGCAAACACAAGAAGAGGGGCTGCATTGTGTTTGTTAAACTTGAATTCTTTTGCTGTTTTGTTTGAATGTTGATGCGAATTATTTGATGAATAAATAATCAGACTTAGCAGCGGATAATAACAACATAAGAACAGAGAGATTTATCCTGGTTCACCATTAACTTGGCTACATCCAGTCCCTTCATCCTGAAGGCTTTAATCCACTAATTCAAAACCTTTGAATTACAACACCTGACCCTCCAAGCCAGTTTTCTCAAACAGCCTGACAACCCGATACTTTTGAGGAACGAAAACAACACATTGACTCTACAAGTCAAGTCTTCTCCTACCAATCTGACAACCCCAGATTAAAGAAGGAATCTACACCTCTAACGGGTTTGATTACAAGGGTTTGGAACTCTGCAAAGCTGCTTCTGGAAAGCGGATTGCTGCACTGAATTTCACACTTTTTTGTTGCTTCTAGAAAGCTGATTGTTGCACTGAATTTCTCTCTCTTTTGAACTCTCGGATTGTGTTGAATATGAAGCTTGAGTTCTTGTATTTTCGATGCTTGATGCTGCTGCCTGAAGCCTCCTTTTATAGCTGCAGATAGAGCTTTGTCCAAGCTTAAATTCGAAACAAATCTTGCTCAGATTTCCTTCGAAAATTCTGTTGGCCAATCTTGTTTCACTTAAAACCGTATCTTTTTAGCTTCAGATTGCACTTGAAAATTCTATTGACCAATCTTAATTCTTTTAATTTCAAACCATATCTTTTTAAGCTTCAGATTGCATTTGAATTTCTTCAACTCTTTAGTGAATTTTTTTAATCAAATCCCCTTAATACTTTGATCAAATTTCTATCAAAATTTAATCAAGTCTTCACTGATTTGCATCATGATTTAAATTCTGGACCGTATGATCTTCTGATCTCGACCAACTCTAGACCATGTAATCTGATTCGTACCATTCTGTGATCTTCTTATCTCAACCAACTCTAGACCATGTGATCTGATATGTACCATTCTGTGATCCTATGATCTGGACCATTGATCTTCTAATCTAGACCATTGATCTTTTAATCTATACCATTGATGTTTTAATCTGGACATTTGTCCTCTAATCTGGACCAAGTTTTATGTTCTGGACCATGCTATCTTCTAGTCTGTACAAAGTTTGGATTAAGTATGGACTAAGTCTTATGTTCACGACCATGCTATCTTCTGGTCTGGACTAAGTCTGGACCAAGTCTGACTTATATTTCCTTCTGGTCTGGAACAAGTCTCCCTCTGACAAGCTTCCTTTTGGTCTGGACCAAGTCTCCTTCTGGACTTTGCTTCCTTCTAATCTGGGCCAAGAAAGATATCCTCTGATTATGTTATTTTTCCTTCCCTTTAATGATATCCTCTAATTGATGTGATCCTCTGATGTTTGCCTTTGATGACATCATATGGTATTCTCTAGAGGTATCTTCTGGTACCTTTTAGTGACATCCTCTGGTATCCTCTAGATGCATCCTCTAGTATCCTCTGGATGTTTCCTCTAGTATCCTCTAGATGTATTCTCTGGTATCCTCTGAATGTTTCCTCTGGGCGAAACTTCTGGTGGCATTTTTTATCTTCTGATGACGTCATCCTCTGGTGTATCCTCTGATTTTGAATAGCCTCTAATTTTTTCTTCTAAGTCAAAATACTATTTACATAAAATACTTTTGTTATATCAAAACTTTAATTGAAAGAACCAACTTGGTTCCAATAAAACTATGTGTTGTATAACTCTAGATGAAGCCTTGGTATATGAATCCAAACTGCTGCTTTTTTGGAAACCTCGGTTTTCTAGAGAAACTTCTGTGACCACATTTAGACAATAAGGTAGTGATCTGCCACTAACCGTGGTCGTTGTAGTTGGACGCTCATCTAGGTGAAAGGATGGCAAGAGAAGTCAAGATCAATTAGATTGTTGTCCTTAATACAATTAACAAAGGTGTAGGGAAATATCAACCGCTATGGGATCAGGTAAGGTTTGGAGTGTCAGGTATTCTCTTGCTTTTACCATAGAGCATGCAGTTTCCGTATCGTAGTTGTTTTTGCATGCTCTATGCAGCTTTCAATCTTATGTCCACATTTACCATAACTGAAGCATATAGAATCGAGTCCATCATACTCTAATGGATATTTGTATCCTCTTATCATGATAAATGAAACCAATGGTTTTTCCAAATCAATCTCCACACATATACGTGCAAATTTGTCTCTTGAATGTATAAATGTCATTTTATCAATTTACAACATTGTGCCTAGCGCAGCTCCAATAGGATTGAGAAGTTATACGTTGTATAACTCTAGATGAAGCCTTGGTATATGAATCCAAACTACTACTTTTTTGAAAACCTCGGTTTTCTAGAGAAACATGGGTGACCATCTTTAGACACTAAGGTAGTGATCTGCCACTAACCATGGTCCTTGTAAAAAAACATGGGCATAGTCTTCCTCATCCTTGAAGTATACAGGAAAATACCCATTGATTATGTCAACAAAATGGATGGCACCATTCTTTGTGCAACCCATAACTCTAGAGGAAATCTGGGTATACAAATCCAAACCGCTACTTTTTTTTAAAACCTCATCTTTTTGGAGAAACATGGGTGACCATATTTGGATAACAACATAGTGATCTGCCACTAACCTCAACCTTTCTTAAAGAGTATGGACATAATCTTCCTCATCCTTGAAGTATATAAGAAAATACCTATCGGTCATGTCAACAATATGGATGGCAGAGGTTTAACCTTAACACGTTTAAGTCAGTTTCCTGTGAAAACAAGTTAACAAAGTGAGGCGGTGACAATTTTATAAATATGTGAAACGCGTGTAATACGATTATATTGGCAATTTAATTAAGAGAGACGAGAAAAATAAATAAAATAAAATAAATTAATATATCCTATCTTCCTCTATATTTAAGTCGGTTACTTGAGTAAACAAGTTAATAAACTGAGGCGGTGACAATTTTGTAAATACTTGAAACTTGTTTAATAAGCAGACTTGAAAAATATAAAAAAATCTCGTACACGTAAAAATATGACATGCGTTTTATCTTCCCTAACCTTTGTGCTCTAAACCTCCACATTGTGTTCCCTAACCTCTATATCTTGTACACTTAAAACTTGACTTCTTGGCTTTCTTCTAACGTTGTTTGATCATCACCACTTCATCGATTTGTTAAGACAAGTTTGATTCTCAAGTTTTTGTTTTTCTTTCATCTGAAAATAATTAATTGGACCTATGTAATGTGGGTTTTTTAATTGTTCTTGACGTTTGTTGCTTTATTTTGTACATAGACCCTACCATTCATACTGGTTTAGAGGAACAAAAATCCTACACTTCATGCTATTGTTTCTATTGTTTAGCTTTTATAAGTAATTAATAGCACTTACTGAGATTTTTTTTTTGAAAATAACACTTAGATGAGGATTTGAGAAATTTTAATTTGTTTTTCATTAGTGATTGCATTTACATAATATAATTGTTAGTTAGCCCTTGTACTTTCTCATTATAGTTGTTAAGGCACACTTGAACTTCACAAATTCCATGTTTATTAAAAAAACTATATAATAATCATTTCCTTTTAGGATTGGAATGAAAACAACATGAAACAAAACACACCACCCTTTTATCTTATCTTATAAATTAAAACAAGCGCCAATTATTTTTAACACATTACACTTCCTGGACAATAAAATTGTTTCAGTTTTAATCTTTTACTTTAATCTTTACCGTTATTTATTTTTAACAGAAGTAATTATGGATCGTACGTAGTTGGATAAATGATAATCGTTTGAGTGAAGTGTATCAGAAAGGTGTAGAGGAATTTTTACAATTTACTTTAAAAAAACTTCCTAAAAATGAAGGAATTTTAAAAATTTACAATATGTCTTTGTAAGTATTTAATTTATTTATTTTTCATAAATATTGTAATATGTTTTATAACACAATTTTAATAACTATTTTTATTTTGTAGAGCTTTTGAAGGTTATTATAGGTTGCTAGGTTTGAGAATTAAAACGAAGATAACATGAAGTTTTCATATAGTAAGTTGTTTACAAATGAATAACTTCATTTATAATATTATAACAATTTTATGTATTTAATATTTTTTTGTGATTTCAATTTTAGAGTCATAGACAAGCTTCAAATTATGAGTGTGGCTACTATGTAATGTTACATATGTTGAACATTGTAATAGATGGTATTGTTGATTCATGGATGCAAGTATGTAAATTTTTTACGAGTTGTTATTAATTGCATTTTTTTATGCTCGTATGATAAAAAATTACAAGTTGTTATTGATTGTGTTTTTTTTAATGTTCGTATGATAAAAAATTATGATTCAACCAATATTTGTTGTGTTTTTTTATTCAGATATTTGATGACTCGAGATCATTTCATCTGGATCAAATTAAAGAAGTTTAAGAACATTGTGTTAATTTTATTTTAGAATTAATTGAAGAAAATGACAATGATCGAATATATGTCTATTGGATATTGCTACACTGTGATTTTGTAATTTTGTTAATGGACATCTAAATTATTTTTCGTCTTGTCAAGAGTAGTAAAAAATGAGATACATCTTCTTTGCACTCTATGTATTGTATGAACTTCTAGTACTGTATATTTTGGTTATTAGATGATTATATAAAATTGTGGTTGCAAGTACAAAACTCTGATTTGAAATTCAGTACGAAATATTGTATGTATGTATGGAGCAGGAGCAAAAAAACAAAATGAGAAATTTATTAAAAATAATAATTATTTTAATTCTATCTATTAAGTCAGTTGATCAAAAGAATCGACTTAAAAAGATAATTTGTTGAATTGAATTTATGATGTTTAAGTCGGTTAAGCTGAACCGACTTAACAGTACGAAGCTCTGCTAAGTCAGTTCATAAAACGAGTTAAAATTCCACTAGTGTAGGGGTAGCCCATCTATCCCATTCTTCATCAGCAAGAAGAATATCTTTGCCTGCTCCGCAAGGAGAAGAAAAGTGTTTCAGGTTAACGAAAGCCTTCGAGATAACATTACGTTGAATTTCATCTCCAAAAATATTTAGTAGTTTTTCCTTGTAAGAGGTGATACACATAGTATCATTCTTTGGATCATCCACTTTTATGGTACTCGATAGAGAATATCATCTTCCTCTTGAGAATGTGCAGTTTCAGAATTTTCCATGGAGTAAACCCTAAGAGAGCTCACCATATTCTTTTTTTTTTTTCTTAGTCCTTTATATTTTGAGAGTGTAGGATTTTTTGTGTTTCATATTGAATCTGAATTAGGAAATTTTGGATCTTTACAGCAAACAAAGAAAATAATATCTCATTAAAATTGAATGGTATGTTCTTGACTTTTAAGAAAATAATGTCTATAAAAAATACATGCTCTAGGAGAATAATTAAATATCATATTACAAAAAATGAGATGGTTCAATGTCTTGATAAAAGATCTTATTAGTGCAGTAGATAAAGTGAGACAAACTTATAATCGAAAAAAAAAATTGTGATTCTCAGCTTTAAGTTTAGAAGTAGGCCCCTAAAGTTTCTTATACAAATTTTAACTAATAAAATTTTTTTTATTGGTGTCCCAAAAAAATGAGACTTTGTGCCATCCCAGACCTAAATAAATTTATAATTATGGAAAGTGTTGAGTTGTTTGAGTAATCAATTCGGATAGAATAAAAACTACAAATTCAAATTATTTAATTGTGATACATAGATGAAAAAAATCAGAACTCAAACCAAACTAAACAAGTTAAAAAATTAAGGCGAACATATGATGGTGGATATTGTTAATCATGTGAATGTTATTATTATTTATTATAATTTTTTTATCTTGAACAATTTTTCCCTTGAAAATATATATAAAAAAATTATTAGTTATGCAGAAGAAAAAAACATATATAAAAAGAGATAACATGTGTCCTTGTTGTCCGATGAAAGAGAATTATTTTAAGGATAGACAAAATCCACCTCCTTCATTCTCCTACAAATCTTCGTCACCCTTTAAATATGACCTCTCATACCTTTACTTATCCTTAAAGTTATTATTATTATTATAGGAATTTATTATTGTTTAATTAAATAAGGTGAATGAAATAGGGGAATCGAAAAATAGAAACTAACCGCCCAATTGAAAAGAATTGATAATGTTAAGCAAATGATGAACCACTTTGATTAAATCAACCTATGCATTAACATAAGATTTAGAACAACAACAAAAGCTTATCCCATTAAATACAGTTAGCTACATGGATTTAAGAATGTCATAAAGTTCTATCATATAACATATTTATTTGTTTCTCATTAATTTATAGGTCTTTTGTAATAGTTTTCTAGTTATTCTTTTGCCTCTAGCGATCCATACCTTTCATTTGATCTATTCTCCATACTACAAAATCAACATGTCTCATCTCCACATGCCAAATCACTTAAGTTGAGTTTCTATCATCTTTACTAATTGTACAAGTGCTACCCAACTCTCTCTAATGTTGTCATTGCTGAGTTTCAACCACCCAACTTGAATTCTATAGTTTACATATATTTTATTTCTCCGGTGTTTTGTATTCTAGGATCCAAGATACTTAAATCGTGTGTTGGAGATGTTTCACCTCCAAAATCTACTCATGCGAAAGTCATAAGCTTTTAAGAAATGCCTCCAAGTCTCTAACCTCCCATTTAGTTCCTTCCTCGACTCTTCAAGTAGGACTATAAGCGACTTTGACACTACTTCTCCATCCAAAACCTTAAAGCATTAGGCATATGGGTCAGCCTCTCTTATATATCCATGATTTTGCTCATTTGTAGTCGTTGTGGGACTTAACAACTCACATTGGAACCCAACTTACTTCTTCTCAAGTGTAGGTCTCTTACATCATGTACTTGCACCACCTCCGTTATTACTAACGGAACACACCTCTTGACTACACTGTTAGGAAGATTTTTGATACAAGGATCCAAAATTAAATCCACTCTCGCTCTCCCTCCATGATGAACTATGGCAATGATACCACTTATTAGGGAGTTTGAGGGTGCATGAGCAACACCGAGCCAAATACTCTAGAATGACTAGAGACTTTGACACCACATCTCCACCCAAAATTTTTAGGCATTAGGTATATGAGCCACCTATCTTATATATCAAAGTTTTTTCTCATTTAAAGTCAATGTGAAACTTAACCATTCGCACAAAAATATACAAAAAAAAAACATATATGTTGATGTTGGCTATTGGATATATCCCGTAAGTACATCCAAAACCAATGTAAAGATATAGGCTTAAGAATGAGCCTTGGTGCATTCCTATTGTTACAGAAAAATCATCCTGCGTCTTCACACTAGTCCAGCCCCCTATAAATATATTTGATAGCTCGAATATAGGTGATCTTTACCCATTAAACAAATTAAATAAAATTATTTGAAATAAGTTATAGGAAAATTAATTGAAAATCCTTAAAAAAATCTTTAATAGTGATGTGGAGTGGATCTCTAGAGATGACGTAGACAATTGTAGATGTTGATGTGGGTTTGAAGACGGTTGTTCGCCATTGCAGAGCTTCAAGCACACCATTTCACTTCAAATAATACACATTTTATATTCTTGAATTTCATTGTTCTATCACGTTTTTTATATTTTAATACATTGATTCAATGACTATAAACTGCATAAAAAATCTTATTCAGTAAACTTACACCATCAAAGTAGGTTTTGAAGGTTAAGAAGAGTCTAACATCTTCAAACAATTAATAACAAAAGAAGATACATGCTCTAATCCTTTTCACTTCTGCTATTTTTGTAGAATTTCATTTAGACGTGTATTTTATACTAAAACAACTACATAACAAAAAATAAAGACAATTGTGAAGGATTTAATTAAATAAAACAACAAAATTTATCAATTATTATAAGGAATTCAACAAATATATCTATATATATATATATATATCATCTCACGTCAAATTACATACCTATTACTCATCATAATTCATAAAACTAGTTACAAAATGCTAGAACAAAATATTACAATTTTCAACAAGCAAGCATAAACTTAAAAGACTCTCACAATTGAAAAATTGCATATCCATCGTTTTCTAATTCAATGCAACATGAATGTCATAAGAGAAGCTAAAACAAAAGAACATGAGATCACCTTCGAAACAAGTAAATTAAATTAAATCCATTTCCAACTCAGCAGTTTGGTGCAATCTTTGAATCTTGTGCAACAATTTTGGTCACACAAAACATGCCAATAAGGATTACTAACATCAAAATGTTAACAGTGAAAGTTACCAAGTGATGCCATTTTCACAAAATGTTTTTATAATTGATTTTGGCAAAGTGAACGAAAAAAAGGATTTGTGATGAGGAATTAACACATAAACACAATAATAAGCAATACACAACTGATATAAAATTTTTTCAATTTGTAAGAACCCGTAAAGAGCAACAATGAAGTAAATGACAATAAAATGAATATATAAAAGGGCATAAAGAACATCAATATTTTAACGTGAAACCCCACAAAACAAGGGTAAAAATTATGGGTTGTTCAAACCAATGAAATAACTCCTCTATTATCAAATAAGGATACAAGAGAGTCCTAAAATGATGCACAAATCATGCCAATAACCAATAAATAAAACAAAGCACCAAAGCTTACATATGAGAACAAAAGATGAACTATACCTAAATTTGAAGCAACAGTGCAATCACTATTTCTCTTGGCTCAAACCTCTTGTCGCCAATCCGACCATTGAAAAATGAAGACCTATATGTTGAGAAGTTGTTGTCCCAAATTTCGTTTGATTCAACGAGGAACAAATGCATAATGATTGTTTTACTGAGACTGGTTTTGCCAAAACTGGATTGTGATTTCTCTCTTCTTTCTCTTTTTTTGGTGGCTGTCTTTTCTCAATAATACTCTATCTCTAAACCCTAGTAGGACTCATCTTCACTTGAATAAGTGAGACACATAATGAACCATATTATTTGGAAATTTCTCTACCTAGGAAGAGAGTCAAAATCCAACATGCCTCTTCCTCGCAACTATGTGGAGATAATCGCCTCACAACAAGTTTCAAACTTCCTTGTTAATGCTTTAGTCATCCTGTTAGAACCATTATCATTAGTATGAACTTTAGCCAACTCCAATAACTTAGCTTCCAAAATATCACTTTTTCAATGATACCTCACATAATTGTGTTTGGACCTACTATGAAATGTTGAATTCTTACCTAGATGGATAACACCTTTACTATAGACAAATAACACATATTTTTCCAGAACCAAAACAAGCTTCTCCAATAATTTCGTCAACTACGCCAACTCTTTGAATGCTTAAGTAATGCAAATCAGTGGTAGAGCTTCACAAATTTTATTGAGGGGGCCAATAACAAATATACTATATATTTAATGAATTTGATGCAATTTATAAAGTTTTTAGACTTGGTTTCGAATCCTAGCTATATCGTTTTTGCCAAATAAATCACCAAAATTTGCAACAAGAATAAGCAAAAAATGCATACCAAGAAAGACTTGAACACTACCGTCGAGCCATTTTGCATTCTATGCTAAAAGGCGACACATTTAGTATACATAATAGGTAAACATTATTGTGTATATACCTATCTTAATCGAATTAAAACATTTGGGGTGGCCATAGCCACCACCCGCCTCCAAGAAGATCGGCCGCTAATTGCAATGGACTATGTTGTTGGAACAAGTTAGTTTTATAGTAAGTGCTTTGATGTTAACAAAAATATTTTATGAGAACAATATATTTGACTTCATGGAGTATACAAAAAGATTCATGTTTTTGAAGACAATCTAAAATAAGATTTATTCAAATTTATAATTGAAGAAAATCTTTGACCAAGTTGAAAAAAAGATATGGCCAAGATTTGAAGAAGATATGATGAACATCTTATGAACAATAAGATATGAATTATTTACAAGAAGATTTGATCAAGATTTATCTATAAGAAAATATGAATTATTTACAAGAAGATTTGGTCAAGATTTATCTACAAGAAAGATATGAATTATTTACATGAAGATATGATCAAGAATTGTACAAGAAGAAACATTTATTATTTGCAAAGATATGATTCAAATTTTAACAAATGACAAAATACAAAATTAGACTTAGTCATATTCCTACTTGTGAATGTTCAAGAACCGGTCCAACACTATGTTCTCGCCTAGATCAAAGCAAGCAATAGGAAGGAAGTTTCATCTGAAGAATTTGCAAAAGCAATCTTAACAAAATACAAACAATATCAATCTAAAGAATTTACAAACTCAATCTAAACAATATATGAACTATATCAATATGAAGATTTACAAACTCAATATGAAAAAAATACGAACAAAATCAATCCAAAAGAAGTACTCAAATTGGATTCAGAGATAAAGAATTGGCTAAAAAAAAGTATATTATCAAAAACATCTCGCTTCAAATTATTTTTCTATATCATCTTTGTTGACCAAACTAGGAATGAAGATACAATTTAGAATTAAACATGGACTGAATGTGAGCCCTAATTTTATCTATGAATTGATACTCAAGGCTAAAGAAGAAGATCGTTGAAAAATCAAAAAAAAAGTATAAGAACTCAAGCTCTAAATTCCAAATTCATCTTAGAGTTCCAAGAGAGAAACATTTGTTCGAATGAAAAATATTTTCTAAAGTGTTTTTCTTAGAGTGTGATAGTCACTGTTATAATCAACTTGTTAGAAGCAACTACTCAAGTTCCAAACCTTTGTATTCAAACCCGATAGTGGTGTTAGTGTGCCTTTAACAATTTGGAGTTGTCAAATTGTGTGGAGAAGACTTGAATGGTATAGTCAAGGTGTGTGTGTTTCTCCAAAGTTTGGGGTTGTCAAGTTGTTTGGGAAGACTGGCTTGGATGGTCAGGTGCTTTGTAATTCAAGTTGTTGAATTAGTGGATTAAATCCTTCTGTGTGAAGGGACTGGATGTAGCCAAATTAGTGGTGAAACAGGATAAATTACTTGTGTTGCTTTATTCCTGCACTGCTTAGTTTTGTTATTGCTTCTACTCCAAGTAAATCATCAAGTTAGAATGTGTCTAATCAAATAATGAAAAAGTTGTCAACTTAGTCAAACACAATTCAACCTCTTTTCTCGTGTTTTCACCTTCATATGTCTCAGTAGTAGACAATGCTACACACTTTTTCATCCTAGACTGCCAAGCCACAACTCCAAACAAAGCCTCATACATGTAATTCCACGAAGATACGTCAAAATCCATTTTACAACATTCTAATGCTCTCTACTTGAAATTGACAAAAATCTATTGATTGTACCAATAACATGCACTATATCTAGTCTTGTACACATCATTGTATACATTAAAATACCAACAATAAACACATAAGGAACTTGTTCCATGTCTCTTTTCTCATCTTCACTAGAATGAATTTGTTTAGAACTTAGCTTAAAATGAGTAGCAAGAGGAGTGCTTATAGCCTTAAAGTTTTCCATATGAAACCTCTACATCACTCTCTCAATATTTTGTTCTTGTAACATCTAAAGATTTTTCTCATTTATGTCACACATGATTTTTATGCCAAGAATCATTTTAGTTGCTCCCATGTCTTTCATGGAAAAAACTTGCCCAACTGCTTCTTTAACCTGTCAATCTTGGAAATATTTTTCCCAATGATAAGCATGTCATCAACATATAATAACAAGATAATAAAGTCATCGTCAGAAAACTTTCTAATAAACACACAATGGTCATAAGTAGTTTACTTGTATCCTTGGTCACATATAACAGATTAATACTTCGTATATCATTGGCTTGTAAATTGTTACAAACCATATAGACTCTTTTTTAATCTACACACAAAGTATTTCTGGTCTTCAACAAGAAAACCATCAGGTTATTTCATGTAAATCTCTTATATTTAAGAGAGTGATGAGGACCGTGAGCTTAGAGTTGTACATTGCGCCTACACAATTAGGGTGTATATGTTGTTTTTGGTGGGCACCACCATTTTCATAGATGAAAGGGCCATAGATGTTGTATATCTAAATTACTTCAGCAATCTTGCAACTATTATGAAGTATGCGTGGGGCACTGTTGTCCTTGCATTCTTAATGACCAATTGTGTGAATCAAGATTATATAAGATGAAGCAATGAATGGTTACATGTCGCTCCTTCACATAACATTGCATATTAATGAATAATACTTTTTGAAATCAAACAAGCAATATAAAGTAATTTCCTCGTATATAACCTCAGACTATGAAGCCAGATTATGTTCAAAGTCTCCCATGTGCAACCAGGTGAATCCCTTTTTATGGTATGGTGATGGTGGATCAATATAGTGAATGTATAGATTGGTTGCTAGCAGACAGTGTTCGATTTACTCCGTATGATGACTATCATCAATATCATATGTTATATCTAATCTCCTGGTATGTATTAGATATTGTAGTTGCATGGTACACCCACACCTACCAGAACGTGTGTTGCATCAGTTTGTGTATGTATAAACATATACTGGTATAGGCCAAACACGCTCAAAATCGACATTAAATGACCAAACCCAAGTCACTTTGGATGATGGGCTTGATCCAATGGACCAAGTGAAGACAAAAAAAATCCAAGAACATGTTACTTGAATGGATAAGTGTTGATAACATGTCAACCAAAGAGTTGCGAGCTCTAAAGATAAAAAACAGATAAGGAAAAGATTGTTATCGACTTGAATGGTTGATAATAAAATCTAGAAAACGGTAGAATAGAGTTCTAGTTTAAAAAAATGAAACTTTTTTCGATAAAATGAAGCGAGTGTTTCATATTCAAAAATAGATAATATTGAAATCAATCAACTAAAGATAAAGACTATTTACCCAAAATAAAAACAACATTTGAATAAGGTGTTTTGACAGATTTTAAGCCTCAATCAAATTTGTGAATGATTCTAAAATGTACTCAATGAAATCACAATCGATAGAACCAAAATGAAATGAAAAACTTAGGTTGAATCAAATCCAAACTATGGAGTGTCGACGCAAAACAGAAAATGTGCTCAACAATTGAAGTCACGATAATATTCAAAAACATAATTTTCTAATGTCACAATACTACTATAAATCAAGCTCAAAACAAAATCTCCACCAAACACCAAAGATCAAGAAAACAATTAATTAAAGTAAATTATTTAAAACTAAAAGATTAAGGAAAAAGAGAATCAAACAAAGATGTAAACTAGTTCCTCTATGTTGTCCTTGCATGTAGAGTACGTCTTATTCCCATTCAAATGAATGAGATTTTTTTTCCTTTAATATTTGAATATAAGCACTTACAAGAACCTTCGAGAGTTATTACATAACCCATACAATAAACCCTTCTTTTTAAACACAAACCACTCAGAATCTTGGAACAATCATCCAAATTCTAAAACACTAGATATACCTTCAATGTTGCTTTTCACGAAAAAGCTTGATTCACACATAATTTGAACAGGTAAGAGTTTTCAATCTATATTATGATCTTGAATACATGAGTTTGTGGAATGAGAGAAAATATTCTTAAGTTCTAAAATGTTTTAAAAGACTTATATATGATACATGAAAAGGATTGGCAAAAGTAAATATTTTGAATGAAAATAACAATTTTGTAATAGTCATAATTGTCTAAAAATCAACTCTATAGGCCTTGTAAGTCGACTTACACGAGTTTGAAAAACCAATATTGAAGTCTACAACAATGTGAGTCGATTCACAACAATGTAAGTCGACTTACAAAACCTTATTTATGACTTGATGGTAAGTCGACTCACATGTCATGTGAGTCGACCATGTGAGTTGACTTATGCCCTAAAGACATCCAAAACTAAGTTTTTGATGTATATAAGTCGATTCATAAGTTGGTAAGTCGGCTAAGAAAGTTAAAAATCACTTGGAAAAGGTTTTTAATGAGATTCAATGTATGCCAATGCAATATGATCATGCTACAAAATGTATGCATGCTAAAACAACATGCAACAAAGCTTATGCATGATAAAACTTATTTTACATGTGCTCTTTCAAGTTCAAGTGACATTGCAATGAGAACTGAGAATGAAATCACCAAAATCAAACACTCACCATCTAAATTAAGACCTAGCTAGTTTTGACATCAATAAAAACTAAGTCTAAACTAATAAGGAGACCCTTACATTTACAAAGACCTTATCTTGAGGAGCGAGATTTATCAAATGGAGTCCATGTTCAATGAATAACCACATATACTAATATCAAAGGGCTACTTTACTTGGCAATCCATATCTAGATCAAGCTACAATAGTTCTATTTGCAATCGCATTTACTCAAATCAAGGGACTATCCATCAATATTTATCATGATTGAGCTACAACAACTTTCAAGTAAAGATAAGACATAATCAAGAGAGCTAATTAGAAAACTTCAGCTACAAAACAACCCATGACCCAAAACTACTATAATTAGAGGGGTTCTCACCCTAGGTATCATACACACTATTCATAATCCAATATACTAAAAAATTCTGTTATCAGAATGTCTATGCAGATACACTCCTATGCATTAGAGCTAATGTGTACAAGTCAAGGAGTCAACATCAACTGATCACCATTCCTAGATGATCAACTTTTTGTTTTCAGACAGGAACAAGACCATATGGCATGATCTTGTCGCATCAACTTCAATTTTGATATCACTAGAAATTACAGATTTAGCAAACATCTATTATGAGGACCATATATTCAGCGAAGACTTCTAAGACTATCTTTTCGTCAAAGTATAGGACATTGTTGTTGGATATATGTGATGGTATCTGGGGATGTCCCACCCATACTTGATTGAAACACTCGAAGTAAATCCACATAGGACAAATACTATATAGGCAAAAAAGGAGAAGATTTGTTAAGGATATGTGAACATCTGGCTGCATCAGTAACATGTCTGGAGGTGCATTTTTGGATGTATCTAAGTCAAAATATATACAAAATTAATATAATGTTTAACCAATATAATGCAAAAACAAAACTTTTACCCGATTTGGTGCATATTTTTTTATATCTTCTCTACAGGCGGACACGGTAATATTGTATTAGGGAAATCTATTTGAGGCAACTATTCTTTGATATGGATATTCATACTATAATCATCACTATGATCAAATTTAGATTGAATCACTTTACACTTTGTTATATATATATATATATATATATATATATATATATATATGTGCGCGCGCACGTGTCTGGATGTTCTTTCTATGTTTTATCATCAATCATTATCATCAAACTACAACTTCTTCCAATGAATAGTTACACCCACTACTAGAAAAACATGATTTAGCGTCGGCCAGGCCCACGCTAAACCGACGCTAATAAGAAAAAATATCTGACACTAATGGAGTCTGTTGCCATGTCATAATAAAAAAGTATGTAGCGTCGGACTGCCGACGCTAAAATCAATATGTTAAATTCAAAAAATTAGTTAGCGTCGGCCTCAGCCGACGCTTAAGTCAAATTAAAGTCAACGCTCTTTGTAATTTAGCGTCGGACTGGCCAATGCTAAAGTCAAACTTGAAAAGTCATCAATTTGTTAGCATCGGATTAAGCCCACACTAATTTTAAATTTATTTAATTTTGTTTTTTTTTGTTTTTTTAGCACTTGATCAATCATATTTAAAAAATTTATATAATAAATAATACTTCAAAAACCCCTTGCATTGACAACATAAAAAAGGTAACATAAAGTATGATTTGTTATCATAATACAAAATATTAACATAATATCAAATAACAACCTACCAAAGTCACATATTGCATAATTGTCAACCAAGGACTACAAAAAGTAAGCATAACTATACATGAGATCAAAGTTCTTCGAGTGACACGTCGTCCAAATTATCATCGTAAAGAGGATGCGAAGGAGGATGACTCGCATTAGATGATTCACTAGCTGGTTGACGCTGCAAAGCGTCAATTTAATCTACAAAAAATTGCTTTAATGCATCAAAATCATTCTCTAACTTCTTTGAACACTCCCTAGCCTCTTCGGCGACCTTGGTAGCCACTTGAGCTTGGGCCACTGCATCCTGAGTCATAGAATTTTGGGATTGTTGTGTAAGCGATATACACCCATGTCGGAGGTTAACAGATAAATCTCCCGTACCACAAAATATGCAAAGTTGTATCCACGTTTGAGGTGTGGTAAGGTAACAATAATGCTTTATAAATTGCAATGACTGCAATAATAGTTAAATCTCTCTCAAATAATGTAACAGAAAACTAACATTTTAACAAGTAAACCAATAGTAGAAGGATTTGCAAGATGCAAATATTATAATTTCCATCTTATAAATCAGCCAAGTACAACCTATAACCAGCAGAAAGAAGAAAAAAAATACAAATAATTGCAAGAACAAGGACATATGACATGCGACTTGTTTAAATAAAAAACTTAATACAGTTTTACATTAGTTGTGTGGAAATTAAATATATATAGTAGATTGAGCTTCGAGGGAGGTCACAAAAAACTCAGAGATCATAAAATTGTCTTATGGGTTCATGCATAATTGTGCATTGTAAAGTTCAAACATCCTATATCAGTTAATGTAATTAGATATTAATCTCTAATGAAATCACCCTTAGTTATAACAAATTTTGTGTTAGAATGTTGTTGCTCTGTGTGTGTTTGTATACTATTGATTACTATATCTCTGAAGTAGTATTTATAAGAGAAGTTGAATTTCAAGTTATGATAAATATTTAAATTAGAATGTCCATTTAGGTACCTGTTCATAATATTATCAACAAATTCAGAAGGCCCAAATTTCAAGAAGTCAATACCTCCAATGCAATTGATTTTCCATCAAGCACTCTTATAATTAATTACTCCTCAAGAACAGTATAGTACCCAAGCAAAACATATTCATAGTAATGAGGAATACCTTTGATTATGTTAAGGATGAGTTGCACTGGTCTTGCAATGAGTATTTGGGATGCTTATCTCAAATGATCTTATCAAGGAAGTAGTATATAAAGGAACAATGAGTTAAAGTCTGGATTTTCCGTCTCAATGTGCTTAATAAATCAGTTTCACTTTCTGAATGGTTCTAGTTTGGAATAAAATTTTTGGCTCTCTAACCTGCCCATTTATCAATGATGAAGTTATAGGGTAACAAAATAATATCATATGTAAGAAGATTAGTCAAACCAGATTATATTAACCATGGGTTTCTTGACAAAAAGTTTATGAGCAATGCCTCATTTCCCAACGGGCTATCAGTATATAACTTGTAATGAAAAAGATGTGAATGATTTTGAAGATAAATACATGCAGAATCACAAATATCCTAACAAATCAGATTGAACATTTAGTGTTGTGTTTATTTCTTTTTTGAGTACAAAAGCAACAATATAGTAACAATATATATAACTTGTATTTATTTACTGCTAAATGTAAGAAAAAATACACCAAAGTTCATATGGATTTTGAGGTCTACTTGATCAAAAGCAAGTACAGAAGTAACAATATAGTAACTATACAGAAGCACACAAAATATGTAACTAATGGTTGTCTCAATAGTCAGTTAGTTACATGGTTATAGCTAACACTAAGACTTAACAAAGAGTTGTTTACTCTATTACTTCCCCTTCAAATCCTAGGACTTCCTAGGTCACAATTCATTCATCTAGAACTCTGACTGGATCAGGGTGCAATGGAAGACCAAAGTGCAAGGTCCCTCTAAAATAATGGAGATTTCGCTTGATTGTTGTCTAATGAGATTCTTGATTGTATATATATTCATTAAGTTTAACTTCCACTACCGCCACTGTAAACTTTTAGATAAAATAAAATAATGTTAAGTGTATATATTTGGTCCTTATGCTCAATTTTTTAACTTATGGTCCTATACTTATATTTAAATAGTTTTTATTTAGAGCCTACATATGAAATTATTTTCCATTTTATATCCACAGTTAGTTTCCCTTGAAAATGTAAAATAAACAAATTGTATGTTCTAAATTGGTAATGATTTTCATGGAGAAAGCATAAGAAGAAATAAGAACATACACAAGCATAAGAAGAAAGCATGACAATTTGAAAATAAGTTTTAGATCAATGAAGTGAACATAATCAACTGAATGACTCATAAGCCCATTCCTTGGTGTAAGCAAAGAGCTACAAAGGAATGTGAAAGCCAGAACATCATAGTAGTTTATTTTATCCTAAATGTGGCTAGCCAGTTTTCTATGGCATAAAGTGCATAACATCAATTTCACCTAATCACACTTATCAAAATATGTGATCACTAAAAACTTATTTGCATAAAAGTCCAATGCATTATTCCTGAGATTTCTTTTTTGCTATATTGAAGAGATTTACCAATGGCATATTTGCATTAACAACTTAGTTATCGACTTGTCTGAAAATCTTTTCTAGAGAGCTTAGTTAAGTGTTTATTCATAAGATATTATAGGAAGTTTAGTAAAATAAGTTGAAAAAAAGAGTAATATGACATAAGTAGTTTTTATAAGTGTGACTATACTCTAACATATGTATTTGTGTTATGTCATAAGGTTTAAAATTTAAACAAACACATTCAAATGCTCCCTAATCAATATTCACCTTCCTCACGTGAGTTCACTTTTCTGATCAAAATGTTCTTCGGATAAGCTTTTATATCTCAATCTCTATTTTTTTCCATATGTTCTCTCCATTAGCTTGTTCCCCAATATTTATAAATTAATAAGGATTTTTTTAATAAATAATAGAATTAAAAACTTGTTTTAGTTGAGACTTAAGACTATCCTAAGCTAAAACTAATTTACACTGGGCCGAAGAACAATTTGTCTCAATAGGACCGACCAACTTATCAAAACATTTGAGCACTTTTAAACAAGAAGGATGAATAATGAATAACCAAAGAAAAACAACCACGCTCAAATCTCAAATTTCCAGAGAACATTAGCAACCATACTTACCATGTAAAGAATGTTCTTTCCCGTGATCGTCACTCTCTAGCCTTTGAGCAACAAAATTTAACTCCTTAACATTTAGCTGTAGATAGTCACAGTTAGTTGCCCTTGAAAATGTGAAATAAACAAATTGTATGTTCTAATTGGTAATGATTTTCATGGAACTTAAAAATGTTGCATTTGTAGATCCTGAAGCAAGAAGTTTAGTAGTCTTACTATTGGTACGACCACAATCCATGCTCAAAGTGTTTGAAGCTCTCTCTTGTCTCTGCAAAATTTTCTGGCTGTTTATTACTTTGGTGTTTCTTTTAAAGGTTGCATGACACCCTTTGCCACTAGCTCATATATCTTATCAAGTCTTTTGTTGGTTGTAGTTTTGGTTTATTTTTAGTCTCATTATATTTTAATCTGATTGGTGTTAGCTTGGTTCAATAGGTGGATGTGTTGGGAATCGATTTCCAATTTGCTTTTCTTTAGCTATTGGACTATTCTCTCCTTTACTGACCTTTCTTTGTTGCTATATCTGATATGAGTCGGTTTTAATGCACGGAATAGTTTTAGCATGTTTTATGCTCCAAGGGCTAGTCTTATCTTCATAGTCATATATTTGAGCATGTGTAATTTGGATTTTCCTATTAGACTCTGTTTTTTATATGTACTATGTATTAGCCCTGCTTCTTAGAATGGAAATTGATTTACAGAAATAAAAAGTATTTGAGGAGATTTTTTTCAAGGTTTTACATTTATTAAGTGCAGGAAATTGATCTGCAAAACCAAAACAATTATCTGCGAGCTAAGGTCTCTCTCATTCTTTATAACACACAGGGACACACCAAGATCCTATGAGAAAACACACACACACACACACACACATATATATATATATATATATATGTATGTATGTATTATTGTATCATTATTTATAATTGAATCAAATGAATTAATGATAAAAAGATGTTAAAAGGTACTGCATATAGCTGAACATAAAAGAGCTCAACAACAACAACCAAGTATCTTGGTCCTCTATGTGCATTCAAGTTCCTAATCGTTCAGATTATATGCTATTTCACTCTTTCTGTCTCTCTTAATTTACTACTTAAGCATAAGAAAAGAAATGAAAGAACTAGTTCCTAACATAACTTTAAGCATATAACAGAACTAATTAAGTATTTATGCCAATAAATAATTTCAAATAAACCAATCCAAATAGATAAGACCCTAAATCAAAACATAGCTCCTGAAACAAATAAGCAATTTGCAAACATTGGCAAACATTCACAAAGCTACATTGCCAGAAAACAAATTACACAGCACAACCAAGGCACAATTTTAAGTTAAATCTTTTTTACGTAGATTAAGTATATCAAACACATAATCAGATTCATTGAGTAGAATGTTGTATTTTAAATAACCATAAATTATGAGAATGGCGCACACCTTGGACTTGATAACAGAAACACAAATTGTAAATCGTAGAACTCACTGCAACAGGAATACTCGAACGAAGTTCGCAAAACACTTTAGTATCTACCTATTTCTGGAACTTGCCGCAATTGAACTCTTCAATGGCAGCTTCAACGAAAGCAAACGGAGAATTCAAAAACCCCAATTTAAACCTGAAATATAAGAGAGACAGAGTGAGTGAGAGATTACTTTTAACAACGATTAAGCTTTCAAGAGGATGGTATGAGATTAAGAAGAAAACGGTTCGAGTGGCTGACCTTGACGGCGAGGGTTGACAGTGGGTTCGAGAGGGGTTCACTGTGGGTTCGAGAGTTAGGGTTCAGAGTGGCTAAACTTCACGACGGCAAGATGACGAGCTTCACGGCGAGGGTTCACTGGGTTCGAGAGCTAGGGTATCAATTTGAGAGGGTTTCGTTCGAGAGCTAAATATTACCTTGTGTTTCATTTTTTAACTTCAGAGTTCGAGAGTTATTAAAAAGTTTAATTCTAAAAAATATACAACGTAGCGTCGGCCCATCCGACGCTAACTATTAAAATAAAAATAAATAAATTAAAAAAATAATCTAGCGTCTGCCTTATTTTATTTAGCATCGGCTAAGCCGATACTAATAATTAATAAAATCAAAAAATAAATCTGGTGCACTAGCGTTGGCCTAGCCGACGCTACGGCGACGCTAACTAGCGTCGGAGTCGTGGCCGACGCTAAATATAGCAGCTAAAATGAGTTTTTCTTGTAGTGACCTTGCACCATCTTCTTAGCAAGTATATGAGCACATGGTGACATGTGTGTCATTTTGATTGTGCCACCACAAAAATATAAAAACAAAACCACAAAATTAAGTCGTTTTGCTTCATACGTACTAAAATTAAGTGCACTCCTTGAAATATTTCACACCAATCTTGGATATAGAACATTTAATTTGTATTTGTGTTTGTTGAAAATAAAATATTAGTATGTAAATAAATAGAAAGTCTATAAGTATTCCTGTCAATACGTGTATTTATCACATAAAGTCTATATAAAGAACTTTCGCTGTGTAGTTGAAACACACGGGTTATTTAACATGTCTCTCAATATTTTCTTCTCATTCAACATGGTATCAATAGTCTGTTGAGATACAATCCTAATTTTCAACTACCAGGTGGACCCACTGTCTTTGGTGAAATTTTTTTTCTGGCAAACCATGCTCTCAACTCTGGTTTCCCCTCCCTCTCTTTGCTACGCTGTTCCCTTAATATTTTTTCATGTCGCCTATGCTCTTCCTTTACTGTCGCCGCTCTCTCTGAAGACAATTTTCGATGAACAAACACTCCAGTAGTGTCGTACACCCTAGATTGCCCACCCCTCAACGTGCGTCATCAACAAGTCTCCCATACACCACTTTCTACCACCGCGGGTGACGACGCGTTTGAAATCCGTTCACAACGTCGTTTCTTCAATGTTCACTTGCCTCAGCCTTTTGATTCCATATCTGCCCTGAATTTTCAGTTTCGAGTCACAGATATACGAGTTCCAGTTCAAACAACCCCAGTTTTCTCGGTTCGAATGTGTTTTGTGGCATTCTTTATCGACCATGACGTCTCTATCTAAAACAAAGAGCATATTTACCAACTACATCACTTATCTTCTCTCTGTTGAAAAATTGAATGGATCAAATTATGACCGTTGGGCCGCCGACATCAAACTATGGAGGCTTGGTCAATGTTACAAGGACCATCTCACTCAAAATTCTAAAAAGGTGGTTGCGGTTGAAACATCAAAATGAAAGCAAATCGATGCTCAGTTGTGTAGTGTCATTAAGTGTACACTTCATCTAGATGTTAAACTAATTTTCCATCCATATCTCACGTGTGAATTATTTGGAGTCAGGAAAAGACACTCTACACTAATGACACTCAACATCTCTATGGAGTTTTCTCATCGCTTGCTTAATATCATTACTTTGAAAACGATATATGACTCTATTTCTTAATATCTTGGTACCGTTCATAGTGCACTTCATGATTTTAATGAGCTTCTCCCTCCTGCTACAAGTAATCTAGTTGAATAAAAGAAGAAGTTGGATCAACGAAACATCTTCTTTATGCTTCTTGCATTATATGGCATGCCCCAAGAGTATTTGCAACTCGTGATCAAATTTTGGGGTCTGTTACTGTTCCAGATATATATACTACTGCAGTAAACATCCTTCAAGTACCAGCAAAACATCCAGTTGAACCTTCTATTACTTATGCTCCGGGTGACACTGCTGCCTTTGCATCTCTAGGACATAATCAAAGTCGCTCTTTTGGAGGACCATCCAACTCTAAGCCTCGTCCCAAATGTGAGCATTGTAATCGGCTTAGACACACTATTGATCGCTGTTGGAAGTTGTATGGTAAGCCTTCACCTTCGATAAATGCAACTTAGCTTGATCCTTATGCCAGTATTTAGACTATACCATCTCCACAGTGCTCCTCGGCAAATTATGAAGATTTCCTTTGGTGGGTTCAAAGTCATCCGAACTCTAGTTATACTACTTCAGTTGCACACACTAGTAATTCATCGGTTTACCTCTCTCACTCATCTTCTCTCGGCCCTTGGGTTCTTGATTCTGGTGTGTCTTATCATGTCACTAGCAATAAAGATCTCTTTTCTTCTGTTTCTACCTATGGTTTTTTACCTACTATAAATTCTACTAATGGCTCTCAAACCTAGTCTCAAGGGGTTGGCACTGTCCAAATTATCCCTTCCATTTCAGTTGCATTTGTTCCCTATGTACACGACTGCCCTTTTAATTTACTTTTAGTTAGTCGATTGACTCGGTCCCATGGTTGTATTATTACTTTCACTAATGATAATGTTACCCTGCAGGACTGGAGATCGGAACGAAAGATTGGCATCAAATGTGAATCTTAAGGCCTTTATTACCTTTCTCCATCATCCAAGACTCGCTCTGCCATAGATTCCCTTCATACCATCCCTGTTGCCTAGTTTGTCTAATTTGTCCACTTTACATTGTCATTCATGTTAGTTACGGAAACGCACTCGTAATCATTTTCTTGATCGAGTCAATAAAAGGGAAACACACTCTGACGTTTGGGGTCCTTCTCGTACCGTGTCTACTTTAGAGTCTAAGTATTTTGTTACTTTTATTGATGATTACTCTCATTGTACGTGGTTATTTTTAATGAAAAATTGATCTGAATGGTTTTTCATTTTTGAGCAATGTTATCAAGAAATTAAAACTCAATGTTTCTATTCATACTTTAAGAAGTGATAATACTTGGGAATATTTGTCCCATCAATTTCGAAATTTTATGGCTTTTAATGGTATTCTACACCAAACGTAATGTCCTGATACACCCCAACAGAATGGGGTAGCCGAACGCAAAAATCGACATCTCATTGAAACTAGATGAACCTTACTTCTCCATTTTAATGTTCCTTCCTTTTTTCAGGGGGATGCATTCTTAATGGCGTGCTACCTTATCAGTCATATGCCGTCTTCTGTCCTTGATCTCAATATCCCTCATTCGGTCCTCTTTCCCCATACTCCTTTTCACCCACTACCACTCTGTATCTTTGGCTCCACGTGTTTTGTTCACAATTTATCTCCTGGTCTGGACAAAATGTCAGCTTGATCACTCAAGTGTGTCTTTCTCGGATATCATCGGTCCCAAAAAGGCTATCGTTGTTATTCTCCTACACTACACCGATACATTAAATCAGCTGATGTTTCCTTTTTCGAGTCTGTACCATATTTTGAACCTATCCATATAGCCACTAAGCCCCGTCAAGACTTTAATTTTGAACTTCCTCAGGTAGTTATCCATATTCCGCCACTCTTATTCCTATTGAACCTATCGAGTCTGCCCCCAACCTCCACAACCACCACAACCATATCATCGTCGTCGCCTACCATCTGTTATGCCTGTTCCTGTTCCCATTACATTCTCTCCTTCGACGCCACCACTAGACCCAGCCCTACCACCTAAGCATGACATTCCCATTGCTCTTTGTAACGATATTTGCACAACACATAATCCATCTCCTCATTATATTGATTTGTGCTATCATTGTCTTTCTCCCTTGCATTACACTTGCTTGTCTTCTGTTTCTATTCTTAAATTTCTAGGTGAAGCATTATCCCACCCTGAGTGGAGGCAAGCAATACTTGATGAGATATGTGCTCACAAAGTTGTGGTACTTGAGAACTGGTCCCTTTACCTCATGGGATGTCTTTAGTAGGTTGTCATTGGCTCTATATGGTGAAAGTTCGCCCTGATTGTAAGATTGATCGATTTAAAGCTCACTTGGTGGCCAAAGGATATACTCATATTTTTGGGTTGGATTACATCGATACCTTCTCACCTGTTGCCAAAATGACATCTGCTAGACTGTTTTTTGCATTGTAGCAATTCGACATTGGTCTCTTCATCAACATGACATTAAAAATGCCTTTTTGCACAGTGATCTTGAAGAGGAAGTTTATATGGAGCAACCACCAGGGTTTGTTGCTCAAGGGGAGCCTTCCACCATGTTTTGTAGGCTACATAGTTCTTTTTATGGTCTTAAACAGTCTCATAGAGCTTGGTTTGGCAGATTCAACTCAGTAGTACAAGAGTTTGGTATGATTCGTAGTGAAGCCGATCACCCTGTATTTTATCGTCATGTAGACCAATATTGCATCTATCTTATTGTTTATGTGGATGATATTGTCCTAACTAGTAGTGATCAACAAGGAATACTCCAGTTGAAACATCTTTCAAATCAGTTTCAGGCTAAATACCTTGGTAAACTTCGTTATTTTTTGGGTATTGAGGTAGCCCAATCCAAGGATGGCCTTGTATTTCACAAATAAAATATGTTATGGGTATTCTTGAAGAAATAGGTCTATTAACTGCCAAGCCAGTTGATACTCCTATGGATCCAAATGTCAAACTCCTACCTAATCAGGGGGAGCCTCTATCAGATTCAGGAAGATATAGGAGATTGGTTGTAAAATTAAACTATCTCACAATCACTCGTCCTGACATTTCCTTCGTTGTCAGTGTGGTAAGGTAGTTATTAAATTCTCCTTGCCAAGAACATATGGATGTTGTAATCCAAATTCTTAAATACATCAAAAGTGCACCTGGAAAAGGTCTTATTTATGAAGATAGAGGACATACTTAGATAGTTGGTTACTCATATGTCAATCAGGCAGGCTCACCCATTGATAGAAGATCCATTTCTGGGTATTGTAATTGTCGGAGGAAATTTAATATCTTGGAAGAGCAAGAAACAAAATGTTTTTGTAAGATCCAGCGTTGAGGCAGAATATAGGGCCATGGCACTAGTAACATATGAACTCATCTGGTTGAAACAATTACTAAAAGAACTTCAATTTAATAGGCCAACTCAATGACACTAATAAGTGATAATCAAGCTACATTGCACATTGTCTGAAATTCTGTTTTTCATGAGAGGACCAAGCATATTGAGATAGAATGCCATTTTGTTAGAGAAAAGATTGAATCGGGCGACATCATCACTAGCTTTATAAATTTTAATGATCAGTTGGCAGATGATTTTACAAAGTCATTGCGAGGTCGTAGAATTAGTTATATATGTAACAACATGGGTGCATTTGATTTATATACTCCAGCTTGAGGGGCAGTGTTGAAAATAAAATATTAGTATGTAAATAAATAGAAATTTTGTAAGTATTCCAGTCATTATGTGTATTTATCACATAAAGTTTATATAAAGAACTTCGATTGTGTAGATGAAACACATGGGTTATTCAACACGTCTCTCAATATTTTCTTCTCATTCAACAATGTTCTAATATGCTCTTCTAGAATGAGGCCTGAATCATAGTGTACTACAACTTTAACATGTTCTTAATTGATGCCCAACATTTACATAGATCACTCATACTATCAAATAACAACCTCTTTAACCTCTCATGGACCGACTTAGCCCTGCTTGTGGTCTTATTTCTAATATGCATTATGCGTCCGTCCAAGCCTTTAATATTTTCTTCTTTACATGATCCTAGATAGTGGCTTCCACTATTTAGAAACTTTTTAATACATATTATTGAAGTTTTGATGATAACAAAGTAAGAGAACAATTATCTAATGATTGGTTGCTTTAAGTCTGCAGATTAGTTTAATACAAAACAAGAATTTATGTTATCGATTATCTAACATAAGTAACATAAACAAATGTGACTTTGTGATAATTATTTTATGTGTGGAGCACATGAAATATACTATTAACTAATTAACAAATATATGTTTGTTGATCATTGAACGAGTCATAACTTAGAAGAAATTCATATTGATTAGAGCATCGACATTCTAGTTTAAGTCATGTTTTCACATTATTCAGTGAGGTCATCCTCTAAATAAGAAGATGAACCTCGTATATGATTTTAGCACAAGTTGCTCTAAATCAATTCTCTGAAACATTTCCAATCTTGACACATAAGTAGAACATTTAACTTTGGTCATTTCTATGATCCAACATTCATCCTTTGATACAACTGGAAAATAATTCAAGGAGAATCAACAATATGAGATTAAGCAATCATCTCAAAGTATAAAGGGCAATATAGCTTATAAAGTCATGTGATGTCAAAATACTCGACGGTTCTTTATACAACGACGACAACTCTTCTGCTCAGGACAAAGACTCTTTTCTCAACGGATAAATTCTAAAAGGTATATAAAGAACTTCATTCAAATTAATGAAGTTGGAGATTGAATCAACAGTGACAAATATGTCCAAATTAAAGATCTAAGATTATGTTCATAACAAATAATATTAAGTTAAAAGGTCTAAAAGATCTTTGAAAACAAATACAACCACATAAAAATATAATTGGTTTATGAAATTTGACCAATTGGTCATATGATGTATTTTTCTTTAAAATAGAGAAGAAGAAAAAAGAGAAGAAAAAGACATGTTCAAAATTCAAAATATACATTTCAAAAATAGTCTTGAACAAAATATATTGAAATTGAAATATCATATTTAGTTTCAAGTGAAATATGACACTTAAATTGATGTAGGTTTTTAAATTGTAATATTTCTCAACGAGAGTTAGAATCGTAAGATCTATTTTGTGTCAATTCAGACACAAACTTGTATTTTTGTAATTGAGCTTAGTTGCGGCAACCTCTTTTATGTTAAAGTAAAGTCTGAAGAGACATATAAACATTTGATTCCTCAACAAGACAATTGTCAGAAGTGTTGAGAAGACTGGAAGTTGTCAAGTAGAATCTCTTGAAAAGGTGGAGTAAAGAATACTTGTGTAGCCTAGAGAGACAGAGAAAATAATAATTGTTGAGTTTGAAAAGGCAGTTAAATAATACTTGTTTAGTGAATTAATTCATTCAAATCAAGAAGGAAAAATCTCACTATAAAAGAAGAAATAGATGTAGCAACGTATTGTTGTGAACTAATAAAATAAAATAATTGTATCTTTCCTCTTATTCCCTCTTTTCTTTTGTGTTTGAATTCTTTATATTTTAAAATAGTCAATACAATTTGAACCTTCTTTTTTTAATATGTTTTCCAGCCGTTTCATTTGAATGTGCACATCCATACCAAAATATTTAAAAATAAATCACATCCAAAAGTGTAGATTTGGATCGTACTAGAAAACAAAAAACATAAAACAAAACAATGAGAAGAGATTAAGAAACACATCTTCTAATCAACCAATGATAAAGTGTGGAAATATGGTGTTATTTGGTGTGCGATTTAGGTATTTAGTGAGACAGAAAGTAGAATGACAGCGATGAAGCATGAAGGAATGTTTTAATTTTTATATCTACGCGTCCAAATATGTACATCGAGACAAATCTTATTTGAAAGCGCTAAGAATGGGAAAAAGGAATTCCCAAAGTACTAAAAGTATACATGGTCAAATTGATTTATTATGACCAATCACCTATCATATCTAGTCAATATTCACCACATCGGATAACAATAAATTGATTTATGAATTATGTCTATTCTTAATGTTTAAGGATGGTAGGGTTGCTTTTTACATTTATTTCATTTTTAATTCTTGATTTCATGTTTAAGGATGGCATGGCTGTTTTTAATTCTTGATTTGATTTATTTAAATGTCATGGTCGTAAATGACTAAAAAAAATGCCGTGACTTTCTTGAATACATTTTATCTTTGTGATTGTAGAAAATAACAAGTGATAACTCTTTGCAAGATAATAATCCAAATATGTCTATAAATGTTAGTGCTACATAGAAGAATTTTCTAATGCATGTCATGGCAAAATTGATTCTTTATGGGGTCTTTTACGTTTAAAAAGGTGAATAAAACTGTTGTTTTTGAATTTCGAAAACTATTAGAAAATCAATTTATATCACCAAAAATATTACTAAATTGAATCGTAGATTAGGTCGCTATCTTTAAGAAGTTTCGCGACATTGTTCAAATTGTGCAAGACAGACTATCAACCACGACGCCCCCAGGATAAAACAGCTCAGATTCACTGTATCGGAGTTCCACTGCACTGTAAAAAACTGTTCTAAAATTACACCCTCAATATGGCAATTAAAGTCGCTCTCAATATGACGATTAAAGTCACTCTCAATATGGCGTTTAAAGCCACTCATAAATCGGCATAACAACCGCTCTAAAAGGAGCGGTGGTATTATGACCACTCAAAAATCGAAGGGACTACGGTATAAAAAACGCTCTAAAAGAAGTGGTATTAGAACCACTAAAAATCGAAGGGACTACGGCATAAAAACCGCTCTAAAGGAAATGGTATTTGAACCACTAAAAATCAAAGGGACAGAAAGAAAGGGGAGAAATAGTCGGAAATAATCGAGTAAAATATAAGAGAGAGAAATGAGAAAGTTGAGAAATGCATCCAACTTTGGTGTGCTTTTCACAATAAATTGATACTCTTTATATAATGATAGAAGAAAATCCACATATGTTTTCTATCCAATGTGGGACTTCAACAAAAGATTTAAAATCTTTATATAGTGATGAAAACTACTCAACATATAATATTTTTTCAATGTGGGACTTCAACAATTTTTAAATTCACAAATTATGTTCTAACAATCCCCCATTTATATTAAAAAAATGTTTCTAAAGTAACGTCAAACGCTTCTATAAGATTGTGCATAAGCAAATGTGTCTCTTGACTTGAAATTTTGCATAGTAAGTGAGATTCAGATTCAACAAGAGTGACTTGTAGTCTTGACCTCTATCTCTAACATCAACCCCACACACAATCTTTTCAATGGGTGTATTCTCAAAAGTTCGTACTTTAATGGCCTTGCACGTCTATCCCAGTATAGTGAACGCTCTAGGAGTTCTGCCTCAAAATTCCATAGGAAGCGGCCCCAGTTTCACATTCACATAGGTGAGTCTATCAAGAGCACTCATGTAGCTAGATACTCCACTCGACATGGAGTATAGATCTCATTAAGAGTTTCTATTATCTCATTCTATCATCGCTTTAGGAATCATGCTTCTCTGATATATAATAGCATGTTCATCTCATATCACTTCACGACTTGTTATTACCCATTAAACCTAATTCTTGGGATCTCCAGTCTTTTAGGTCAGTTACCATCATGAGTGACTTTATAGACATTAGTCACATCCTTTTGAATGTATTTAGGACTTTCTCTCTAACTAACCCTTTCGTCAAAGGATAAATTTTCATCAGTGCGTACATGATCCACTATAACAACTCCATTAGAAAGTAACTCTCTAACAATGTTGTGCTTACGACGTGTTTGTCGTCGCTTACCATTGTAATAACGATTCTTAATCTTTGCAATAGCTACAGTACTATCGCAGTGGATCAACACAACTGACATAGGTTTTTCCCATACAAGGGTCTTAGCTAGCAAACATCTTAATCAGCTCACTTCTTCACTAGCACTAGCTAGTGGTATCATTTCAGACTCCATAGTAGACTAAGCCAATATCGTTTGTTCTTCGATTTCCAAGATACATCACCATCGGCTATACTAAAAATATAGCCACTAGTTGCTTTGGAGACATCTGACAAGGTGTTCCAATCAGCATCATTGTATTTTTCATGGACGGTAGGAAATCTATTTTGATAATGCAATCCTAGACTCATGGTCCTTTTTAGGCATATCATGAATCTTTCAATAGCATGCCAATGCTCTATACTAGGATTTACTAGTAAACCTGCACAACAGTCCCACGACGTAGGCAATGACGGGTCTAGTATAATCAGTGGCATACTTATGGCTACCAATGATTCTCACATATTCAGTTTGTCTAACACCTTAACTAGTGTTCTTAAAAAGATTCATACTTGGATCATATGGTGCGCAAGCAAGTTTACAATCAAAGTATTTATATTTCTTTAGAATCTTTTCAACATAATGAGATTGATCCAAAGAAATTCCCTTTTCTGACCTAGTAATCTTGATTCCTAAGATTACATTTGCTTCTCCGAGGTCCTTAATATCAAAGTTTTTACTCAACAATGATTTCACAGTATTTACAGCATGAATGTTTGAACCAAATATGAGTAAGTCGTCTATATAGAGACATATGATAGTGCAAATGCCATTTTCAGATTTATAATAAATACATTTGTCAGTTTCATTCACTTTAAACTCATTTGATATAATCAAATTATCAAATTTTTCATGCCATTGCTCAGGAGCTTGTTTAAGACCATAAAGAGATTTATCTAACTTACAGACCTTGTCTTCTTGTCCATGGATTACAAAACCTTCAAGTTACTCCATATAGATTTCTTCTTCCTTTCAGATCACCATTTAAAAAAGTTGTTTTAACATCCATTTGGTGTATCACCAAGTTATGAATAACTGTTAGAGAAATGAGTACCCTAATGGATGTTATTCTAGTGATTGGTGAAAAAGTGTCGAAGAAATCTATATTTTATCTTTGTCTAAAACCTTTTGCTACAAGGCTTGCCTTGTATTTGTTGGAACCAAGTTGGTTCTAAGTACTTAGGATTTTGATGTTTACAAAAGCACTCCATGTAATCTTATTTTGTACCTTGAATTACTATATTAAAATGCCACCAGAAGATGAGGTTATCAAAGGATACACCTCCAGAAGTCGCCAAATAATGCATCCTGAAATTACTGGCCCAAATCAGAAGGAAGAAAAGTCCAAAAGGAGACTTGGACCAGACTAGAAAGAAGCCTGTCAGAGGGAGACTTGTTCCAGACCAGAAGATATCATAAGTCAGATTTAGTCCAGAAGTTATTCTGACCAGAAGATAGCCTGGCAGTGAAATGATAAACAGTCCATACTTGATCCATACTTAATTAGAGGATAAATTAATGGGTCCAGAACAAGAGATTTAATCCATATTTGTCCCAGACCAGAAGATAGCATGGTTTAGAGTATGAAACTCAGTCAAGATCAGAAGAAATGATGTCCAGATTTAATCCAGACCTGATCTAGATCAAGAGGTAAATGTCCAGAATTAAATATCCTTTGTCCAGATTTAATTTCAGTTCAATCCAGACCCAGTTTAGAATTGGTCCAGATCAGAGGGAAAATGTAAGACCCTTAAATTTAAAATTAAATTATGGATTTAATATTAAGTGTATTTTGGGGAATAATTGTAAAATATTTAATATATGTATATTTTGTGTAAATATATATATATATATATATATATAAATATTTATTTTGGAGGTTGAATTAAAATTATTGGATGAAGGATAAATTAATTTAATTACGAGTAATTAAATTATCGGGCAGTAAATTAAGAGGTTATCTGTTAATTACGACGAGAGTGGTTAAGTACTTGATGGTCAAGTAATATTATAATATTAATGTGGGGTGAGGTGGCACATAGATGCCTATATATATGAGTGAGAGGCAAGGAAAGAAGGCAGAAAACACTTTCCCTCCTTCTTTACTGCATGCGACGGTACTCTTCTCCCTCTCCCCATTCTGTTTTCTGTTGGTAGAAAAAAAAAGAGCATCCTCAAAAGTGAGATTACTTGGAAATCCAAGCACCAAACCAGAAAGTGTCTGGTACAAAAGTTGTTCCCCTCATCGTTACGGAGCTAGGGAACTAACTTTCGTAGCGGCGAACGCGAACGAGAGTTTCGCCGACATTGTCATGGTAGCATAAATGAGCGCAAGAAACGTAACAGAGGTAAGGGGCACCTTCCACTTTCTAGATTGCATCTTAGGCTGTAAATGCATGATTGAGGTGTGATTATATTTGAGTTTCTGGTTTGAAACACGAAACTGTTGTGCATGTTGTTATAAAATGCGAAAAATGCATTATGTTGATGTTTTAATGATCTGTGATGTTTGTTGTTTTGGTTGTTACATCAATGTTGTTTTGTTTGTGTGGGAAAGCTGAAAAATGCCTTGCATGTTGTTTTGGGGATGATCCAAATGCATGAGTGGTTTGTGCTACACTGTTTTGTGGTTGACTTTCTGTTTTGGTGAATAAAGAAAACTGTGACGTTATTCTGGTTTTGGTGATTCAGTTTTCTGTTGTGCTGTTAACAAATTTGGTTTCTGCTGTGTTTTGTTAACAATCTGGCGTTGATAGGGCTTTTTCAAAAGAAAAAGGGTTTTAAAATGGTTGAAGGTGTTCTGGAAAATCTGTTGTTGTTGTGTTGATGGTGATTTTTAAGAGAAAAGAATTTTTAAAATGAGTGGAGGTTTTTTGAAAATCTGTTGTTGTTGTGTTGACGAGTAGAAACATTTATAAGAGCTGAGAAAAACTTTGAGTTTTGTGGTTCAAAAGAGTGGTGAATTTGTTTTGGTGTTGTGTTGGTTTTTCAAAGGGAAAAGTTTGAAAATGTGTTGAAGTTTTCTGGAAAATTTCAGTGAATTCGAAGGTGTATTCGAATACGGCATGAGTGTATTCGAATACAGTCCTACAAAGCTTCTGTTTTATTCAAATTTTTGAACCTGTATTCGAATACGACCCTCTACATTCGAATACAGGTGAGTGATTTTTGCTTCTGACTTAGCACCTGTATTCGGCTACGACCCTGTCGTATTCGAATACAGTATTGTCAGTTTTGCCACTGTATTCGCATCTGTATTTGAATACAACACCCTCGTATTCGAATACAGAATGCTGATTTTTCATTATTTTTATTTTCTGTATTCGAATACAAGGAAGCTGTATTCGAATACAGATTGTTTTTTTTCCAAAAATTTCAGTTTTAAACATTAGTTTATAAACTTTAAGAGTTGGGGAACATTGGGAAGGTTTGTGATGAATTAAAATGGAGTTTTTGAGATGGTTTGAGGTGGTGACGATGAGGTTCTTGAATTTTTTATTGATGTGGTGAAAAATGTTGATTTTGCACTGTTTTAGCTTCTGTATTCGAATACAAGGAAGCTGTATTCGAATACAGAGTGTTGATTTTGCACTATTTTAGCTTCTGTATTCGAATACAAGGAAGCTGTATTCGAATACAGACTGTTCTTTTTCAGAAATCTCAGTTTTAAACATGTGCTTATGAACTTTAAGAGTTGGGGAAACATTGGAAAGACTTGTGATGAATTAAAATGGAGTTTTTGAGATAGTGTGTGTTGGTAATGATGAGGTGCTTGAATTCTTGGTTGATGTGATGATAATGAAATTATTGAGATGGGTTGAGATGGTTTTGAGGAAGTGATGGAATGGCTGAATTTTGCTATGTTTGCATACTGTTTTCAGTGAAGAGCAAACAGTGCATGTCCATGCATTACATAGTCAAGTGGTGACCGCGATGGGCCATAGAGTAATGTGGTAACCGTGATGGTCCGCAAAGTTAAGTAGTAACCACCGTGATGGGCTACGGAATGGTCGCGTGTTCGTGGTGGTCCATTCTATCCGTGCGAGAATTTAACTTCTGTATGTTCTTGCCTGTGAGAGGCTAACATACGTGAAACGTGCTAGTCTATGAGCGACTGCACGTGTGCTGGTCTGTGAGAGACTGCACTGGTGTTGGTCTGTGAGCGACTGCACCTTGGTATACGTAAAATGTACTGGTCTGTGAGCGACTGCACGTGTGCTGGTCTGTGAGCGACTGCACTGGTGCTGATCTGTGAGAGATTGCACCATGGTCATGTTGGCCATTAAATTCTAACTTATATAAATCGTGATGGTCCGTGAGAGACTGCACGTGTGCTGGTCTATGAGCGACTGCACCTTAGTTATTCCAAGAAAATATGAACATTGGCATATACATATTGCATGAGGTGGTTGACCGGTGAGTCATGATTTGGATATGTGTTGACGAGTGAAAATTGATTATGTGTAAGTACCTTATGAAATCTGAGTTTTCTAATGAATTGTTGTGATTGTTGAATTGATGTTGTACTTACAACATGAATTGTTGTCATATATTTTCAAAAATGAGCATCCTTATTATCATCATTGTTATATAATATGCCATGAGTGTATCCGTCTCATCATACCTAAATATTATGTGTTAATTGTTAATGTCGGTCGGTGACCCTTTACTATTATTGTGGAAAATTGGGTTTTGCCCTCAGATGATACCCGAACTCGTACTACCGACGGTTACACTAATGACGGAGACGTAGTTAGTTTTCCTTGATCTTCACGTATGATGCAGTTGTGATCAACGCAGAGGGAAAGACAGCTGGGTGAAGACGAGACTTGTAGAGGATGCGGTGGAAACCGTGCTACTGTAGCTTAAGTGCATGATCAAACTAGACTTTTTGTATAGGGCCTAGTGTTGAAGGCTGTAATTATTTATTTTGGGATAACTGTATATTTTTCCGCACTCTGATAATATTTTGGTAGGTCCAAGATACAGCTTTTGGGATGTATTTTTGTTTTGGTATATTTTGAAAATCAATTTCCCAAAATTTTCTTATGTGGTTATAATCATGGCGTAATTAATTAATTACTTTTCCATTTTGGATTACAATGTCGAACGATTTTTAATTTGAATTGATTTTTAATCATTCTGAATTAAATTGATAAAAATTCTTTTACTTATTTTGGTAAAAAAAAATACATTCGCGCTGTGTTTTAAACTCGGGGTGTTACAATTGTGGTATCAGAGCATTTGGTTAAAGTTTTGAGTTAAAGCTCTGGTTAGATTATTGGTTTTGAGTCATTATCTGATCATGCGTGGGAGCAAGTAGTTAGAGTGTTAAGTCTTGTGTAAGTTGTGGTGTGACTAAAGTGATGATGGTTTTGTAGGAAACAATGCCTCAGAGGATAGACGACACTGCAAGAGTCAACGTCAGCCAGGAGGATAGGATGGCTGAAGCGATGAATAACATGGCTGCATCTTTTTCTACACAGACAGCTGCAAAGACTCAACGTGATCTAGAGAAAAGAGAAAGAAAGATTTGTGCTGCTGAATCAAGAGGATTTTCGTCATCATAATCCTCTAAAGTTCAAGGGTGATGAGGGTCCACAAAGAGCGGACCAATGGATTCAGGAGATGGAGAAAATCTTTGAAATGATTAATTGTTAGGCAGCGGTAAGGGTCAACTATGCTACATATCTGCTGATAGGGGATGCAGAGTATTGGTGGAGGAGTACAAGGCTACTGATGGGGTCAGTTCATGAGGAGGTGAACTGGGAGTCGTTCAAAAAGAAGTTTTCGGACAAATACTTCCCGATGCGCACTAGAACTAAGTTGGGTGATGATTTTCTGAAATAACATCAAGGAAACATGACGGTGGGTGAATATGCAGCCAAGTTTGAATCCTTGTCAAGGCATTTCTGATTTTTCCGTGAAGAGGTGGATGAACAGTTTATGTGTCATCAGTTCCAAAATGGACTGAAATATGAGATTCAAGACTCCGTTTTACCCTTGGGAATTCAAAGTTTCCAAGCATTAGTGGAGAAGTGTAGAGAACTTGAGGATATGAAGAACAGAAGGGCCAACAGAGGAGGGAACCTTAATTCAGGAGGGCCTAGTCGGATGCTAAGCCATATAACCGACCACAGAACAACAATAAAGGAAAGCAGGTTGCTAAGCCATATAACCAACCACAGAACAACAATAGAGGCCAGAATCGGTCGGGAAACAAGAATTTTGGATGACAATTGGGACAGGGAGTCCGATGTTTCCGATGTGGGAAAGAGGGACATATTGCTACTGCTTGTACCACAAAGGATCCTACATGTTTCAATTGCCAGAAACCAGGACACATTGCAAGGGATTGCCGGGTTCCGAAGGTGGAACCAACAGTGAACGCAACTAGGGCATCTCGTCCTATTATTAGGGGACGCGTCTATCACATGGGTGCTGAATGTAAGACCCTTCATTTTTAATTAAAATTATGGAATTAATTTTAATTGTATTTTTGGAGATATTTGTAAAATATTTAATATATGTATGTTTGAGTGAATATATATATATATAAATATTTATTTTGGAGGATGAAATAAAAATTATTGGATGAAGATTTAATTAATTTAATTATGAGTGATTAAATTAATTGGGCAGTTAATTGAGGATTAGTGGCTAATTACAAGCAATTAAGTGCTGAAGGATTCAGCATTATTTTAATATTATTTTTGAGTGAGGTGGCACCACAAAAGCCTATAAATAGGAGTGAGAAGGATGGTGAAATCAGAACACCATCCCTCCTTCTTCATAGCCCATACTGCATGTAATAGTGTTGCATGTAAAAGTACCCATTTCCCTCCCATTCTGTGTGTTGTTTCTGCCTTCCCCATTTCCAGTCACGATTTCAAAGTGAAAAAGAGGGAGTTCCTCAAAAACACCATTACTTGAAAATCCAAGCATCAAAACAGAAAACCCCCAGTATTAAAGTTAATCCCCACATCATTACGGAGCTAGAGAGCTCAGTTTTGTAGCAGCAAACGCAGGCTGCAGTTTCACCGGTTTTTGGCAAAACGGGAACGACAACAGAAACAAGAGAAACAGCAGAACACGCTACAAGGGTAAGGGCACCTTCCACTTTCTAGTTGCATTAGGGCTGTAAGTGCATAACTTTCATGGCATTACTAGTGTTTTCATTACTGTTTTGAAACTGGTTTGCCTGATGCTAGAAAGAAATGAAAAATGCATTTTTTGACGTTTTAAAAGCTCTGTGATGATGGCTGTTTGAGCTGAATGCACTAAAGTTGTGTTGTTTATGTGGGAAGTGGAAAATGTCTTGAAGGTTATTTCAAACATGATTTAAAAATGCATGTTCATAAAACTGTTTTGAAAATGGTTTTGAAATGCAAAAATGCATTCTGTTTGTGTTTTGCTGCTCTGTGATGCTGCATGTTATTATGATGTGTTGTGAAAGCTGAAATGCTTGCATATTATTCTGATGTGTTGTGAAAGCTGAAATGCTTGCATATTATTCTGATGTGTTGTGAAAGCTGAAATGCTTGCATGTTATTCTGATGTGTTGTGAAAGCTGAAATGCTTGCATGTTATTCTGATGTGTTGTGAAAGCTGAAATGCTGTATGATGTTCTGATGGTTTGAAAGTCTGGATGATTTGTTGTAGATGATCCTGATTCTGTTTCTGTTTTGAGTGATTCTGATGATGTTGATGATTTAAAAAAGAAAAGGGATTTTTAATGAGGAAAGTATTGTATGGAAAAAAGTGTTGAATCTGTTTTAATGTTGGTTGTTTGTTTTTAAAAGAAAACAGTTTGAAAAGGGTTGAAATCTCAGGAAAATTTCACTGGTTTTCGAAGGTATATTCGAATACAACAGGTGTGTATTCGACTACAACCTGTCAAGTTTCTGTTTTACCTAAGTTTTCAAACTTGTATTCGAATACGAGCCCCTGTATTCGAATACAGAGGAAGGATTTTTGCTTCTGACTTAGCATCTGTATTCGACTACGACCCTGTCGTATTCGAATACATAAGTGGGATTTTAACACTGTATTCGCATCTGTATTCGACTACAGGCATGCTGTATTCGAATACAGAATGAAGATTTTCACTAGTTTCAGCTTCTGTCTTCGAATACAATGGGTCAATATTCGAATACAGATTCGTGTTTTTCCAGAAGCACTGTTTTTAGCTTCTTAATTCGAATACAAGGAAGCTGTATTCGAATACATATTCGTGTTTTCCAGAAAATCAAGTTTTAAACACTGTGATATACATTTTAAAGTATTGAGAAACCTTGAGAAGGGTTAAAGTGATTTTAAATGGAGTTCTTGAAACATTTTGAAGAAGAGAGGATGAAGTATTGAAAACCTTTAATGATCTGGGAGAAAATGTTGAATTTTTCAAGGTTTTGTCTTCTGTATTCAACTATAGGCATGCTGTATTCAAATACATAATGTTAAAATTGCAGTTTCATGCTTCTGTATTCGAATACAAGGGGTTTGTATTCGAATACAGATTCGAGTTTCCAGAAATTCCAAGTTTTTAAGAGTGTTTTGTAAATCTTGAGTGTTTGGGGGATATTGGGAATGTTGTGGTGAATTAAAATGGAACTTTTGGTGATATTTTGAAGTTGTGATGATGAAGTTTTTAAGACTTTACTGATGAAATGAAAGATGTTGTTTTTGTGCACTAAGACTACCTCTGTATTCGAATACCAGAGGGCTGTATTCGAATACAGAGTGTGATTCTACACTGTTTTTGGCTTTTGTATTCGAATACAAATTCGTAAAATTCTAGAAAATCCCGTTATAAATACTGTAATTGAATTTTAAGAGTTTGGGAAAAACATTTCAAAAGTGTTAATGATTACTTGACTGTTTAATCATGATTGTGATGATGATAATTCTGACTGTGCTGAGATATTTTAAACATGATGAAAAGCATGAATTTTATGATTTTGCATACTGTTTCTAGAGAAGTGAAACACCGCATATTCATGCATTGCATAGTCAAGTGGTACCCTGGTCTGCACTGGTGCTGATCTGTTGAGCGATTGCACCCTGGTCTTGAGGGCCGTTAAAGTCAAACACATTGTGCTGGTCTGTTGAGCGACTGCACCTTGGTGATTCCAAGAAAATTGTATACATAAGCATATATATATTGCATTGAGGGATTGACCGGTGGGTCACTTTTGATTATATGATGAATGAATGGAAGTCGAATGTGTGTGAGTACTGTTTCAGAATCTGAATTTCTGAATTAATGATTGTGATTTGCTGAGGTGTTGTTTGTACTTACCACATATTGCATAATAATTGGTTGCTGTTTTTGAAAAGGCATATATGTCATTAAAATTCAAATGAGCATGATTATTTTCCTCATCATCATATGTTATACCATGGACATAATTGTTGCTGTGAAATATATGTTATGTGATTATTTGTTAATTTTGGTCGGTGACCCTTGCTATTATATTGTGGACTTTGGGCTTTGCCCTCAGATGCCCCCCAAACCCATGCCACCCGTGGGTACCCGAACGACGGAAACGTCGTTAGACTTCTTTCATTGCTATTCGCGCACTGCTTGGGTATTTGACCCCATCTCAAGCAGGGCAACTTACACGGGGTGGTTGGAGCGGACGAGCAGGACTAACGGCGTGGAGGATTTCGTAGAGCGCACTCATACGAGTATAGACTTTCCTGTGCCTTCCCGTCTGGTATTGGAGGCACACGGAATTTTCGACGATGCTAAGGAGTCCATTAGAGGGGTTGAGACGGAGGCCACCGTAGGAGTGGTGACTCCCAACCCGGTGATTGGAGGAGTTGTACATGAGTCTGAGGCAGAAGGGAAGACTGATGAGCCGAAGCTAGTAGCAGGTGAGATTCTGGGTCCGTCTAGGATCTCTGACGATTGTTATGAGATTCCAGCTCCGCCGAAGCGGGCGAGACTATGTATTGATCTGACTTCTGAGGAGACCGACCCCTCTCTGTATAATGAGGAGGAGGAGGAGGTCACGTCGAGGCGAGCGGCAGATTCGGAGAAGACTTGTTTGGGATGCGGAGGAAATCTGTGCTACTGTAGCTTTAGCGCATGATCAGTTAGACTTGATGTATTAGGATTTGAGCTGGAAATGTATTTTGTTTTTATTTTGAAAAACAATTGTTGTACTATTTATTCCGCACTCTAATATTGACTTTTGGGAATGTTATGACATTATTATCTTCCAAAAATGTTTTATTGTTTATCATTAAATTTCCATAATTAAGTAATTATTTTAATTCATTTCGAATTAATTTTGGAAAACTCATTTTAAATATTTATTTGAAGAAAAAAAAATGCACCCGCGCTGTGTTTTAAACTCGGGGTGTTACACTGAAGCTGGGAGTCAAGCTCCTAATTTAATCCAACAAGATTGCGAGATTGCAGGTAACACACTAACTGCACTTTTTGATTCGGGGGCAACCCATTCTTTCATTACTATGGACTGTGTGAATCGTTTGAAGTTATTTGTGTTTGCTTTACCTTTTGATTTGGTTGTTTCCACACCTGCTAAGACTTTGACCGTAAATTATGCATATTTACACTGTCCTGTAACGATTCAGAATTGAGATTTCTTGGTTAATTTAATCTGTCTACCCCTACAATCACTCGGGATCATTCTCGGCATGGATTGGATGTTGTATAATTACGTAGTCTTGGATTGTGCTCGCAAATTAGTTCTTTTCCCTGAACCTGGAGTCGTTCGGTATCTGGCTACTAACAAACTCGAAGTATCTCTGAGAGAAGGAACTCAGGGATTTTTATCATTGGCTAACGTGGAGACCAAGATGGATGTGAACATAGAAGATGTGGTGTTAGTCAAAGAGTATCTGGACGTATTTCCAATAGAAATTCTAGAATTACCCCCGGTAAGAGAGGTGGAATTCTTTATTGATCTACACCCAGGAACTGGACCTATTTCAATTGCGTCGTATCGGATGTCGCCATTGGAATTAAGCGAGCTTAAGGGTCAGATTGAAGGTTTGTTGGAGAAAGGGTTTATCAGACCAAGTGTGTCGCCATGGGGAGCTCCGGTGTTGTTGGTTAAGAAGAAGGATGGAAGTTCGCGCTTATGTGTGGATTATAGGCAACTTAACAAGGTAACTATTAAGAATTGTTATCCTTTACCACGCATCGATGATTTGATGGACCAATTGAGAGGAGCCGCCGTGTTTTCAAAGATCGATTTGAAGTCAGGATACCATCAGATTCGGGTGAGAGAATGAGATATTCAAAAGACTGCTTTCAGAACTCGTTACAGACATTATGAATATCTCGTTATGCCATTTGGAGTTAGGAATGCACCAGCGATTTTTATGGATTATATGAATAGAATCTTTAGCCCATTCCTGGATAAATTTGTTGTGGTGTTCATCGATGATATATTGATTTATTCAAGGGATGAAGAAGAACATGGATAGCATTTACGTCAAGTTCTTGAAGTTTTACGAGAAAAGCAATTGTACGCCAATCGGTCGAAGTGCGAGTTTTGGTTAGAGAAAGTGAATTTCTTGGGACATGTAATAACCAAAGAAGGAATCGATGTGGATCCAGCAAAGATTGAGACAATTCTTGCCTGGAAACAGCCTCAAACTATCACAAACATACGTAGTTTTGTCGGACTGACAGGATACTACAGGAGATTTATATAAGGATTTGCTAAGATTGTAGCTCCTTTGACACGACTTACCAGAAAGAATCAGCCATTTGCATGAACGGAGAAGTGTGAGATAAGTTTTCAGTTGCTTAAGGAAAAGTTGACAACCTCACCAGTATTAAGGAAAAGTTGACAACCTAACCAGTGTGAGGAAAGACCCTTAAATTTAAAATTAAATTAATGGATTTAATATTAAGTGTATTTTGAGGATATTTGTAAAATATTTAATATATGTATATTTTGTGTAAATATATATATAAATGTTTATTTTGGAGGTTGAATTAAAATTATTGGATGAAGGATAAACTAAATTTAATTACGAGTAATTAAATTATCGAGCAGTAAATTAAGAGGTTATCTGCTAATTGCGGCGAGACTGGTTAAGTGTTGGAGAGTCAAACAATATTATAATATTGATGTGTTGGGTGAGGTGGATCCTATGTGTCTATATATAGATGGGAGAGGCCAGAAACAGAAACAGAAACAGAACTAACACATTTCCTCCTCCCTTACTGCATGAAACAGTACCCTTCTCCTTCCTCTTCCCATTCAGTTTTCTGTGATCAGAAAAAGAAAAAGGTTGCTCAAAAGTGAGATTACTTGGAAATCCAAGCACCAAACCACCAAGTACCAAGAAAAAAAGTTGTTCCTCTCCTCATTACGGAGCTAGAGAACTAACTTTGGTAGCGGCAAACGGAAACTTCGCTGATTTTTGTCGCGGAAACTTGAACAAGAGCAGAAATGTAACAGAGGTAAGGGGCACCATCCACTTCCTAGTTTGCATTTTAGGGCTGTAAATGCATGTTTGATGTGTGATCATATTTGAGTTTCTGGTTTGAAAAACAAAACTATTGTGCATGTTGTTATAAAATGCGAAAAATGCATTCTGTTGATGTTTGATGATTTGTGATGATTGCTGCTTTGGCTGATACAACATTTCTGTTTTGGTTGTGTGGGAATACTGGGAAATGCTTTGCATGTTGTTTTGGTTGTGTAAGAATACTGGAAAATACTTTGCATGTCGTTTTGGGAATGATCAAAATGTAAATGTTTAAAAATACATGTTCTGTTTTGTGGTTGACAATTTGGTTTTGGTGATTCTGTTTGTTACTATGTTGATAACAATCTGGTGTTGGTGATTCTGTTTGTTGCTATGTTGAGAACAATCTGGTGTTGGTGATTCTGTGTGTTGCTATGTTGAGAACAATCTGGTGTTGGTGATTCTGTTTGATGCTATGTTGAGAACAATCTGGTGTTGGTGATTCTATTTGTTGCTATGTTAAGAACAATCCGGTGTTGGTGATTATGTTTGTTGCTATGTTGATAACAACCTGGTGTGATGATGGTTTCAAAAGAAAATGATTTAAAATGGTGGAAGTGTTTTTCTGGAAAATCTGTTGATAATGAAAAATGTTGAGTTTTGTGGTTTTTAAAAGAGTGGTGAAACGGTTTTGGTGTTGTGTTGGTTTTTCAAAGGAAAAAGTTTGAAAACATGTTGAAGTTTCAGGAAAATTTCACTAAATTCGAAGGTGTATTCGAATACAGCATGAGTGTATTCGAATACAGCTTGCAAAGCTTCTATTTTATTCAAATTTTTGAACTTGTATTCGAATACGAGCCTCTGTATTCGAATACAGATACGGGATTTTTGCTTCTGACTTAGCATCTGTATTCGGCTACGACCCTGTCTTATTCGAATACAAGATTGAAATTTTGCCACTGTATTCGCATCTGTATTCGAATACAACCCCCTCGTATTCGAATACAGAATGCTGATTTTTCACTATTTTTAGCTTCTGTATCCGAATACAAGGGAGCTGTATTCGAATACAGATTCGTGTTTTTCAGAAATTAAAGTTTTAGACACTGTCATATGAACTTTAAGAAATGGGGAAACATTGGGAAGGTTTGTGATAAATTAAAATGGAGATTTGAGATATTTTTGAAGTGGTGATGATGAAGTTCTTGAGATCTTTATTGATATTGTGAAAAATGTTGATTTTGCACTGTGTTAGCTTCTATATTCGAATACAAGGAAGCTGTATTCGAATACAGAGTGTAGATTTTGCACTGTTTTAGCTTCTGTATTCGAATACACGAAAGCTGTATTCGAATACAGATTCGTTTTTTCAGAAATCTCAGTTTTAAACATGTGTTTATGAACTTCAGTAGTTGGGGAAACATTGGGAAGACTTGTGATAAATAAAAATGGAGTTTTTGAGATAGTGTAAAGTGGTAATGATGAGGTGCTTGAATATCTTGTTGATGTGATGATAATGAAATTATTTGGGTTGAGATGGTTTTGGGGAAATGATGTGAATTTTGCTGATGTTGCATACTGTTTTCAGTGAAGAGAAGACATTTCATTTCCATGCATTGCATAGTCAGGTGGTGACCGCGATGGGCCACAGAGTAATGCATAAAACGTGATGGTCTGTTGAGCGACTGCACGAGTGCTGGTATGTGAGCGACTGTACTGGTACTGGTCTGTGAGCGACTGTACCTTGATATGAACAAAACGTGCTGGTCTGTTGAGCGACTACACGAGTGCTGGTCTAAGAGCGACTGCACTAGTACTGGTCTGTGAGCGACTGTACCTTGGTATACGTGAAACATGCTGGTCTGTTGAGCGACTGCACGAGTGCTGGTCTGTGAGCGACTGCACTGGTGCTGATCTGTGAGCGACTGCACTAGTACTGATCTGTGAGCGACTGCACCATGGTCATGTTGGCCATTAAAGTCTAACATATGAAAATCATGCTGGTTTGTGAGCGACTGCACGTGTGCTGGTCTGTGAGCGACTGCACCTCGGTAATTCCAAGAAGTTGAGTACATGAGCATATACATATTGCATCGGGGTGGTTGACTGGTGAATTATGATTGGATATGATGTTGACAGGTAAAAATCGATGTGTGTAAGTACCGTATGAAATTTTGAATTTCTGATGAATTGGTGTGATTGCTGAATTTATATTTGTATTTACAAATTGATTTTTATGTTAAATTGGTTGCTGTTTGAAAAGGCATACATGTCATGAAATTTCAAAATGAGCATCCTTATTTATCATCATTGTTACATAACATGCCATGAATATGCTTGTTATTATTGATATAAATGCTATGTGGTATTTGTTAATTTCGGCCGGTGACCCTTTACTATTATTGTGGAAAATTGGGTTTTGCCCTCAGATGATACCCAAACCCGTCCCACCGACGGTTACACTAACGACGGAGACGTCGTTAGTTTCTCCTGATATTCACGAACGGAGTATTCGTGGACAACGTAGAGGGACGGACGACTGGGGTAAAGACGAGACTTGTGGAGGAGGCGGTGGAAATCACTTGTTACTGTAGCTTAGTGCATGATCAGATTAGACTTTCTGTATAGGGCCTAGTGTTGAGGGCTGTGTTCACTTATTTTGGGATTATTGTGTATTTTCTTTCCGCAACTCGGATAATATTTTAGATTGGGATAATTGTATATTTTCCGCACTTTGATAAATATTTTGGTGGGTCCAGGATACAGTTTTGATGTATCTTCTTTTTTTGAAAATCAATTTCCCAAAATTTTCTTACCTGGTTATAATCATGGCGTAATTAATTAATTACTTTTAGTCGTTTGGATTACGACAAATTATTTTAATAAATGACTTAATTTTATTTTAATTCCGCTGAATTAAATTCTGAAAATTCATTTATTTATTTTGGTAAAAAAAAATACACCCGTGCTGTATTTTAAACTCGGGGTATTACAATTGTGGTATCAGAGCATTTGGTTAAAGTTTTGGGTTAAAGCTCTGGTTAAATTATTGGTTTTGAGTCATTATCTGATCATGCATAGGAGCAAGTAGTTAAAGTGTCAAGTCTGGTGTAAGTTGTGGTAGGACTGAAGTGATGATGGTTTTGTAGGAAACAATGCCTCCAAGGAGAGACGACACCACAAGAGCCAACGTCAGCCGGGAAGATAGGATGGCTGAAGCAATGAATAACATGGCTGTGTCTGTTGCTGCACAGACGGCTGCGAAGACTCAACGTGACCTAGAGAAAAGAGAAAGAGAGATTCGTGCTGCTGAATCAAGAGGACTAGAGGATTTTTTGCGTCATAATCCTCCCAAGTTCAAGGGTGATGAGGGTCCAGAAAGAACAGACCAATGGATTCAGGAGATGGAGATAGTCTTTGAAATGATTAATTGTCAGGAAGCGGTAAGGACCAACTATGCTACATATCTGTTGATAGGAGATGTAGAGTATTGGTGGAGGAGTACAAGGCTACTGATGGGGTCAGCTCATGAGGCGGTGAACTGGGAGTCGTTCAAAAAGAAGTTTTTGGACAAATACTTCTCGATGAGTACTAGAACTAAGTTGGGTGATGATTTCTTGAAATTGCACCAGGGAAACATGACGGTAGGGGAATATGCAGCTAAGTTTGAATATCTATCAAGGCATTTTAGATTTTTCCGCGAAGAGGTGGATGAACAGTTTATGTGTCATCGTTTCCAAAATGGACTGAAATATGAAATTCAAGACTCCGTTTTGTTGGAACCAAGTTGTTTCTTGCAATTAAAGTTTTGATGTTAACAAATGTATTTTATGAAAATAACATATTTGACTTAGAAGAAGAATGAAAAATGTCATCAGAAGAATAGATTAGAAGATGACGTCACCAGAGGATGACGTCACTAGAAGCAGAAATCAGAAGATGACATCACCAGAGGATATCTCCAGAGGATATCGTCAGATGAATCTGTCAGGGAAAAATGCTCAAAACAGAATTGGAGAAAAAAGCTCAAAACAGAATCTGAGAAAAATGCTCAAAACAGAATCTGAGAAAAATGCTCAAAATAGAATTGGAGAAAATGGCTCAAATCAGAATCTAAGAAAAATGCTCAAAACAGAAGCGGAGCAAAATGCTCCAAAGAGATCAGTGAGCAAAAGACTCAAAACAGAATCTGAGCAAACTACTCCAGAATATTCTCAAAACAGATTAATCGAAATATACTCCAGAAGAAAAGTATCAGTGAAGTTCAAAAGTTCAACTATAAATAGAGACTTAATGCTGAAGAATAAAGCATTGAAAAACACAAGAACTCAAGCTTCAATTCAAAGTTATATGAGAGTTCAAAAGAGAGAAAAACAAATGAGCAAGAGCAATATTTTCTAAGTGTTTTCGAGAGAGAAATACAGTGCAACAATCAGCTTTCCAGAAGCAATAAAAGAGTGCAAAAATAAGTGCAGCAAACAGCTTTCCAGAAGCAACGTTGCAAAGTTCCAAACCTTTATTATAGTGGTGTAGATTCCTTCTTCAATTTGGGGTTGTTAGATTGGTAGGAGAAGACATGGCTGGTTTAGTCAAGGTGTTGTTATTCCTCAAAAGTCTGAGGTTGTCAGGCTGTTTGAGAAGACTTAGCTGGTTTAGTTAAGGTGTTGTTGTTCCTCAAAAGTCTGGGGTTGTCAGGCTATTTGGGAAGACTGACTTGAAGGGTCAGTGGTGTTGTAATTCAAAGGAGTTTGAATTAGTGAAAAGGCCTTCTAGAGGAAGGGACTGGACGTAGCCTAGTTAACGGTGAACCAGTATAAATTGATGTGTTATTATGTTATTATTATCCGCTGCTGAATCTGATTAGTTATTTATCGAATAATTCAAATCAACATTTAACAAAACAGCAAAAGTAATTAAGTTTGACAAACAAAATTCAACCCCCCTTCTCGTGTTTGCACCTTCAATTGGCATCAGAGCTCGGTCTCAAGGCTGAGCACTTTACAGTGTTTGAGGAAAGATCCAAGGGATCAACATGTCCGGATTCAATGAAGAAGCTATTGGAGGAAACATCAACAGACCACCTCTGTTTGATGGAGAACGATTTGAATACTGGAAGGACAGGCTGAGAAGTTTTTTTATTTCACAAGATCCTGAACTTTGGGACTTGGTGGAAGATGGTTATACTGCTCCAGAAGATACTGATGGTATTAAAATTTCCAGAAGAGATATGGATGCTGATCAGAAGAAGATGTTCAAGTTGCATCACAAATCGAGAACGTTCATGATCAATGCAATCACGTTCAAAGAGTTCGGCAAATGCACTAACAGAGAAACAGCAAAGAGCATCTATGATAGTCTAATTCTGACTTACGAAGGCAGTAAGCAAGTCCAAGAAGCAAAGGCTAACATTCTAGTCAAGAAGTACGAGTTATTCAAGATGGAAGAAGATGAAGACATTGAAACTATGTTTTCCAGATTCCAGACTCTAGTATCAGGATTAAGGGTACTAGAAAAGAGCTACACTACTGCTGATCATGTAAAGAAAATACTTAGAAGTCTGACAATCAAGTGGAGACCAAAGATTACTGCTATTCAGGAAGCTAAAGATCTGAATACTCTAAAGTTGGAAGAATTAATCAGCTCTCTCAGATCACATGAAATTGAGTTGGAAGAAGATGAACCCAAGAAGAAGAACAAAACTCTAGCACTGAAATCCAAGCAAAAGAAGGCTATAAAAGCAACATCAGAAGATAGTGATTCAGACGATCAAAGTCTGAATTCAGAGGAAGAATAGATTGCTTTCTTATCCAGAAATTTCAGAAAGATGTGACACAACAGAAGAAAGAAATTTTCCCAAAGATATTCCAAGCAGTACAACAAAGAAAGTGATGATACACATGACAAGAAAGATATCATCTGCTACGGATGCAATGAATCTGGACATATCAAGTCAGAATGTTCAAATATGGAGAAAGGGAAGTACCAGAGGAAAGATTTCAGAACTAAGAAGAAAAGCATGATGGCTACATGGGATGATTCTGATGAATCTTCTGAAGATGAACAAGCAGATTTGGCTATGATGGCTCACACCAACTCTGGATCCAACACAGAATCTGATTCTGGAAGAGAATTAGAAGACGATGAAACTGAGGTATATTCTGAATTCACTCGATCTGATTTGATTATTGTTCTGAATGATTTTTTAAACTGTAATTACAAATTATCTTTAAAACTGAAAACTCTTAAGAAAGAAAATACAAATCTAACAGAAGAAGTTAATGTTTTAAAAAATCAGATTGCAGAATTTAAAACAGAAAGTGTCATTCTTGAAACTGATATTGCAGAATTGAAAACAGAGAATGTATGCTTGAAAAACAGTTTTGCGGAACTTAAAGATGAAAGTTTAAATCTGAAAAATAATCATAATTCAACAGCAATTGAAAATACCACAAGTAATTCTGATATGCATGAACAAGTTCTTCAAGAATTTCTTGATAGTGGTATGGAAAGAAGCAAATATGCTTCTATGATTTATGGAGTCAGTAGAAACGGAAATAGAGGTATAGGATTTGAAGAAACAATAATTAAACCTAAACCTATATTTAAACCTGTTTCCTCTGATATAGTGTGTACTGGTTGTTACAAGAAAGATCATTCCAAAGTGTCTTGTCCTATGCTAAATATTGTTTGTTAAAGGTCTTAAACATAACTTGTTGAGTATAAGTCAGTTAAGTGATAACAATTATGATATTATATTCAATCAAAAGACATGCAAGGCAATCAGTCAGAAGGATGGATCTGTGCTTTTCACAGGTCAGAGGCAAAATAATATTTATAAAATAAAATCTGTTCAGTCTAGGAAAGCAAGAGGTTAAATGTCTTATGTCAGTAAATGAAGAGAATTTAATGTGGCACAAAAGATTAGGTTATGTTAATTTTAGATCAATTTCAGAATTGAACAAACTTAAGTTAGTAAGAGGTCTACCTAATCTTAGTTACAAAACTGAAATCTTGTGTGAAGGCTGTCAAAAGGGAAAACAAACCAAAAGTTCATTTACTCCTAAGAAATCAGTAACTACATCAAAGCCTCTTGAACTTCTGCATATGGATCTGTTTGGACCAGTGAAAGTAGTATCTCTAAATGGAAAGAAATATGGCTTTGTTATAGTAGACGATTACTCTAGGTGGACATAAGTAAAATTTCTAAGAAGTAAAGATGAATCCCATACTGTATTTATGACATTTTGTAAACAAGTCATGAATGAAAAAGGTTTTAAGATAGTGTCAATTAGAAGTGATCATGGAGGAGAATTTGAGAACAAATTCTTTGAAAGTTTCTGTGATGAGAATGGAATCTCTCACAACTTTTCTTCTCCTAGAACACCACAACAGAATGGAGTTGTAGAAAGAAAAAATAGATCACTCCAAGACATGGCCAGAACTATGTTAAATGATTTAAATGTTGCAAAACATTTTTGGGCTGAAGCAATCAACACTGCATGTTATATTCAAAATAGAGTCTTTATTAGATCTATGTTGAATAAAACACCATATGAATTGTGGAAAGGTAAAAAGCCTAACATTTCTTATTTTAAACAATTTGGTTGTATCTGTTATATGCTAAATACTAAAGATATTCTTGGTAAGTTTGATTCTCGATCTCAAAAGTGTATCTTCATTGGATACTCTATAAGATCTAAAGCTTATAGGGTGTTTAATACTGAAACTCATATTGTAGAGGAATCTATACATGTTAAATTTAATGACAAATAGCTTGACACTGCAAAGTCAAAGCAAGATGTTGATATTACAGATTTAACACAACCAGAGGAATCAAAAACAGACAAACTAGCAGAAGCAGATAAACCAGCAGATTTTGGAGAACTGAAGGATACAAGCAAGTCAGAAGCATGTGATACATCTTCAAAGGATGAATCTGATCAAATCAGAACCAGTCATGAGAAGTCAGAAGAGAAATCTGGATGGAAATACTAGTCATCTCATCCTGAAAATCTGATCATTGGAAGTGGAAGTGATTCTTTAAGAACCAGATCATCATTAAAAGATATAAGTCTGTTTGGTTTAATCTCATCGATTGAGCCTACATCTGTTAGTGAAGCATTGGCAGATGATGGATGGATTATTGCAATGCAGGAAGAGTTAAATGAATTTAAGAGGAATGATGTGTGGGATCTAGTTCCAAGACCAGAGAAGAACATTGTGGGAACCAAGTGGGTCTTCATAAATAAGCTAAATGAAAAGGGTGAAGTAGTCAGAAACAAGGCAAGGCTTGTGGCACAAGGTTACAGTCAACAAGAGGGCATTGATTACACTGAGACATTTGCTCCAGTGGCCAGGTTAGAAGCTATTCGTATCTTATTGACCTTTGCTGCAAATAATAATATCAAATTATTTCAAATGGATGTTAAAAGTGCTTTTCTCAATGGTTATTTGAGTGAAGAGGTATATGTTAAACAACCTCCAGGTTTTGAAAATTCTGAATTTCCAAACCATGTCTTTAAACTTAGAAAATCCTTGTATGGGTTAAAACAAGCACATAGAGCATGGTATGATAGACTCAGTAATTCATTGTTGATGTGATGATAATGGAATTACTGAGATGAGTTGAGATGGTTTTGAGGAAGTGATGGAATGGCTGAATTTTGTTGATGTTTGCATACTGTTTTCAGTGAAGAGAAAACATTGCATGTCTATGCATTGCATAGTCAGGTTGTGACCGCGATGGGCCACAGAGTAATGCAGTAACCGTGATGGTCCGCGAGGTTAAGTAGTAACCACCGTGATGGGCTACGGAACGGCCGCGTGTTCGTGGTGGTCTATTCTATCCGTGCGAGGATTTAACTTCTGTATGTTCTGGCCTGTAAGAGGCTAACATAAGGGAAACGTGTTGGTCTGTGAGCGACTGCACGTGTGCTGGTCTGTGAGAGACTGCACTGGTGCTGGTCTGTGAGCGACTGCACCTTGGTATACGTAAAACGTGCTAGTCTGTGAGCAACTTGCACGTGTGCTGGTCTGTGAGAGACTGCACTAGTGTTGATCTGTGAGAGATTGCACCATGGTCATGTTGGCCATTAAAGTCTAACTTATATAAATCGTGTTGGTCCGTGAGAGACTGCACGTGTGCTGGTCTGTGAGCGACTGCACCTTGGTTATTCCAAGAAATTATGAACATTGGCATATACATATTGCATGGGGTGGTTGACCGGTGAGTCATGATTTGGATGTGTTGACGAGTGAAAATTGATGTGTGTAAGTATCTTATGAAATCTGAGTTTTCTAATGAATTGTTGTGATTGTTGAATTGATGTTGTACTTACAACATGATTTTATATTAATTTGGTTGCTGTTTTGCAAAGGTACAAATGTCATATATTTTCAAAAATGAGCATCCTTATTATCATCATTGTTATATAATATGCCATGAGTGTATCTGTCTCATCATACCTAAATGATATGTGTTAATTGTTAATTTCGGTCGGTGACCCTTTACTATTATTGTGGAAAATTGGGCTTTGCCCTCAGATGATACTCGAACTCGTACTACCGACGATTACACTAACAACGGAGACGTCGTTAGTTTTCCTTAATCTTCATGTACGGAGCAGTTGTGATCAACGCAGAGGGAAGGACAAATGGGTGAAGACGAGACTTGTAGAGGATGCGGTGGAAACCGTGCTACTGTAGCTTTAGTGCATGATCAAACTAGACTTTTTGTATAGGGCCTAGTGTTAAGGGTTGTAATTATTTATTTTGGGATAACTGTATATTTTTCCGCACTCTGATAATATTTTGGTGGGTCCAGGATACAGCTTTTGGGATGTATTTTTATTTTGGTATATTTTGAAAATCAATTTCCCAAAATTTTCTTACGTGGTTATAATCATAGCGTAATTAATTAATTACTTTTCTATTTTGGATTACGATGTTGAACGATTTTTAATTTGAATTGATTTTTAATCATTCTGAATTAAATTGAAAAAAATTCTTTTACTTATTTTGGTAAAAAAAAATACACTCGCGTTGTGTTTTAAACTCGGGGTGTTACAGAAAAGATTCAGATCAATGGTCAAGATTTAAGTATATGGCCCGGTGTTGGCCGAGATCAGAAGATCAGACCATGGCCTAGTGTTGGCCGAAATCAGAAGGTCAGAACGTGTGGTCCAGTATTGGCCGAGATCAGAGGATCACAGCAGATCAGTTTGCAAGTCCAGGTTGACCGAGATCAGAAGATCAGAAAGTGTGGTCTAGGGTTGGCCGAAATCATAGGATCACAACAGATCACTTAGTATGGTCCAGATGTGGACAAGAGCAAAAGATCAAAGGGTTCAGATTTAATCATGATGATAATCGGTGGAGATTTGATTAAATTTGATCAAAGTATTAAAAAGGATTTGATACATAAATAAATTGAAGTCTTGTGGAATTTAGAAGCTATTGGCGGGAAGAAAGATTTGTTCCAGAATTAATTAAAGTCAGAATTGGTTAAAGTTATTTTTGAAAGGCAATCTGGAGCAGAAAAAGATATATTTTTTCTTTAAAGTGAAACCCAATTGGACAAGTTATTTTTGCAAGAGAATCCAGCAAGATACAGCTCGAATTTAAGCTTGGAAGAGGCCCTAATCTGCATCTATAAAAGAAGGCTCAAGGCAGAAGACTTTGCATCGAAAATACTTGAGAGTCATACACTTCCAAACAGAGTTAGCAGCGGGTTTTAGTTTATTTTCAAAATCCATTTACAACCTATTGGTTTGTAACCAGGAAACAAGTCTACCAAATGTTAGGTTTTTTTAGACTCTAGAGAATCCATTTTATTGTTTATAGCTTCTTGCCATAAATCTACATCCAATGACGACAAAGCTTCTTTAAGATTTGCAAGATCCTCTTCTAAATTATATGTCGTATATTTGGGTCCTAATCTTTAGCAACTCTGACTCTCTTACTTCTTCGAGTTTCTATTTCGCCTTGTTTATTGCTTTAAGTACGTCTTTTCACAGGAACGTGACTTGGTTCGCTGCCCCTGCTATTTCTCGATTTCAAAGGGAATTTATTTTCATAGAAGTCAACATCATTTGACTATATGATCACTTTCGCATTTAGGTCATAAAACCTATACGCTTTACTGTTTACTGCATACCTAATGAATACACATTCATATGCTCTACTGGTGAATTTAATTTGCTTAGGATTGGGGATTTTGACATAAGCTAGACAGCCTCATGTTCGAAGATAAGACAAGTTTGATTGTCTTTTCTTTATTATCTCATAAGGAGATGTTTTGCTTTTAGATTTTGGATCTCTATTCAAAACATAGATAACAATCAAAATAATTTCCCCCCACCAATGAGATGCAGCACCAGAGTTAAGCATAATAGCAACAACTAGTTCAGTAAGAGTTCTATTCTTTCTTTCATTTCAAGTGAATAAGGTGATGTGGTTTCATGTATAATTTGTTGCGTTTTATAAAACTCATTAAATAAACTAGTATCATACTTTGTTCATCTATCACTACGAAATCTCTTAATCTTTTTACATAATTGATTTTCAATTTCAGTTACAAATATCCTAAACATGTTAAGCTCTTCACTTTTATTTTTCATTAGATATACAAAAGTATACTCAAAGCAATTGTCAATAAAAGTGATAAAATAACGTTTTTCATTTCTTGTTAACGTCTCATCAAGTTCACATGTATTAGAGTGTACTAAATCTAAAGACTCAGATTCTCTAACTATAGATTTATGTGAACTCTTTTCTATTTTAGCTTAACTACAAAAGTCACATTTTTTTTCAAAATAATTTAAAGATAACATTGGTATTAAACCTAAGTTATTTAAGTTTGAAATTACATGTTTGTTCATCATGACAGAGTCTAGCATGCCAAATATTAAAATCACACAACATGTAAACAATACGAGACATTCTTAATTTCAACATTAAACTTAAACATGCATCAGGTGTACCATTTGCCAACAAAAATATCATATTTGAAATTAGTGTACAATCTGCCCTCTATAGAGTAAGTAAACTTGCCTTATTCTGAAAAAAAATCATAAACAATATTTTTTTTCTTCTTATCTCTAGAGACATGTTATCATACTCTTTAGAGAAAATTATTTTGTTTTATGCTCGAGAGATTTTTTTTAAATCCGTTCCAACATGGGTAGTTTGTCGATTATAACAATCAATTTAAAATTCATATAAAGTCATACCTTAAGAGATGATCTCATGAACTGTCTTTTGAATTTCACAAGAGTGAACCTCCACGGATCTGTCATCTGATACATTAATACTTGAGGTAACGGCTACATCACACTTTTTAGCTCCAACTTCCTCGGTATCATATTTCTTCTTTATAGCATCCCAAACCTGTCTAGCAGTATTGTTGGAACTGTAGAATTCATACAGATCATCAACAAGTCCATTAAGAATATAATTTTTATAAAGGTAATCATTACCCTCCCAATTCTTCAGCTTTCTTATCCTTTTTTGTTTGCCTCAAAGAAACAGATTCAGTAACGTCTTCGGTTGACATGGCAGAAGGAAACCTCTTAAAATTGTTGTTTTTGAATTTCGAAAACTGTTAAAAAATCAATTTATGTCACCGAAGATATTACTGGGTTGAGTCGCGGACTAGGTCGCTCTCTTTAATACGTTTCGCGACACTGCCCAAATTGTGCAAGATAGACTATCAACCACGACGTCCCCAAGATAAAACAACACGGATTTACTGTATCAGAGTTCCACTGCACTGTAGAAAACCGTTCTAGAATTACACCGTCAATATGACGGTTAAAGCCATGACGATTAAAGTCACTCTCAATATGGCGGTTAAAGCCACTCTCAATAAAAGGAGCAATGGTATTATGACCACTCAAAAATCGAAAGGACTACGATATAAAAACCACTCTAAAAGAAGTGGTATTAGAAACACTAAAAATCAAAACAACTATGACATAAAAACCGCTCTAAATGAAGTGGTATTAGAAACACTAAAAATCGAAGGGACAAAAAGAAAGGGGAAAAGTGACTCGAAAATAATCGAGCAAAATATAAGAGAGAGAAAAGAGAATGTTGCGAAATATATCCAACTTTAGTGTGCTTTTCACAATAAACTGACACTCTTTATATAGTGATGGAAGCAAATCCACATATGTTTTTTATCCAATGTGGGACTTCAACAAAAGTTTTAAAATCTTTATATAGTGATGAAAACTACTCAACATATAAGATTTTTCCAATGTGAGACTTCAACAATTTTTAAATTCACACATTATGTTCCAACAAAAACTAATGCATGCACTTTTGTATATTGTTTGCGAAGTTGTAAAGGAAGGGGGAATATACAGAATGAAGCAACATCTTGCAAGAGTAAAGAGCACCGTAAGCTCAGTAAGTGCTCTTTAATGTTTTATATTTACATTGTTATGCATGTTTCTTCCCTTATGTAATACAATGCATTTATTGTAGATGAACGGTGAAAAATGTATGGGATAGCGCACCAATTTTGTAAAATTGGCAATTTGTGTTCTTAGTCACACACTTCTTTTGAACGTATCCATACAAAGAGAATGAATAGACTTGAACATCCAAGAATTAATGATCTTGATGAATAGATACAAAAGAATTTATGGAAAATCAAACAATTACTGTTTCCGTTTAATGTATATAATAACATCTGAATTTGGTATTATGTTTTATTGTAGGTGGAAGCCCAAAAAGTTATGTAATGATTCCATTGATTGTGAATCCATTAACAAAATTGATTTATGGGTGTTTAAGGAAGAAGCAACTCTTGAATTTGATAATATGAGATTGGGGGTATTCTTTATCATGTTAATGCAATTCTAATAGTTGATGATTCATTGATAAGTAATCAAGGTTAATATTTAGTTGTGTTCTGTATTAATTTACTTAAAAGTTGAAACAATCAAATTTACTTTTCAACTTGTTTGTTACTCTTTTTTTTTGTGTGAAACTTGTTTGTTATTTAACTAGGTAATGAAGAACTCGATACTACATCATTTCATGTTGAAGGAGATGATGCTGGTTCAAATAAGGAAGCTGAAGATGTTCTCATTCCCAATGTCATACTTGAATATGAAGAAACAAACCTCAATGACTATGATGATTGATAGTTTGTAACTTTACATCAACTATTTAATTTTTATGTTGTTAATGGATGTTTTTTGTGTTATTTTATGTTGGTGTGCATGACCATGATATAAACATAATAAAATAGAGCTGAATATGAATAAGATAAGATATAGACATAATAAAAGTTATTATATAATGAATTTGATACTCATGTGTTAACATTATTTAAATAATAAAATTATTTTGTGAAATAACTGCACATTTTTTTCTAAATTAATTTTTAATATTTTTAATTTTTATTAACAAAAAAATACTTAAAAAATATATTTAATTTAAAAAAAATTACAAAATTCATTGATACAACTAAATAAATAATTTCAATTTAAAAAAAAATATATTGTCTAACTAAATAATTCTATTATATGTGTTAGATAAGTTAAATAAAGACATGAGATATATTTATGTAAATGAAAAAACTAACCTTGCAAGAAAATTTTATTTAATGTTAAAATTTAAATTAATATTCCTATTTTAATTTAAAATCAAATTATTTTTATTTATATTTTTATTTTATTAAATTTCAATTTTTTATATTTTAAATGATATTTTATAGAAGTAAATCATTAAAAGATTGTTCTAATTCTAATATGATGGTTTCAAATTTAAAATAAAGATTTTAAATAAAGACTGAACATAAATTTCAAACTTAACTTATTATATTATGATGTGTCATCAAACAAAGAAGTTAGAACAATATATGATACAATTATCGAATCATATCTCTTATCCTACAAGAAAATATAATTATATAATTTAATTGATTCAACTTTCATGTTTAATGTGTTGAATTTATATGTTGACTTATGACATCTATGAACTTTAGACCAATAAGTACATTAATTCAATGAAAAATCGAGTTGAACTTATGTAACAATTCGAATCAAACTCTCTCTCTAAAAATCTCATTTAACTTGAGCATTGAAATCTTTACAAGTGGACACCACCCCACGTTCTAGGAATTGACATCCTCATCCTCATTATACGCCAAATTTTTTTCTTATCTACCACTCGACACTTCACCATGAAATTCTCCGTTCACGCACAAACTCAATGAATCAGTAAAGTATTATATTGTCAATGGAAAGTTATTAAATTAGTATATATATATATATATATACTCACATTTAAATTGATATAAGAAAAATTGTAAACTAATAAAGAAAACAATTAAAAACAGTACAAAATTAATTTTATTATAGGATTAAATGAGTTTTTAATTTTTATAAAATTATTGTATTTTATTTTTTGTCTCTATAAATTTATTTGCACTTTTTAATCTCTGCTGAAGAGACTAACATTAAAAAGTGTGATATTTTTATGATTAAAAAGTGATATTTTTATGATTAAAAAGTACAACTGTTTTTATAAAAACTAAAAATAAAATACAATAATTTTATAAAAATTAAAAATTTATTTAATATTTTATTATATATTTATATGGACCATGGTAAAAACAGAAAGATAAGATAAAAAGCTGCTAAACGGACAATTACAACAACTTGTGCAAGCATAGCAAGTGGCTATCAATTATTTTATTCCTCAAATATTTTGAGACAAACAAATGTAACACAAAACCTCTTAAAACAAACCCTAAAATCTTGGAGAACCATATATCCACGCCTATTTAATAACCAACCAAGTATCATTTTTCCCAAAATAACTCCAAACCATGTCTTTAAAAGCACATGGCTACATTCTCATTCTTCCTAAGACCCTTGAACCAAACACAATACCATAAAAAACACAATTTTCCTCTATACTAAGTTCACATATTTCATTACAACATCATGGACATGAAGAAGGTTACATGTGTTGTTCTCGTTGCCGTTGCCTCAATGAGTGCAACATTGGCAGCTTCCGAGGTTCCTGCAGCGGCCCCTGCCCCTACCAATGGTGCGTCGACAACTGTTGTTGGGTCTTTGGTCGGTGTCTCGTTGTTGTCTTTCTTTGCCTTGTTCTATTAAGCTAAAAAAAATATGTGAAAGGAAATATAGGGAGAGAAGTTTATACAACATATGTAAATTATATGGAATAAAGAGTGGTAACCATGCATAAAAAAAGTGACCATACTTAGGTGTATTGATATATATGTTATATTTTTTGTAACTTGAAAATGTAAAATAAATTTGTTTTTCATAGTTATGTACAAATATGTGCCATTATTGTGTAGAGTTAAAGAGTTTAAGGCTATGTCCTAGAAGTATAAAAAGAATATACACATGTTTTAAATCATATTTTATGACATTTAACACAACCACATCATAATAAAATGTGATTAAATATTTGCGTAAAATTCTTTACACCGTTAATAAATATCAATCAATTTAAAATTCTTTTGCTTTGTAAAATTAATCAAGTTATCTTCTAATAAATCCACCAAATAAATAAAACTAGAAGGGAAGGGCATTTCTAATTCTAAGTTTGAGGAGGGGACATGATAATAATATTAAATTTCATATAATCAAACGTCCATATAACTTACACAGAAAAACACCAATGAACATATAACCCTTTCTCAAAATAATATAATTCAAGCCATTTACTTACATGAAAACAATCACCATGAAAAAATTTGCAAGATGTTAATTTCTGGCCTCCAATTTTCAATCAAGCAAGAGTCTCAAAAAAACACTCACGTAACTTTTGGAGACACATTTTTCTTACAATAATCAATGATTGATGAGAAGAACCTCTCACAAAGTAGGTTTTCGGGTGAATTTTTTGTGGCAACATGAGGCTTTTTGTCAGCCATATAGCTGTTTCTCTGGATGAAATCACGTCTTCTCCGAACGGTCGTAGTACAACATGCATAGTGAATTAACAATCCTTGTATAAGAAAAACGAGTTTGAGTTTGTTGCGATTAAATTATTTGAGTTTATCCACTAGCTTAAGTACTTGTAAGATTATTTGAGAGAGTTAATAAAAACAACTTATATGTCCATAAACTATTTTCTACTTATTATTATAAATTTTCTAAAATAGCTTATAAGAAAACAGGGAGACTATATTTTTTTTGTTGTAGTTTTAGTTCATCTATTGTTATCAATTTACGAAATTTGTCACCCTATTTTAAAAGTCGACAATTTTGGTCTCTTATTCGTATTTTTCAACTAAAAAATGACAATTTGACATATTTTAAATGACGTAACAAATAATTTTATGATATAAAACTATGTAGATGTATTAATTATTCACATGTCATTGATTATATTACAAATATGAAAAAAATTGAAGTTAAAATTTAAATTTTTACAGTATTTTATTATGATTTCATAAGTGTTAATCATTCTACATAACCATATCAAATATCACATTATTTAAAACATGTCATATTGCCTTTTTTAGTTAAACAATCAGAGGAAGTTACCAAAATTGTCGACTTTTAAAATAAAAAACTGATTATGTAAATAAATAAAAATAAGGGAACTAAAACTGCAGTTAAATCTATTTTTTTTTAAATAAATGATACATAAACAGTAATATGATAAAGACTTAATTAATCTGCTTATACAATATGTACATATATCAACTAAGTCAAGCGTTGCGTGGTTTCCAGCCTTAATGCTTATTTTATTTCTTACTTGAGGTTATAAAAAGAACACACATTTGAAGTTTTAGAATCCGAAGGGGTCAATCAAGAACATCAAATTCAAGAAATGAATTCAATTTGAGTTTAATCATATCTTTTCTAGTCTTTGTCTCTGTACACAAGTAATGTTCCTTCTGGAATTAAGTCATATATAGACGACTGATATAACTAAAGAAAATATGAAGCATAACCAGATATAGATCTCTATATAATAAGTCATCATGGATTCATGAAAAAGAAGAAAAGAAATCATGGCAATTAATATGTTATATCATTCTAACAAATTTTAAACGAATGAAATTTATGATCTTAATAAAATTTCAAAAATTATGTTTGCAATAATCTTTCTCATACTTGGGGTTAGTTAACTTAAAAGATATTACATGGATTAATTAAGCAGGACCCAACTCATTGGACTTTGGTTCTTTAATTGGACTAACTTGAGCCCAAAATTCTTGACTTTTTATTTAATTTTAAATTCCGTTAATATAAAATTCCAATTTGATAGTTAAAAATGAAATTAATGATATTATTGGAAGCAATTTGATAATATTCTTTACATATTTTAAACAAATGTTAGAGGGAACTGAGTAACCACCTAGGTTCCAAATTATTAAGCCCAACCACATATGGATTGTACGGGCCAATTGACCCCTAGCTCATTTTTTAATATTAAAAACTTAAAATTTAAAAAGTATAACAATATTAATTAGATGAATAAAATGCATCACATAAATATCTTTAAGTTTTAATTCAATAAGTAAATATTAATATTGTTAAGTTGAACGTCTGTGTTTAAATCTAAATATTAAATTGTATAAATTAATTGTGATAATATTTATCAGTTGTTTTTCAATGTCACCGACACACATCATCATTCATCACAAGTAACGTACCTTGCAACTTCAATTTCTTAAAACAACATTGTATGACCATTATGACATTCAATTTCTTAAAACAACATTGTATGACCACTATGGCATATTTTCAATCCAAATGTTAACCACTTCATCAAAATTTCCCAACTAAGACATAGATGCTTCCTTAAAGCCCAACAATAATTTCGTGAAACACAATATCATGTATGATATCTGATATTCAATATTTTCAAATAAGTTATAACATTTATTCTAAAAAGGTTATAACACTGAACCGCGCAAAAATTCTTGAATAATATGATTCATGTCTCTTTTAAATATTTAACTCAACTCGTTGTCTTGAGGTTGAATCTAACCATAAGAATACATCAACATTAAAATTTCTGAATTTTGTCACTCATTATAATTTTACCAAACTTAAAGAATTAGTTTTAATAGTTGAGCACGAAAGAATCAATATAAGAAAAATAGTTATAACACTGCTCATTTTATTACTCACTGAAACACATAGAATATGCAATAAATTTTTCCGTCAACTAGTACTCTCTTTAATTGGATTATATACATCATTCCTCAACTATAACGGTCACAATTACAAAGAAAGTTGTCTTAAAAACATTATGATAATACAATTTTTACTATAATTTTTAATATAATTTTAATTTTTTTAATTGTATTAATATTACGTATATTACTTTTAATTTTGTAGTTTACATTTATGATAATCGGTAATAAATATAATTTGATCTTGTAAAAATAAAGATAATTTGATTTAATAATTATTTCCATTTATTTATTATATTTTTAAAATTTTCTTAATCGGTATAAAATAGTCAAATATAAACGTTATTTTGTATAAAGGAAATAATATTTTTTTCTAACACATACCAGATAATAATAAAAAGAGAAATATTATCAACAGAATTGGATTAAACAGAAGAGATATAATATCAATCTTGGAATTTCTAGTTAGAGTATTATCTACATTTAATATTTAATTTCTCTTATCTCGGGACTGATGTAGACCCATTTAGTATATGGTGTGGATTTTGGTAAATTAAGACAAATTTATAATAAAAAATTAGAATGAAGCATTTACAGAATTGACAACAATAATTTTTGTGAGCAAGCAACTAGCTTCCGAGTTTGCTCTTTCAGCAGCTGCAAATAATTTCACTGCCTCTCATTACTCTCACTTCGTACTCCATCAATTAAAAAAAAATGCTGAATCCAACAAGAGCAGAAGCAGAAAGATTATTAGGAATCTCAGAAAAACTTTTACATAACAGAGATCTAATGGGTTCAAAAGAATTCGCAATCTTAGCACAAGAAACAGAACCCCTTCTAGAAGGTTCGGACCAGATCTTAGCAATCGTCGACGTACTAATCGCTTCTGAAAAGCGTGTTAATAATAATCCCGATTGGTACTCAATTCTCCAAATTGATCGACGCTCCGACGACCTCGACCTCATAAAAAAACAGTACCGCCGTCTCGCTCTCCTCCTCCACCCCGATAAAAGCCGATTTCAGTTCGCCGATCACGCTTTCAAGCTCGTCGCCGATGCTTGGGCTGTTCTCTCTGATCCAATTAAGAAATCTCACTACGACAAAGACTTTTCATTTTTCGCTCGTGTTGATTTATCTGTTCCCGGTTGGGTTCAGCAAGATAAATTACCGGTTCGGAGGACCGGGCCTGGACCCGGCCCGAGAAACAGTGCTGCATCTGCTAGAGATGAGATTTCGGCAGATGAAAACGCGCGCCGGAGGAACACGACTTTTTGGACAGCGTGTCCTTACTGTTACCGTTTGTATGAGTACCCTAAGGTATACGAGGGTTTCTGTTTGAAATGTCCTAATTGTGAAAGATCCTTTCACGGCGTTAATGTTCCGTCGTTACCGCCGTTAGTTCCGGGACAAGAAGCTTATTATTGTTGCTGGGGTTTTTTTCCTATGGGGTTTGTGCTTGGTAACTCAGATGACAAAGAGGCTGAGCCGGTGGTGGTTGAGACGGGACCGGTTGAACCTGTTTCTGAACCAGTTCCAGTGTCTGTTCAGCCTCCTTCCTCGCTTCCGAATTGGATGCCTGCACCAGTACCTGTGGAGAATGGTAGAAATAATGTAATGCCGGTGGTGCCAGTTACAACGCCGGCAAGGGTGGCAACTAGGTCAGGTGGTGTTCCGAATGGTGTTGGGCCGGGAACTGGTCCGAAGAAGCGTGGAAGGCCAAGGAAGTATTATTGATGTGTGTATTGAAAATATCATCATCAAAATCAAGGTGGACAATCAGGGTGGACGAGAATCACCATGATGGAAAGCTGGCGGTTTTTTGGGAGATGGAATGTGTAAGTTATTTGATAGATTTAGTTATGGGTGGATAGTTTTAGGTGCTGTTGTTGTGTTGTTTAATTATCTTGTTTATGTAGATATAGTTAACATAATTGTCTCATGATTGGTATATTTAACTCTTTAGTATCTATCTGCTATTAGGGTTGATTAGCCATTTCCGCTAGTTGGTAAGGACTAGAACAATGTCAACTGTTTGCTATTGTTGAAATTAAATGCACAAGGTCTTGACTTCTAATATCCATAATTTCAAGTGGTTTTGAATTCATGTTTTCTTTTGCTAAGCACGTAAGCCGCCATTAGGCAGAGCGATCCTATCTATTTCTCAAAAGAAGAGAAATGGAGAGCTCAATTTCTGTAGTTTTGGATATAATTTATTGCATATATTTTTATAACTATTGGTATAATTTGTTGAGCCTTTATACGTCTAAAACTATAATAATGGTGAACATCCTTACACCACCATTACATTTTCCCTAAATCCGTATTTAATGATATTGTTGCCTTTGGTGGTAAGTGTTCATGCTATCAAAATAATTTGGGTCTTGGTGTCTTGCCTTCTTTGGTCATAGCTCTATTGTTTTAATGGCAAAAAGATGTTAATGTTGTAGAGAGAATCTCAATTGCCACATAGATCCTGAAATTGATCAGATATGCTCGATTATGGTCATAGCATTGTTAGTTATGTGATTGTCAACCTCCCTAGTGTTAGTTGTCGGGATCTTGCTAGGGAGATTTTGGTTTAAATGTGATTGGGGATATAATCACCCTTGGAGGATACACATAACACATTCCCTCTATTAGCCAGTGGATAAGTTTCCTTTTCAGATAGTTAGTTAGCTAGTAGTTAAAGTAGTTATTGATTAGTTACTAACTGAGCTGTCACAGCGTGATTACAGCTAGAGAGTTTACTGCTCCATTCGTTCTATACATATGTTTATAGTGCATTTTCTTTTTAACGTATATCAGTTTCGCTTGAGTTTCTTCATTCTCTATTTCTCTGTTACTTTGACCCTCATATTCCAAGCTTGAATCGACAGGGCTTATGTTGGCTTTTGATGGGACTTGGTTTGCAGTGAGAATAAGTTCTGCAGTCCCTCTCTTAGGCTTAAGTCACTGATGTGAGGAATAATGAAAATACTCAGAAGATAGGTGTGAGTGAGTGAGCATACCTTCTTAATGGGAGGGGGTTTTGTTACATAATTTCTTCCTTCAATATTTCCGCAGCTCAAGTCTTTCTTTTGTCTTTGTGAAATCAGACAAAGTTCATAGCAACTATACTCCATGCATGATGAGTATTTTTGCAATAGTTAATTGCTTTGTAAACTTATGAACTCATTTTGAAAATTAAAATTGGAAACATATTGGATAAGGCATATACCAAGTGTTTGTTAATGTTTTATTCCCATGTGTTTAAATGTTTTACTTAGTTTCTTATGCTTTGGTTGCTTGCTTGCTCGTATTGCATATGTAAAGCTTAATTGCTTAACTAATTCAGAGCATTGGTTTCATTATAATATCTATTCCGTGAGAAAATTCAAGTTTGTGGATTCCTTGGCCTGAGATTTACGTTTTTAGAAGCATCTTTTTGGATTCACTGAGTTGGTATGCTGGGGTATGAACGAGTTGGTATGCACTGGTATGGGTGATTATGATGATTCTAATTTGTTTTGAAGAAAAGTTAATTCCTTTGATACTTCTCGATGTGCATGGTAGGATTCTTTGTTACATATTGGTATGGTTGCTAGTTTTTCTTTTTGTCGATACTATGAATCTTTGAGGCCACCATTGTTAAGGAAGTGATCGAGTGAGGGAGATATTTATTTATTTCAGTGAAGAATTGATAAGTTCTTCTTCTAGAATGAATTATAAAAAAAACATGATAACTGAATTTAAGATTAAATACATCAATTTTTCAGTAATTGTTAATTATTGTCCATGGAGGAGCTTGATGAGAACAATGGCATGTCTAAAATCTTTACTTGTCATGACTAAATGGTTTTCTTTTTGGATCCAATTATTTCTTTTCCTTGTCCTCACCGTTAAAAAACAAACCATGTTTTGAGAGTGTATTTGAACTGCACAAATTATCCGAAATCTGCATTTTGATGCACCAATTTTGGTGATTTTTTTTTAAGGTAGTTGTTCAAACACCCCCATATCCACCCCCTTTATTGGAAGGGAGATTATGCGAGGGCAAATTTGAGTGCATTTCACTACCGGAAGAATAACATTGGTAGTGTACTTTACATATTATAAGCAAAAATGAAGAATAATTTTGGTTGAATGAGCAATTTTTTTTTTTAATAATCCATACTTTTGAAGCAACGTTAGGGTGGGTAAAGTATTCTGGTTCTTTTTGTTTTTTGTCCAGTCCAATTATTTCTCCAAGCCTTATGTCATGGTTGATATTTCGACAGTTTCTCTCTCCCCTATTTGTTAAAATACACGTTTGAATTTGTCAATTTGGACACATTGAGGGAGAATGAAACCGTCTAATATTTCACAAGACTTGTACCGAATTTGAAAGCAAACAGTTTTGGCTGGATCTAAATAGGTAAATTCAAAAGTTGATTTGAGGAATGCTAGCAACACATTCTCTATAAACGGTTTTATAAGGTCAAATTCTAAAAAATAGTAAAAGTTGAAGAATTTAAAATAATAAGGGCAGAATCTAAGATTAAATACATCAATTTTTCAGTAATTGATAATTATTGTCCATGGACAGAAGCTTGACAAGAACAACAGCATGTCTAAAATCTTTACTTGTCATAAGTAAATGGTTTTCTTTTTGGATCCAATTTTGTCTTTTCCTTGTCCTTACCGTTAAAAGAAAACCATGTTTTGAGAGTGTATTTGAACTGCACAAATTATGCATTTTGATGCATGAAATTTGTTGATTTTTTTAAAGGTAGTTGTTCAAACACCCTCGTTCCCATCTCTTTTTGGAAGAGAGATTATGCGAGGGCAAATTTGAGTGCAATTCACTAACGAAAGAATAATTTCGGTAGTGTACTTTACATATTATAAGCAAAAATGAAGGGTTGAATGAGCAATTATTTTTTTTCTAAATGCATACTTTTGGAGGAATGCTAAGGTGAGTAAAGTATTCTGGTTCTTATTTGTTTTTTGTCTAGTCCAATTATTTCTCCAAGCCTTATTTCATAAATGATATTTCGACAGTTTCTCTCTCCCCTAATTGTTAAAATACACATTTGAATCTGTCAATTCGGACACACAATGGGGGAGAAAGAAACCGTCTAATATTTCACACGACTTGTATCGAATTTGAAAGTAAATAGTTTTGGTTGGATCTAAATAGGTAAATTCAAAATTTGATTTGAGGAGTGCTAGCAACCCATTCTCTATAAAACAATTTTGGAAGTATAATTCCCAAAAATACTAAAAGTTGAAGAATTTAAAATAATAAAGGTAGAATTTAAGATAAATACATGAATTTTTAAGTAATTAATAATTATTGTCCATGGACAGAAACTTGACGAGAACAACAACATGTCTAAAATCTTTACTTGTCATAAGTAAATGGTTTTCTTTTTGAATCCAATTGTTTCTTTTCCTTGTCCTCACCGTTAAAAGAAAACCATGTTTTGAGAGTGTTTTTGAACTGCACAAATCACCTGTAATCTTCATTTCGATGGCCGAAATTTGGTGATTTTTTTAAGGTAGTTGTTCAAACACCCTCATACTCACCCCTTTATTGGAAGGGAGATTATGCGAGGGCAAATTTGAGTGCATTTCATTACCAGAAGAATAACTTTGGTAGTGTACTTTACATATTATAAGCAAAAATGAAGAATAACTTTGGTCGAATGGGCAATTTTTTTTTTAAATCCATACTTTTGAAGGAATGTTAGAGTGGGTAAAGTATTCTGGTTCTTTTTGTTTTTTGTCCGGTCCAATTATTTCTCCAAGCCTTATGTCATGGTTGATATTTTTATAGTTTCTCTCACCCCTATTTGTTAAAATACACGTTTGAATTTGTCAATTTGGACACACATTGGGGGAGAAAGAAACCGTCTAACATTTCACACGACTTGTAGCGAATTTGAAAGCAAACAGTTTTGGCAGGATCTAAATAGGTAAATTCAAAAGTTGATTTGAGGAGTGCTAGCAACAAATTCTATATAAACAGTTTTGTAAGTAAAATTCTAAAAAATAATAAAAGTTGAAGAATTTAAAACAATAATGGTAGATTCTAAGATTAAATATATCAATTTTTCAGTAATTGTTAATTATTGTCCATCGACAGAAGCGTGATAAGAACAACAGCATGTCTAAAATCTTTACTTGTCATAACTAAACGGTTTTCTTTTTGGATCCAATTGTTTCTTATCCTTGTCCTCACCGTTAAATGAAAACCATGTTTTATGAGGGTATTTGGAATGCACAAATTATCCGGAATTTGCATTTTGATACCCGAAATTTGGTGATTTTTTTAAGTTAGTTGTTCAAACACCCCCATACTCACCCCTTTATTGGAAGGGTGATTATGCAAAGGAAAATTTGAGTGCATTTCACTACCAGAAGAATAACTTCGGTAGTGTACTTTACTTATTATAAGCAAAAATGAAGAATAACTTTAGTTGAATGGGCAATTTCTTTTTTAAAATCCATACTTTTGAAGGAATGTTAGGGTGGGTAAAGTATTCTGGTTCTTTTTGTTTTTTGTCCAGTCCAATTATTTCTCCAAGCCTTATGTCATGGTTGATATTTTGACAGTTTCTCTCTCCCCTATTTGTTAAAATACATGTTTGAATTTGTCAATTTGGACACACATTGGGGGAGAAAGAAACCGTCTAATATTTCACAAGACTTGTACCGAATTTGAAAGCAAACAGTTTTGGTGGATCTAAATAGGTAAATTCAAAAGTTGATTTGAGGAGTGCTAGCAGCACATTCTCTATAAACGGTTTTATAAGGTCAAATTCTAAACAATAGTAAAACTTGAAGAATTTAAAATAATAAGGGTAGAATCTAAGATTAAATACATCAATTTTTCAGTAATTGATACTTATTGTCCATGGACAGGAGCGTGACGAGAACAACAACATGTCTAAAATCTTTACTTGTCATAAGTAAATGGTTTTCTTTTTGGATCCAATTGTTTCTTTTCCTTGTCCTCACCGTTAAAAGAAAACCATGTTTTGATAGTGTATTTGAACTGCACAAATTATCCGGAATCTGCATTTTGATGCATGAAATTTGTTGCTTTTTTTAAGGTAGTTGTTCAAACTCCCTCATTCCCATCCCTTTATTGGAAGGGAGATTATGCGAGGGCAAATTTGAGTGCAATTCACTAACGAAAGAATAACTCCAGTAGTGTACTTTACATATTATAAGCAAAAATGAAGGGTTGAATGAGCAATTATTTTTTTCTTCTAAATGCATACTTTTGGAGGAATGTTAAGGTGGGTAATGTATTGTGGTTCTTTTTCGTTTTTTGTCAAAATTGGATCTAAATAGGTAAATTCAAAAGTTTATTTGAGGAGTGCTAGCAACATATTCTCTATAAACAGTTTTGTAAGTAAAATTCTAAAAAATACTAAAAGTTGAAGAATTTAAAATAATAAGGGTAGAATCTAAGATTAAATATATCAATTTTTCAGTAATTGTTAATTATTGTCCATGGACAGGAGCGTGACGAGAACAACAGCATGTCTAAAATATTTACTTGTCATAACTAAATGGTTTTCTTTTTGGATCCAATTGTTTCTTTTCCTTGCCCTCACCGTTAAAAAAAATGATGTTTTGTGAGGGTATTAGGACTGCACAAATTATCCGAAATCTGCATTTTGATGCCCGAAATTAGGTGATTTTTTTAAGGTAGTTGTTCAAACACCCCCATACTCACCCCTTTATTGGAAAGGTGATTATGCGAGGGCAAATTTGAGTGCAATTCACTAATGGAAGAATAACTTTGGTAGTGTACGTTAGATATTATAAGCAAAAATGAAGGGTTGAATGGGCAATTATTATTTTTCTCAAACGCATACTTTTGGAGGAGTGTTAGGGTGGGTAAAGTATTCTGGTTCTTTTTTGTTTTTTGTCCTGTCCAATTATTTTCGAAGAAAAAACGAATTTACGAAGGACCAGACGCTCACCCATGGAAAGATTATGACTCTTTCGATAAGAAAGTTGCTTCCTAATTTGTTCGATAAGAGGGTTCTAGAACGACAAACTCTGCAGATTACTAACAATAGACAAAACCCAAATATTCAAAATGTAACGATCAAACCTTACAACTGAGCATAACAACAGCCTCCTCCAACCACATCTAATTTACATTAACACACACCAATAAGCATTTATGATAATTGACTTTCAAACTTGGCAACAATTAAAAATACAAGAGATTAGGTTTGATAGCCTAAATATTTGCCCAACATAGCCCATAATTATCCTTGATATCCATTTGAGCCTTCTTTCATAGCCCAGTGGTTGCTCATGAACACATTAACGAATTAAGTTCTTTTACACCAATAAAAAAAATCGAGATAGTGGATGAAGGTGCAAACACGAGAAGGGGGGTTGAATTGTGTTTGACTAACTTGAATACTTTTTCTGTTTTTGCAGTTTTAAAACAAAACTTGATGTATGAATAAAACAGAGTTAGCAGCGGATATAAAGTAAAAATAAAAACATAGAATTTTATACTGGTTCACCGTTAACAAGGCTACGTCCAATCCCTTCACCTTGAAGAATTTCACTAATTCAAAATCTTGAATTACAACAGTACCACGGACCCTCCAAGTCAATCTTCTCAAACAGTCTAACAATCCTAGACTTTTTAGGAATACAGCACCTTGACTTCTTAAGTCAAGTCTTCTCCTTCCAATCTGACAACCCCAGATTGTAGAAGGAATTACAACGCCTTGAATCTAATTGCCAAGTAATCTGCTACCCCTTCTGACTCCCTCAGACTGTAGACTCTACTTCAACAACTTAGATCTAACACAAGGGAAAGAAAATAACACGAGTGCTTGCTTCTGGAAAGCTGGAACTCACAATTAACCTCACTGAAAACATGAGTGTTTGCTTTTGGAAGTGTATGACTCTTTTGTGATTTTCGATCCTATGTGTTCTGCCTTGAGCCTCCTTTTATAGATGCAAATTAGGGCCTTTTCCAAGCTTAATTTCGAGTTGCATCTTGCTAGATTCTCTTACAAAAATATCTTGACCAATCGGGCTTCACTTAAATAAAAAACATATATTTCTAAGCTTCATATTTTCTTTCAAAAATAACTGGCAAATCATGTCTTTAGTTTCTTCCCGCCAACAGCTCTTAAACTTCCATACGACTTCACTTTATTTTTGTAACAAATCCTTTTAATACTTAGATCAAATTTAATTAAATCTCCACCGTTAATCCTAATGATTAAATCTGGACCGTTTGATCTTCTGCGCTAGTCCAGATCTAGACCATACTAAGTGATCTGTTGTGATCCTCTGATTTCGGCCAAGCTTGGACCACACTTTCTGATCTTCTGATCTCGACCAACACTGGGCCATGGTCTGATCTGCTGTGATCCTTTGATCTCGGCCAATGCTGGACCACACATTCTGACCTTCTGATTTCGGCCAACACTGGGCCATGGTCTGATCTTCTGATCTCGGCCAACACTGGGCCAAATACTTAAATCTGGACCATTGATCTGAATATCTTCCCTCTGATCTAGACCATTTCTGGACTTGGCCTAGATTAAACTGAAATTAAATCTGGAAAAATAATATTTCAATATGGACATTTTACCTTATGTTTTGGATCAGTTCTGGATCAAATCTGGAGATCACTTCTTCTGGTCTGGACTTAGTTTCATACCTTGAACCATGCTATCTTTTGGTCTGGGTCAAATCACGATTAATTCCTTTGTTCTGGACCCATTAATTTACCCTCTGATTAAGTCTGGGCTATTTATTATTTCACTGCCAGACCATCTTCTGGTCAGAATAACTTATGGATTAAGTCTGACTTATGACTCCTACTGGTCTGGATCAAGTCTCCCTCTTGCAGGCTTCCTTCTGGTCTAGTCCAGGTTTCCTTCTGACTTTGCTTCCTTTTGATCTGGGCCAGCAAAGATATCTTCTGGTGATGTTTTGACATCCTGGAGTATCTTCTGGTACCTTCAGGATTCAATCTCTGGAACCCTTTGATCTTCTGCTTCTGATTACTTCAGCTTCTGGTGGCATTTAATTTAATAATTCAAGGTACAAAATAAGATTACATTGAGTGCTTTTGTAAACATCAAAATCCTAAGACTTAGAACCAACTTGGTTCCAACAATCTCCCCCTTTTTGATGATGAGAAAACCTTAACTTATTTTGCTAGCTTAAAACACGAAGTGCTTGAAATACTCCCCCTCAGACCAATCTCTCCCCCTAAGTCTGATACTGACTCTTTCTTCTCCTTTTCAACTCCTTCTTGATCACTCTTTCTTTTCTTCTCTTCTCCTCTCCTTTTCAACTCCTTCTTTATTCATCTCTTTCTGATTTATTTTTCTCTCTCCCTGTTACTTCTCCTTTTAAACTTCTTCTCTGTTCACTCTTTCTTTTTCTCTCTCCCTGATTCTTCTCCTTTTCAACTCATTCTCTTTTCATCTCTTTGTTTTTCGCTCCTCCTTTCTTTTTATCTCTCCTTTTCTACTTATTTCTTCTGTTTCTCTTTCTCTCTCCCCCTTTTTGTCATCAGCCAAAAAGAGGTCCTACTATTTTTGTAATTTTTTGTTTTTCTCTTTAAAAATTACAGAAAGTAAAAACAGAAAATTAAAAAGCATAAAATAAAATTACAAGAAAATTAAAAAAAAAACTCCTAAGAAGACTACTTGAGCTAGTCAGATATGGAGACAATTTTGAGATGCTTCTTGATGAACTCGAACCTATCTTCTGGTAATGCTTTGGTGAAGATATCAGCCCATTGATGATCAGTGTCCACAAACTGGATGCTTAAAGTCCCTTTTTGAAGATGGTCCCTAATGAAATGGGGTTTTATTTCAATGTATTTGGCTCTAGAGTGTAAGATAGGGTTCTTGGTTAGGTTTATGGCTGAAGTGTTATCACAGAACAAAGGGAAATTGGTTTCAAAGATGTTGTAATCTTCAAGTTGATGTTTCATCTAGAGTAACTGTGAACTACATCCTGCTGCTGATATATACTCAGCTTCAGCTGTTGACATGGCAATGGTGCTTTGTCTTTTGCTTGACCAAGAGATCAAATTATCACCTAAGAAAGTGCAGTTGCCACTTGTACTTTTCCTTTCCAGCTTGTCTCCAGCATAGTCAGAATCACAGACAATAAGCATTTAACCTGTTGCTTAGCAAGACTGAACATATCAATTTTATAAACATTATCCTTCCTAGTGCCAGTAAATAAAACCGACCCATCAAGTTGACTAACAGCTTTGCAAGTTTTTTGATTAAAGATAAGATCATAATTGCAATCACTTAATTGACTTATGCTCAGAAGATTATGTTTTAGCCCTTTAACTAACAGAACATTTTTAATAGACAAGGGAGAAGAAGTGTTACCCACAGTTCCTGTACCAATAATCTGACATTTCTGGTTTCTTCCAAAGGAAACTTTGCCTCCATTCTTCATAGTCAGATCCAGAAACATAGATTTGTCTCATGTCATGTGTTTGGAGCATCCACTGTCAAAATACCAAGCTTTGTGTTGCTGATCAGACCTTGCCTTTTCTCTGTCAGAATCAGAGTCAGAGTGAGACTCAGATTCAGACTTAGCTTATGTTCGAGCAATTAGAGCCAATTCTTCTTCTGGCCTTTTTGAGCAGTTTCCTTGATTCTGCTTTGGTTGATAAACCATGTTCCTCTGATGATTCTGGAACATGTTTTGATTCTGGTAATTTTGGTGAATCATGTGATTTTGATAACCTTGATGATTTTGGTGATTCTGATGAATTTGGTAATTCTGGTAATTCCTGATCTGGTTCTGGTTCCAGTGTTGATTTAGATTATGGTTCTAGTACTGATTCTGATTCTGGTTCTAGAGTTGATTCTAGTTCCAGTTCCTGTGCTTCTAATATTGATTCCAGTTCTGGTTCTAGTTCCAGTTTCTGTTCTGATACTGGTTCCAGTTCTTGTTCCAATTCCTGTTCTGATTCTGGTTCCAGTTTTGATTTTGGTTCCAGTTTTGGTTCTGATTCTGGTTGAGTTGACCAGACCTTCCTCCATCAGACTCAGATTGCCTTTGTCTTGTTGTAGCAGGAACATAAACCTTCTTCTGCTTGTGCATTGCTAACATCCATTGTCCAGGCACCATTGTTGGTGTCTAATTCTGGTTCCTCGGAATATCTGCAACAGAGACAATTTGATCTTTTGGAACCCAGAACTGATTGGGTCCAGGTTGAAGGTGCAAACACGAGAAGGGGGGTTGAATTGTGTTTGACTAACTTGAATACTTTTTCTGTTTTTACACTTTTAAAACAAACTTGATGTATGAATAAAAACATAGTTAGCAGCGGATGTAAAGTAAAAATAGAAAACACAAAATTTTATACTGGTTCACCGTTAACGAGGCAACGTCCAGTCCCTTCACCTTGAAGGATTTCACTAATTCAAAACCTTGAATTACAACAGTTCCACTGACCCTCCAAGTCAGTCTTCTCAAACAGTCTAACAATCCTAGACTCTTGAGGAATACAGCACCTTGACTTCCTAAGTCAAGTCTTCTCCTACCAATCTGACAACCCAAGATTGTAGAAGGAATTACCTTGAATCTAATTGCCAAGTAATCTGCTACCCCTTCTGACTCCCTCAGATTGTAGACTCTACTTCAACAACTTAGCTCTAACACAAGAGAAAGAAAATAACACGAGTGCTTGCTTCTGGAAAGCTAGAACTCACAATTAACCTCACTGAAAACTTGAGTGTTTGCTTTTGGAAGTGTATGACTCTTTTGTGATTTTCGATACAAAGTATTCTGCCTTGAGCCTCCTTTTATAGATGCAGATTAGGGCCTCTTCCAAGCTTAATTTCGAGCTGAATCTTGCTGGATTCTCTTGCAAAAATATCTTGACCAATTGGACTTCATTTAAATAAAAAACATATCTTTTTTAAGCTTCAGATTTTCTTTCAAAAATAACTGGCCAATCATGTCTTTAGATTCTTCCCGCCAACAGCTCATGAATTCCACAATACCTCACTTTATTTTTGTAACAAATCTTTTCAATACTTTGATCAAAATAAATTAAAATCTCCACTGTTAATCCTCATGATTAAATCTGGACCATTTGATCTTCTGCGCTAGTCCACATCTGGACCATACTAAGTGATATGTTGTGATCCTCTGATTTCGGCCATCCCTGGACGACACTTCCTAACCTTCCTAACCTTCTGATTTCGGCCATCTTGGTCTAGCAAACTGATTTGCTGTGATCTTCCGATCTCGGCCACTGCTGGACCACACATCTTGACCTTCTGATTTCGGCCAATACTGGGCCATGGTCTGATCTTCTGATCTCGGCCAACACTGGGCCAAATACCTAAATCTGAACCATTGATATGAAAATCTTCCCTCTGATCTGGACCAATTCTGGACTTGGTCTGGATTAAACTGAAATTAAATCAGGACAAATAATATTTCAATCCGGACATTTTACCTTCTGTTTTGGATCAATTCTGAATCAATTATGGAGATCATTTCTTCTGGCCTGGACTTAGTTTCATACCCTGAACCATGCTATCTTCTGGTCTGGGTCAAATCTGGATTAATTACTTTGTTATGGACCCATTAATTTATCCTCTGATTAAGTCTGGATCAAGTCTGGGCTGTTTATTATTTCACTGCCAGGCCATCTTCTGGTCAGAATAACTTCTGGAATAAATCTGACATTTGACATCTTCTGGTCTGGAACAACTCTCCCTATGGCAGGCTTCCCTCTGGTCTGGTCCAGGTCTCCTTCTGACTTTGCTTCCTTCTGATCTGGGCCAGCAAAGATATCCTCTGGTAGTGTTTTGACATCCTGGTGTATCCTCTAGTAATTCCAGGATGCATTCTGGATGCATTTTCTGCCTCTGCAAACTTCATTTTCTGGTGGTATTTAATGTAATAATTCAAGGTACAAAATAAGATTACATGGAGTGCTTTGTAAACATCAAAATCCTAAGTACTTAGAACCAAATTGGTTCCAACACAGGTTTGTTAGTCTTAACAGCTCTCTGATCTTGTTCAGATTTTACCATAGGACAAGATAGTTCAGAGTGACCTTTCTTAGCACAAAAAATACATAAAGCATCAAAATGAATAGTTTTAGTTTCAACAATAGTTTCTGTAGAACCAAGACCTCTCTTTCCAATGTTACTGTTTCCATAAATCATAGATGCATATTTACTTCTTTCCATTCCATTAGAAATAAAGTTTTGAAAAATTGCTCAAGCATATCAGATTCACAAACAGTTTTGGAAGTGAAACAAATATCAGTTTTGAGAGTTTGGTTTTCAGATTTGAGTCTTGCAACTTCAGTTTTAAAATCCTTGTTTTCAGTTGCATACTCAGAATTTCGATTCTTTAAAACTTGGACTTCTTTGGTAAGATTTTTGTTATCTTCCCTAAGAGTTTTCAGTTTTAAAGACATCTTATTGTTTGCATTTAAAAAGTCTTTTAAAGTCTCAATTAATTCATATCTAGTGAGATCAGAAAATACCTCAGCGTCTTCATCGTCTGAATCTGTTCCAGAGCCTGAGCTGTATTCAGAACTTGAATTTTTATGAGCCAACAGAGCCAGAATTGCTCCGTCTGATGTTCTTCCAGACTTCCTTGAATGACTGCTTCGATCATTTTTCCTTCTGCCTGCTTTCCTTCCTGAATTCTTGTCTTTATGAAGTCCAGAGGCAGACTTGATGCGTGCCATCTTTGCTGTTTTTGCCTCTTCTTCATCAGACGATTCTTCCTCTGATTCTGATGCATCCCAGGCTGCCATCAGACCCTTCTTTCTGAATCTGGAATTTTTCTTGTGTTGTGTGCCTTTTTCAAGATTTGGACATTCTGACTTGATATGTCCAGGTTCATTGCATCCATAACAAACGATATTCTTCTTGTTAGGTTATTCCTTTCCTTTGTTGTTATGTTTCTTCTTGAATCTTCTTCTTTTCTTGTTTTCCCATATCTTAACCATCTTTTTGGTTAAGTAGGCCATATCATCACAGTCACTATCACTATCCTCCGATTATGATGCTGCCCTTGCAGCTTTCTTCTGTTTCCACTTCAGGGCCAGATTCTTCTTCTTCTTTGGTTCATCTGCTTCTAGTTCTATTTCATGAGACCTGAGTGAGCTTATCAGATCTTCAAGTTTTAAGTTGTTCAAATCTTTGGCTTGCTGAACTACGGTAACCATTGGTCTCCACTTGGTTGGTAAGCTTCTTCGAATCTTCTTGACATGATCTGCTGTTGTGTAGTTTTTCTTCAAGACCTTCATTCCAGATATCAGAGTCTGGAATCTGCAGAACATTCCATCAATGTTTTCATCATCTTCCATCTTGAACATCTCATACTATTTGACCAGTATGTTAGCCCTTGCTTCTTGAACCTGCTGGCTTCCTTCATAGGTCAGAACCAGACTGTTGAATATGCTCTTTGTTGTTTCTTTATCTGTGCATCTGTCAAATTCCTTCTGACATATGATGGCAATGATCATGATGTTTCTGGAATTTGACAGTTGCACAGATAAAGAAACAACAAAGAGCATATTCGACAGTCTAGTTCTGACATATGAAGGAACCCAACAGGTTCAAGAAGCAAGGGCTAACATATTGGTCAAACAGTATAAGATGTTCAAGATGGAAGATGATGAAAACATTGATGGAATGTTCTGCAGATTCCAGACTCTGATATCTGGACGGGAGGTCTTGAAGAAATGCTACACAACAGCAGATCATGTCAAGAAGATTCAAAGAAGATTACCAAAAAAGTGGAGACCAATGGTTACTGCAGTTCAGCAAGCCAAAGATCTGAATAACTTAAGACTTGAAGACCTGATCAGCTCACTCAGGTCTCATGAAATAGAACTAGAAGAAGATGAACCAAAGAAGAAGAAGAATCTGGCCCTGAAGTCGAAACAGAAGAAAGCTGCAAAGGCAGCATCAGAATCAGAGGATAGTGACATTGACTGTGATGATATGGCTTACTTAACCAAAAACATGGTTAAGATCTGGGAAAACAGGAAGAGGAGAGGTTCCAAGAAGAAATATAACAGCAAAGATAAGGAAGAATCTGACAAGAAGAACATCATCTGTTATGGATGCAATGAACCTGGACATATAAAGTCAGAATGTCCAAATCTGGAAAAAGGCAAACAACACAAGAAGAGTTCCAGATTCAGATAGAAGGGTCTAATGGCTGCCTGGGATGTATCAGAATCAGAAGAAGAATCGTCTAATGAAGAAGAGGCAGAAACAGCAATGACGACACACATCAGGTCTGCTTCTAGACCTCACAAAGGCACGAATTCAAGAAGGAAAATAGGCAGAAGGAAGAATGATCGAAGCAATCATTCAGGCAAGTCTGGAAGCACATCAGAGGAAGCAATTCTGTCTCTGATGGCTCATACCAACTCAAGTTCTGAATACAGCTCAGGCTCTGGAACAGATTCAGAAGATGAAAACAATGAGGTATTTTCTGATCTCTCTAAATCTGAATTAATTGATGCTGTAAAAGACTTGTTAAATGCAAACAATAAGATGTCTTTAAAACTGAAAACTCTTAGGGAAGATAAGAAAAATCTAACCAAAGAAGTCCAAGTTTTAAAGAATTGAAATTCTGAGTATGCAACTAAAAACAAAGATTTTAAAACTGAAGTTGCAAGACTCAAATATGAAAACCAAACTCTCAAAAGTAATGCTTGTTCCACTTCCAAAATTGGTTATGAATCTGATATGCATGAACAATTTTTTCAAAACTTTATTTCTAATGGAATGGAAAGAAGTAAATATGCATCTATGATTTATGGAAACAGTAACACTGGAAAGAGAGGTCTTGGTTTTACAGAAACGATTATTGAAAGTAAAGTTGTTCATTATGATGTTTTATGCATTGTTTGTGCTTAGAAAGGTCACTCTAAATTATCTTGTCCAATGGTAATATCTGAACAAGATCAGAGAGCTGTTAAGACTAACAAACCTGGACCCAATCAGTTATGGGTACCAAAAGATCAAATTGTCTATGTTGTAGATATTCTAAGCAACCAGAAGGAGACACCAAAAATGGTGCCTGGACAATGGATGTTGGCAATGCTCAAGCAGAAGAAGGTTTATGTTCCAACATCTACCAAACAGAAGCCAAGTGACTCTGGTAGAAGAAGAACTGGTCAACACAATACCTTCCAGAACCAGAATCATAGGAGGAATAGGAAATATCAAAGATATCACACGAATCAGAACAGGAACTGGAACCAGTATCAGAGGAACAAGAACTGGAACCAGTATCAAAGGCACAGGAACTGGAATCATAATCAACACTGAAACCAGAATCAGAATCAGTACCAGAACCAGAACCTGAACAGGTATCAGTATCAAAGGTTGAGGTATGATCATCAAAATTACTTTAATTATCAAAATCAGTATGATGACCAGAATCACCATAAGTTCCAGAATCACCAAAGGAACATGGTGTATCAGCCAAAGAAGAAAGAGAAGAATCAGAATCAAGAGAGTTCTTTAAACCCTCCAGTGAGATTCATCAAGACTACAAACCTGGAAGGGAATTCAAATCCCCTCATCCAAACCATGTAATCACAGAACATACGGATTAGGAATCTGAAAATCAGAAGCAAGAGGATTTTCAGAGTAAAACAGAAACTGTTGACATAGAGGTTACATCTTGCTGTAAATACTATTATTATTTGATATTTATGTTTACTATGATAACAAGAAGCTTGATCTTAACAAATCAAAGCTAGATAAGTATTCTGCAGATTTTCAAACTGTTAGAGGAATCAGGTGATTCACACGAATTGAACACCTTAGCATAAACAACATTCCAGTGGTTTCAAAAACAAGCAGAAACCACGAGAAGCAGAATTAATGGTTTGGCTGTATTGAGTTAAATTTTAAATTATTTGATTTGCATTATGTAATATGACAAACTGCTTGATCTTGACAAATCAAAGCAAGATAAAAATAGTGCAGGTTCACCAGAACCAAAGGGAGCAGAAGCACAAGAAACAGAAGTACCTGGAAAGGTAAAGGATACAAGCAAGTCAGCAACACATGACAAATCTTCGAAAGATAAATCTGATCAAGTCAGAAACAGCCAAGATCTTCCAGAACCAGAAGTTGATGTGAACCAAGCAATGTTGATGAAGCTTTGGCAGAGGAAGGTTGGATACTTGCAATGCATGAAGAGCTGAATGAATTCCAAAGGAATAATGTTTGGGATCTGGTATCTCGACCAAACAAAAACATTATTGGAACCAAGTAGGTGTTCAGAAACAAATTCAATGAAAAGGGTGAAGTTGTAGCTCAAGGATACAGTCAACAGGAAGGTATAGACTACACTGAGACTTTTGCTCCAGTGGCCAGGTTAGAAGTAATTAGAATTCTTTTATCATTTGCTGCTAATCATGATATAATGCTGTATCAAATGGATCTTAAAAGTGCATTCTAAAATGGCTACATAAGTGAGGAAGTCTATGTCAAACAACCCCCTGGATTTGAAAATTCTGATTTTCGAGACCATGTTTTCAAACTTAAAAAATCATTATATGGTTTAAAACAAGCACCAAGGGCATGGTATGACAGACTTAGTAACTTTCTGCTTAAGAATGAATTTAATAGAGGCCAGATTGATAATACTCTATTTAGGAAATCCATTAAAAATGATATTTTGATTATTCAAGTTTATGTTGATGATATCATATTTGGATCAACTAATGGCACTTTGTGCAAAGAGTTTCCTGACCTAATGCAGAAAGAGTTCCAAATGAGCATGATGGGAGAACTTAAGTTCTTCCTGGGAATTCAGATTCATCAAGGTAAATTAGGTATACTCATTCACCAATCTAAATACACCAAAGAACTTCTTAAAAAGTTCAAGATGAGTGATTGTAAGCCTATGGCCACCCCCATGCACCCAACCTGCTCACTTTAGAAAGATGAAACCAGCCAAAAGGTAGACCAGAAAACATACAGAGGTATGATTGGATCCCTTCTTTATTTAACTGCTTCTAGACCTGACATCTTGTTTAGTGTTTGTGTCTGTGCCCGTTTTCAAGCTGACCCTAGGGAATCCCATTTAATTGCTGTCAAACAAATTTTGAGATACCTTAAAGGAACCACCAACCTTACTTTGCTATACAAGAAAACCCCACCTACAAACTCAAAGGTTTTTGTGATTCCGACTATGCTGGAGACAAGCTAGAAAGGAAAAGTACAAGCGGCAACTGCACCTTCTTAGGTGATAACTTGATCTCTTGGTCAAGCAAAAGACAAAACACAATTGCCATGTCAACAGTTGAAGCTGAGTATATATCAGCAGCAGGATGCAGTTCACAGTTACTCTGGATGAAACATCAACTTGAGGATTACAACATCTTTGAAACCAATATCCCTTTGTTCTGTGATAACACTTCAGCCATAAACCTTACAAAGAACCCTATCTTACACTCTAGAGCCAAACACATTGAAATAAAACACCATTTCATTAGGGACCATGTTCAAAAAAGGGACTTTAAGCATCCAGTTTGTGGACACTGATCATCAATGGGCTGATATCTTCACCAAAGCTTTACCAGAAGATAGGTTCGAGTTCATCAAGAAGCATCTCAGCATTACCTCCATATCTGACTAGCTCAAGTAGTCATCTTAGGAGTTTTTAAATTTCTTGTAATTTTATTTTCTGTTTTACTTTCTGTAATTTGTAAAGAGAAAAACAAAAAATACAAAAATAGTGGGACCACTTTTTGGCTGATGACAAAAGGGGGAGAGAGAGAGAGAGAGAGAAAGGAGAAATAAGTAGAAAAGGAGAGATAAAAAGAAAGAAGGAGCGAAAAAGAAAGAGATGAAAAGAGGAGAAATAAGTAGAAAAGGAGAGGAATCAGGGAGAGAGAAAAAGAAAGAGTGAAAAAGAGAAGGAGTTGAAATAGAGAGGAAACAGGGAGAGAGAAAAAGAAAGAGAGAAAAACAAAGAGTGAAAAGAGAAGGAATTGAAAAGGAGAGGAAGCGTGAAGAGAGAAAAAGAAAGAGAGAATAAAGAAGGAGTTGAAAAGGAGAGGAGAAGAGAAGAGAAGAAAAGAAAAAGTGAAAAGAGAAGGAGTTGAAAAGGAGAGTATCAGACTCAGGGGGAGAGATTGGTCTGAGGGGGAGTAATTCAAGTCTTCAAGTTACAAGCTAGCAAAATAAGTTAAAGTTTTGTAATCATCAAAAAGGGGGAGATTGTTGGAACCAAGTTGGTTCTAAGTCTTAGGATTTTGATGTTTACAAAAGGACTCAATGTAATCTTATTTTGTACCTTGAACTATTACATTAAATACAATCAGAAAATGAAGTTTGTAGAGGCAGAAGATGCATCCAGAATGCATCTTGGAATTACTAGAAGATACTCCAGGATCGCCAGAAGATATTTTTGCTTGCCCAAATCAAAAGGAAGCAATGCCAGAAGAAGACCTGGACCATACCAGAGGAAAGCCTGCCAGAGGGAGAGTTTTTCCAGACCAAGAGGAATCAAATATTAGATTTATTCCAGAAGTTATTCTGACCAGAAGATGGCCTGGCATTGAGAAATTAAAACAGCCCAGACTTGTTCCAAACTCAACCAGAAGATAAGTTAATGAGTCCAGAACAAGAGAATCAATCCAGATTTGACCCAGATCAGAAGATAGCATGGTTCAGGGTATGAAACTAAGTCCAGACCAGAAGAAATGATTTCCAGAATTGATTCAGACCTGATCCAAAATCAAAGGTAAAATGTCCAGACTGAAATATTATTTGTCCAGATTTAATTTCAGTTTAATCCAGACCAAGTCCAGATCAGAGGGAAGATTTTCAGATCAATGGTTAAGAATTAATTATGTGGCCTAGTGTTGGCTGAGATCAGAAGATCAGACCATGGCCCAGTGTTGGCCGAAATCAGAAGGTTAGAATGAGTGGACCAGCAGTGGCCGAGATCAGAGGATCACAGCAGATCAGTTTGCTGGACCAGGATGGCCGAGATCCGAAGATCAGAAGGTTAGGAAGTGTGGTCCAGGGATGGCCGAAATTAGAGGATCACAACATATCAATTAGTATGGTCCAGATGTGGACTAGCGCAGAAGATCAAATGGTCCAGAATTAATCATGAGGATTAATGGTGCAGATTTTAATTTATTTGGATCAAAGTATTAAAAAGATTTGTTACAAAAATAAAGTGAAGTATTGTGGAACTCAAGAGCTGTTGGCGGGAAGAAACTAAAGACTTGATTGGCCAGTTATTTTGAAAGAAAATCTGAAGCTTAATAAAAGATATATTTTTTATTTAAATAAAGCCCAAATTGGTCAAGTTATTTTTGCAAGAGAATCTAGCAAGATTCAGCTCGAAATTAAGCTTGGAAGAGGCCCAAATCTGCATCTATAAAAGGAGGCTCAAGGCAGAATACTTTGTATCGAAAATCACAAAAGAGTCATACACTTCCAAAGCAAACACTCAAATTTTCAGAGAGGTCAATTGTCAGTTCCAGCTTTCAAGAAGCAAGTACTCGTGTTATGTTCCTTCCATAGTGTCAAATCTAAGTCGTTGAAGTAGAGTCTACAATCTGAGGGAGTCAGAAGGGGTAGCAGGTTACTTGGCAATTAGATTCATAGTGTTGAAATTTCTTCTACAATCTGGGATTGTCAGATTGGTTGAAGACAGGTGCTATATTCCTCAAGAGTCTAGGATTGTTAGACTGTTTGAGAAGACTAACTTGGAGAGTTAGTAGAACAGTTGTAATTCAAGGTTTGAATTAGTGAAATCCTTCAAGGTGAAGGGACTGGACGTAGCCTCATTAACGGTGAACCAGTAAAAAATTCAGTTTTTTATTTTTACTTTATATCTGCTGCAAACTCTGTTTTTATTCATACATCAAGTTTTTTTTAAAAGTGTAAAAACAGGAAAAGTAATAAAGTTAGTCATACACAATTCAACCCCCCTTCTCGTGTTTGCATCTTCAGACTCTACTTCAACAACTTTGATCTAACACAAGGGAAAGAAAATAACACGAGGGCTTGCTTCTAGAAAGCTGGAACTCACAATTAACCTCACTGAAAACTTGAGTGTTTGCTTTTGGAAGTGTATGACTCTTTTTGTGATTTTCGATCCTAAGTATTCAGCCTTGAGCCTCCTTTTATAGATGCAGATTAGGGCCTCTTCCAAGCATAATTTCGAGTTGCATCTTACTGGATTCTCTTGCAAAAATATCTTGACCAATCGGGCTTCACTTAAATAAAAAACATATCTTTTTAAGCTTCAGATTGTCTTTCAAAAATAACTGGCCAATCATGTATTTAGTTTCTTCCCGCCAACAGCTCCTGAACTTCCATACGACTTCACTTTATTTTTGTAACAAATCCTTTTAATACTTAGATCAAATTTAATTAAATCTCCACCGTTAATCCTCATGATTAAATCTAGACCGTTTGATCTTCTATGCTAGTCCACATCTGGACCATACTAAGTGATCTACTGTGATCGTCTGATTTCGGCCAACCCTGGACCACACTTTCAGATCTTCTGATCTCGGCCAACACTAGGCCATGGTCTGATCTGCTGTGATCCTCTGATCTCGGCCAATGCTGGACCATACATTCTGACCTTCTGATTTCGGCCAACACTTGGCCATGGTCTGATCTTCTGATCTCCGCCAACACTGGGCCAAATACTTAAATCTGGACCATTGATCTGAATATCTTCCCTCTGATCTGGACCAATTCTAGACTTGGTCTGGATTAAACTAAAATTAAATCTGGACAAATAATATTTCAGTCTGGACATTTTACCTTTTGTTTTGGATCAGTTCTGGATCAAATCTGGAGATCATTTCTTCTGGTCTGGACTTAGTTTCATACCCTGAACCATGCTATCTTCTGGTTTGGGTCAAATCTGGATTAATTGCTTTGTTCTGGAGCCATTAATTTACCCTCTGATTAAGTCTGGATCAAGTCTGGGTTGTTTATTATTTCACTGCCAAGCCATCTTCTAGTCAGAATAACTTCTGGATTAAGTTTGACTTATGACTCCTACTGGTCTGGATCAAGTTTCCCTCTGGCAGTCTTCCTTCTAGTCTAGTCCAGGTTTCCTTCTGACTTTGCTTCCTTCTGATCTGGGCCAGCAAAGATATTTTCTGGTGATGTTTTGACATCCTGGTGTATCTTCTGGTACCTTCAGGATTCAATCTCTGGAACCCTTTGATCTTCTGCTTCTGATTACTTCAGCTTCTGGTGGCATTTAATTTAATTATTCAAGGTACAAAATAAGATTACATTGAGTGCTTTTGTAAACATCAAAATCCTAAGACTTAGAACCAACTTGGTTCCAACAGTGGATCCCTCTGCCTTAAGCCACGACTGAAATTGAATTCATCTGTTGGACAACCATTCAATAGTATGGAAGTTGTTGTAGATGATAAACACCCTGAAATCCAATTCTACCATCTTGATGGAAAATTCATCTTTGTCATCACAACATCTAAATATGAAATCAAGTAGAAATCTTTTTTCCGCCTCTTAGCCTCATCAACTACTAAATATGCAATCAAGATACCATATGAAATCTTACGTCCTTTCACAAAAGTAGTTTGGGATTCAACAAAAACTTTGCAGATCACTCTCCTCAACTTGTTTGCAAGCACTTTTGACAATACATTGTACATGCATCCTACTAATGAGATAGACCTTAAATCATACAAACATTGTCGATTGTCAATTTTAGGAATCAAAGCAAAACGTGTAATTATAGCCTCTAACCAATTTCTCATTAGCATCAAATTCAGACATAAACCTCATAAAATCAACATTAATATCCTCCCAAAAATATTTTGGATACCCAAAGTTCACTTGTTAGGTCAAGGGCTTTTAAATTTATCATAATTCCACACAGTAAGCCTCACCTCCTCCACACTACTCTCTATCCAATTGAAAAGCATCGTGATCATCAATAGTCGGAAATTGAAAAATTCCTATCCCATGCCGAGAAAGCTGCACTAAGTTAAAATGAGATGCAAAATGATTAAATATTGTTTGTCGAACCTCAAAACCATTCAACTTGAGTGTCATTGACATCTACATTAACCAACTCATTATGTCTCCTATTGTTTTCCACCATACAATGGAAATTTTTGGTATTGGCATCTGTTGGTGTAACACATAGTGTCAATCTATTTTGTATAGATTATTATGCGTATCATTGATTTAAATCATATATATAATTTTGGTTATATGTACAAGACATCATTTATTATGTTATTAACCGTATAATATAATAAAGTCCGTATAATATATTGTTCATTTAATATAACATCAAGTGTGACTTGATCATTGAAGGTGCAAACACGAGAAGGGGGGGTTGAATTGTGTTTGTCAAACTTAATTTCTTTTGCTGTTTTGTTAAATGTTGATTTGAATTATTCGATAAATAATTAATCAGATTCAGCAGCGGATAATAATAACATAATAACACAACAATTTATACTGGTTCACCGTTAACTAGGCTACGTCCAGTCCCTTCCTCCAGAAGGCCTTTTACTAATTCAAACTCCTTTGAATTACAATACCACTGACCCTTCAAGTCAGTCTTCCCAAACAGCCTAACAACCCCAGACTTTTGAGGAACAACAACACCTTAACTAAACCAGCTAAGTCTTCTCCTACCAATCTGACAACCCCAGATTGAAGAAGGAATCTACACCACTATAATAAAGGTTTAGACCTTTGCAACGTTGCTTCTGGAAAGCTGTTTGCTACACTTATTCTTGCACTCTTGTATTGCTTCTGGAAAGCTGATTGTTGCACTGTATTTCTCTCTCGAAAACACTTAGAAAATATTGCTCTTGTTCATTTGTGTTTCTCTCTTTTGAACTCTCAGATAACTTTGAATTGAAGCTTGAGTTCTTGTGTTTTTCAATGCTTTATTCTTCAGCATTAAGTCTCTATTTATAGTTGAACTTTTGAACTTCACTAATGCTTTTCTTCTGGAGTATATTTCGATTAATCTGTTTTGAGAATATTCTGGAGTAGTTTGCTCAGATTCTGTTTTGAGTCTTTTGCTCACTGATCTATTTTGAGCATTTTTCTCAGATTCTGTTTTGAGCCTTTTTCTCCAATTTTGTTTTGAGCATTTTTCTTAGATTCTGTTTTGAGCATTTTTCTCAGATTCTGTTTTGAGCCTTTTTCTCCAATTCTGTTTTGAGCATTTTTCTCTGACAGATTCATCTGACGATATCCTCTAGAGATATCCTCTGGTGACGTCATCTTCTGATTTCTGCTTCTGGTGACGTCATCCTCTGGTGACGTCATCTTCTGATCTATTCTTTTGATGACATTTTTCATTCTTCTTCTAAGTCAAATATGTTATTTTCATAAAATACATTTGTTAACATCAAAACTTTAATTGCAAGAAACAACTTGGTTCCAACAATGAGACCCTATGATATATTAGAACAATATTCGTAAAGTATTCGTAGTCAAAGTTTTATTGTTAATTAGGACGATAATAACACCTCGAGACTATTATGTGAGTAAACTGATAACCACATCTCACAGGTAATGGATACGAGATATCAAGTCATCACATAGGTATAAACATTAGGAGTAACAATTATAATGGATTGACCACCATGAGAATGTTAGATAATTGTTATGTAAGTGTCATTAGAGATTCATAGTGAGTTGTCCTTTGACTTGAAGTCACGACGATCCCTAAATGGGGAATTTTAGGCTTTAAGAACATCAAACATTGTTTGTAACAACACAATCATAAATGTGGTTAATGGGTTTGTAACAAACCATATGGAAGGGTGTGAGTATGAGTGATGTATATAAGATTCATCCCTCCTACAAAACATGAGTTATGCCTTAGGTCACTCGATAGAGTGAGATTCTGGAATTGCATGGCCATGCTAGAATGAACCAATATGTGATATTAGGTCCATTGATTTTACGTGTCTATCCTGGGAGCGAGAAATAAAGAATTGAACATTACATGGACGACACATATTTGACTTGCATTCAATTAGACATTTGGACGAAGGGAAAATTACTTCACAATAAATAGTGGACGCGGTAAGGTTTAAATTGTATCACTGATTTTCTCATGATTTGGGTAGCAATGATGCATTGCTAGATGTCAATTATTGTCTATAATATTATTATATAAATTATATATAATATTTAATATTATTATCATTTTAATTAGAAACTATAAGGGTCACATGCATAAAATACTGATAGCAGAACGATTGATTAAATTAAATAAGATTTGATTTAATTAGATGTTAATCGTATTAAATATGATTTAATACATTAACATATTTATAATCTATTTAATTGAAATTGATTTGATTAAATAAATGAGGGCTGACAATTAATTGAATTAAATATAATTTAATTAACCGTTTGTAATTGGGTTGAGGATTTTAGTGGTCTATTCTCTATAAATAGAAGAAGAGTACATTTTTATGTAATCTTGATTGTCACTACCTTATAGAATGGCTAGCACCACGTTCCATTTTGTGCTCGCGCACATAGAGATGTCAGTAATTTCCAAGAGGTAAACACATGAACCTCTTAGTTATATATATCATGATTTAGTTATATATATGATGATTTCCCAATAGTAGTATCAGAGCCATGATCGTTTTGCATATATGTTTGGTGTGTTTTGATAATATAATAAACTACAATGAATGCGATTCAAAATTGTTGGTTTATTAGTTTCGTGAATCATTCCTATTCAAGGTGATAATATATAATTTGTTCGATTACTTGGAAAATTATCAACACTAAGTCTATGTCAATTTTTGAATTTGTTTAGAACCTGATATTTTGAAAAATGTTTCAAAATTGTAAGGAGTAGCACATTATTCTATATTAGTGAGGCACAACATGATAAGATATGACCGTCAAACATTGGGTACAACTTAACTAAGTTGAATTAAATAAGATTGAAATGAGCTTAGAGGCAAAGGGGTTAAGCTTTAATTCATTATATGAATTAGAGAAATTATTGTTCACTCAATTGATTCAATAGTTACATGTGATGTAATTGAAAAGGATTTTCCTATCTAAATAGTTAAGTTGAATCAGCCCAACTATCTAACAAGGTGAAATATGGATCTAAATAGCAAAGTTTTAGTTCCAATATAGTTTAACAAAATATTGGAAGAAGAACGGTCTCATATACCACAAAGAATATAAGTTGAAGAAAAAAGTTAGACTTTCTCTTTAAAATTTTGTCATAGAACTTTTTCACTAACATGTGTATACGATACAATGTGTAAATGAGTATAATGTTGATTAAAGTCAAAAGTCAACATACATATGTGATATGCAACAATTGTTGTTACATAAACAATGAGAGCTTTGACTTCAACTTTCTGGTTTACTTTGGAATTTAATAACTGTTATTATGTTCCAAATCTTATTGGAAACATCACTTCCATTTCTTGAGATGATAAAAATGATGTTTAGTTATAATAATGATTAACTTGATCTTTACATTAAAGGAGATCTTGAAAGACACGAACCATGTGTCATTGATCCCAAGCTGCCCATTTGTCAAATACATGCAAATATGTTCAACTCGAGTTTTTTTTATTCTTATATACCTTGACATTATTGTTTAGGCCATATTAGTAAGAAAATATTTCAAATGCCATTAAAATGGACCATTGGACTCATTCAATTAAAAATTGTTTGACATTTATGATATTACTTTTCAGAAAGGATGACTAAGCTCCAATCATAATCACGATGAAATAGTGACATTTTGTATGATACATGAGATGTATATGAGTTACTAAACAAGTTTGTAAAATGTAGATTTCTTAATTTCATTGCATTTACTATTGATTATAGTAAATGAGGATTTGTGTATCTTATGAAACACAAATTAAGAGACTTTTGAATTATTCAAAGAGTTGAAAAACAAAGTAGAAAATCATATTCGCAAGAGTATTGAGATTACATGATTTGATCATAATGGTAAATACTTAATCTAAAAGATTGATGACTATCTAAATTAAACCTTGTTAGTCATGGTCTAATTTGTTGTGCGTCAGGAAAATATAATAACTTTTTCTTAAATATGAGTTTTATGCAACTGTTTCTAAACAAGTAATCATGTTCCATCTGAGGCTATAAAAGATTGCATACGAGATATGAAATGAGTTGAAAGGTCAAAATGACATTTATAAAGATTTAACTTGTCAAGTTTAGTTGTTTTCAGATAAGTTTGAAATCAAACTAAATAAATGTAATTTATGGAATATCCTTAAGAAAATAAAGATACTATTTCTACCAAGTCTCCATTGATAAAGAGTTTGTCGGTGAAACACATGTATTCCTCAAATGGGTTAAATCTCTATAAGAACCAGTGAGAGAGTTGTAGAACTTGGAGAGGTTCGAGCTCCACAAAACCTATATGTAATGGAACATTAATCAATTCAACAAGTGTTGTGGATATGCCATTAAACCAGGTTGATCTAGATAGATACGACAAGTTTTATCATTATATAGCATATATGAGGGAGTCCATGTGAAAAAACAAGGTTTGACCTTGATGGAGTCACCTTAATGGATATAGGATACAAATGAGTCTTCAATTGAAAAATAAACTGGATGACATACTGTATACCGTTAAGTCATGTGAGCTAAGCAATGTTTCATCCAAATCTATGATATAGACTATGGTGAGAATTTCTCTTAGTCAAGATGCTTAAATCCTTCATAGATTCTCTTATGAGCTTTTGTTCATACAGAGGTTAGGGAGAGCGTTATTGATTTTGGTCTTATATGTGAAAAATGTATAAATCATCAAATAACAGTATCCCTACAAAACGAAAAAAGCATAGTTGGGAAATGTTTCTTGATAAAGGACTAAGGCAACATTTTTCTAAGTGTTAGGATATAGGATCTATAGAGATAGATCTATAATGTTGTTTGATCTTTGTAACACCCCGAGTTTAAAACACAGCGCGAGTGTATTTGTTGTTAAATAATTAAGTAAAAGAATTTTCTAAATTTAATTCAAAAAGAATTAAAATAAAGTTTTCACTAAATCATTTCATAAAATGATACGACGTAATTTAATCAGTTAACGTAATTAATCGTAATATCACTAAATACTTAATTATGGAAATTTAAAAATAAACACTAATATATTTCAAAAGACAATAGTGTCATGATCTTAATAGGAAATATCAGAGTATGGAAAAATATTAGCGGAAAAGTTATACAGTAATTCCCAAAATAACCAATTACATTTTCTAGTTCAAAATCCTATACATCAACTCTAACTGATCATGCACTAAGCTACAGTAGCACGGTCTCCGCCGCATCCTCTACAAGTCTCGTCTCCAGCCAGCTGTCCACCCCTCTGCGTTGTCTACAAATACGCCGTGCGTAAAGATCAAGGAAAACTAACGACGTCTCCGTCGTTAGTGTACCCGTTGGTAGGAAGGGTTCGGGTATCATCTGAGGGCAAAGCCCAATTTCCACAATAATAGTAAAGGGTCACCGACCGAAATTAACACATAACACATAGCATATATTTCACAGTAACAAATATAACCATGGCATATCATAAAATCAATGATGATAAATAAAGATGCTCATTTTGAAATTTCATGACATGTATTTTTCAAAACAGCAACCAATTAAGATGGAAATAAGTTGTAAGTACAGCCAACACTTCAGCAATCACCATCACTTATCAGAAAATCAGATTTCATAAAGTACTCACACACATCAATTTCCAACCATCATCATATAACCAAATCGTGACCCACTGGTCAATCCCCCGATACAATATGTATATGCTCATGCATTCACTTCTTGGAATTACCAAGGTGCAGTCGCTCAACAGACCAGCACAATTTAAATATGTATGACTTTAACGGCCCTCAAGACCAGGTGCAATCGCTCAACATATCAGCACCAGTGTTGTCGCTCAACAAACCAGCACAATTTAAATATGTTTGACTTGAACGGCCCTCAAGACCAGGTGCAATCGCTCAACAGATCAACACCAGTGCAATCACTCAACAGACCAGCACGTTTTACATATTTGAATGGACCACCACGAACACGCGGCCATTCCGTAGCTCGGATAGAATGGACCACCACGAATACGCGGCCACTCTACAACCCATCACGGTTACTACTTTCACGTGTATTAGCCTCTCACAGGCCAAATACACAGAAGTTAAATCCTCGCACGGATAGAATGGACCATCATGAACACGCGGCCATTCCGTAGCCCACTATTGTGGTTACTACTTAACTTTGTGGACCATCACGGTTACCGCATTACTCTGTGGCCCATCGCGGTCACCACTTGACTATGAAATGCATGAACATGCAATGTTTTCTCTTCACTGAAAACAGTATGCAATATCAGAAAAACTCAGCCTTTCCAGCATTCCCCAAAGCAACTCAACGCAAATAATTTCATAATCAACACATCAATGATTAAACATTCAAATAATCATTAACACTTCACATTATCTCACAATTTCCATACTTAATTATCTTAAGTCTTTCCAATGTTTCCCAAGCTCTTAAAAATTCATAAAACAGTGTTCAAAACTGAGTTTTCTGAGCCTCTCTGTATTCGAATACATAAGCCAAAAACAGTGCAGAATTACACTATGTATTTGAATACAGCCTTCTTGTATTCGAATACAGATGTTGTCACAGTGTAAAACTCAATATCTTTCACTATATCAGTAGAGTCTCAAAAACTTCGTCACCCTCACTTCAAACTGTTACAAAAATTCCATTTTAATTCATCACAAACCTTCTCAAATGATCCCCAACACTTAAGGTTTATAAAACAATGTTTAAAACTCTGAATTTTTGAAAAACACGAATCTGTATTCGAATACGACCCCCTTGTATTCAAATACAGAAGCTGAAACTGTAATTTCAACATTCTGTATTCGAATACAGCATGCATGTAGTCGAATACAGAAGTCAAAAACAGTGTATAATCAGCATTTTCCCACCATCATTGAAGATTATATTAAACTCATCATCTCTTCTTCAAAACTAATCAAAAACTTCATTTTAAATTGTTTCAAACCTTCCCCAACACTTTAAAGTTCACATGGCAGTGCTTAAAACTTGATTTTCTGGAAAACACGAATCTGTATTCGAATACAGCTTCCTTGTATTCGAATATAGAAGCTAAAAACTGAGTTTCTGGAAAAACTCGAATTTGTATTCGAATACAGCTCCCTTGTATTCGAATATAGAAGCAAAAATTGTGAAAAACCAGCATTCTGTATTCGAATACGAGACTGTCGTAGTCGAATACAGATGCGAATGCAGTGTTAAAATCTCACTTCTGTATTCGAATACGACAGAGTCGTAGTCGAATACAGATGCTAAGTCAGAAGCAAAAATCCTTCCTCTGTATTCGAATACAGAGGCCCATATTCGAATACAAGTTTGAAAACTTGAGTAAAACAGAAACTTTACAGGCTGTATTTGAATACACTCATGTTGTATTCGAATACACCTTCGAATTTATTGAACTTTTCCTAAAAAACTACAACACATTTTCAATCTTTTTCCTTTGAAAAACAAGTACAACCCCAAACGGATTCGGCATGTCTTTAGAACCATAAAACTCAGGTATTTTTCATCAATGCAGATTTTCCAGAAGAAACACTTTCATCATTTAAAATCCCTTTTCCTTTGAAACATCAGCATCACCAGAATCACTCAAAAACAGAATGTTAATCACACAGAACAGAAACAGAATCATCAACACCAAAAGCAACTTCGCAGTTTTGCTTAAATCCTCCAAACAGAATATCAGACTCAAAACAGAACAACATGCAAAGCATTTCAGCTTTCTCATACAAACAGAATAATATGCAAAGCATTTCAGCTTTCTCAAACCATCAGAACATCATGCAAGCATTTCAGCTTCTCAAACATCAGAACAACATTAACACATTCAGCCAAACAGCAAGCATCACATAGCAGCAAAATGCCAACAGAATGCATTTTCGCATTTTATAACAATATTCAAAACAGTTTTATGAATATGCTTTTTAATCATTTTCAAAATAACATGCAATGCATTTTTCAACTTTCCCACATAAACAAAACATCATTGGAATAACCACCCAAAACAGCATATTGCAGATTTTTAAAACCTCAACAGAATGCATTTTCTTTCATCTTTCAAAATGTCATGTAAAACAGTTTCTTTTTCAAAACAGAAACTCAAATATGATCACACCTCAAACATACATTTACAGTCCTAAAATGCAACTAGAAAGTGGAAGGTGCCCTTACCCTTGTTGCGTTTTCTGCTTCTGCTCACGTTTCTGCTTTCGTTCCCGTTTACGCGTCAAAAACCGGTGAAACTGCCGCTTGTGTTTGCTGCTACGAAACTGGGTTCTCTAGCTCCGTAATGATGTCGGGAATAACTTTTGTACTGGGGGTTTTCTGGTTTGGTGCCTGGGTTTCTAATTAATGGCACTTTTGAGGAACTCCCTCTCTTTTCTTTTGAAATCGTGAACTGGAAGCAGAACAGAATGGGAGGGAGGAGAGTACTGTTACATGCAGTATGGGCAGTGAGGAAGGAGGAATGGTGTTCTGATTTCACCATCCTTCTCACTCCTATTTATAGGCTTGTGTGGGTGCCACCTCACCCGACACTTGTCCGATCCTCAGCACTTAACCAATCTCGTCGCAATTAGCCGCTAATCCCTTAATTAACTGTCCGTTAATTTAATTACTCATAATTAAATTAATTTATTCTTAATCCAATAATCTTAATATATCTTCCAAAATAAATATTTATATATATATATATATATTTACTCAAAACATACATATATTAAATATTTTACAAATATCCCCAAAATACACTTGAAATTAATTCCATAATTTTAATTAAAAATTAAGGTTCTTACAATCTTAGTCGACGTACATATCATAACATCATAATGATTTGTCTATGAGACAATTTTCTATCTCATCACTTGAGAAAAAATACATGAGAATGATTTTATTTGTTGTGGAAGATGGAATTATCATGTACATCATTATAGTTATTAGATCGTATATCTTATATTCTATAATCATAACGAAAGATATCGGTTTAGTTTTAGTGAAGATCACTAAATTGTAATCAAGAATATCCTTTAGTATCTAACTGACTAAAGACATAAGAATGTTATATATTTCCTTTGTAAGTACTATTAGTGATTCTCATGCGATCATAGTGAGTAGTCATTCGACTTGAAGTCACTACGATCCTACATAAGGAGTTGTAGGCTTTAAGGCCATCTAATATTGTTTGTAAAGAAATAATCATAAAGATGGTTATTGGACTAGTAATAAACCATGAAGAGTAAGGTAAGGGATCCAGATAGGATTCGTCCCTCCTACATAACATAAGTTATGTCTTTGGCCACTCAATAAAGTGACATCATGAAAATGCATGACCATACTAGAATAGAACAATATGTGATGTTTGGTCCATTGGTTCTATGCGTCTACTCTGGGATCGAAAAATAAAGAATTAAACATTACAAGGATGACACCTATTCTGACTTGCGTTCAATTAGATCTTGGGCTGAAGGGACAATTAATGCACAATAAATAGTGGTCATGGTAAGGTTTAAATCGTATCACCAATTTTCTCATGAGTTTGATAGCAACGATGCATTTCTAGATGCCAATCATTGTCTATACTATTTTATATTATATAAACTATATATAATATTTGATATTTAATATTATTATCATTTCAGTGAGAATTTATAAAGGTCACACGTATTGAGTACTCACAACAGAACAAATAATTAAATAAAATATAATTTAATTAGATGTTAATCGTATTAAATATGATTTAATACATTAACAAATTTATATTTTATTTACTTGAATTTGATTTGATTTAATAAATTGAAGTTGACAATTAATTCATTTAAATATGATATAATTTAATTAATAGTTTGTAATTTATTAAAATAGTTTAATTAAATATAATCATTTATGACTTATTTTGGATTGAATTCAATATAAGAGTCTTAGGGTTTTAGTGGTTTATTCTCTATAATTAGAAGAAGAGTACATTCCTATCTAATCCTAATTGCCACTAACCTTAAAGAATGGCTAGCACCATGTTCCATTTTGTGCTCGCTTGGACTATATAGAGACGCCAATAATTTACGTGTTGGTGATCAAAGTTAAAACACGCTTCAAGAGAGATGTTTTATGTTGGTGATGTGTCTCCCTACGCTTTAAGAGGTAAACACAAGAACTTTTTAAATAAAATTTTGTGTTTATGTCATCTTTAGCTAAAGGGATTTGTCGCTCATAAAATTAATTTTGAAAGAATTTTAAAAGTCTATATATCTCATGATTACCCAACAGCATCACCTTCCTTCAACCAAAAAACTTGATTTTTACCATATTACAATTCAATCTGGAAAAGGATAGTATCTGTGAGAAGAAAAAAAAAACGATGTTCCATCACCTCTCCAACCGCCAACGAGTAGATTCACCCTTAGTATCAAGTGAATTTTGTGGCTCTTTAGCCTCCAAAATTTAACTATCTAAATTCCTTCCATGTGTTATATGCCACTCTTTCAACAAAGATTTAATAAACATCAACTTTTCTTTTAGAAAAAATCCTCCACAACCAGTCATTTTTACATCTGACAATTTTTAATTAACAAGCTCATGGTATCCAGGAAATTTAATCAAACATTTTAGCATACGAATTGACTTAGGTCCCTAATCAATCAATTCATCACACAAATAAATAGGGCAATGATCTCACAACCACCTAGGGGTTTTCTTGTTGAATACAATTAGGACATCTAATACACTAATTGTAGACAACAAAAATCTATCAAATCAGCTCATTGCAGAACCATCGAGTCTCGACCATGTACCTCAACGACCATGTAACGGTAAATCAAACAATTTTGCTTCCTCAATGAATGAATTAAAACTCTCCACATCTTCCATCCTAGATGAATCTCCTTTACATTTTCCTTTCATTTACTGATCAAATGGAATTGAAATCCCCCCCACACACACCAGGTACTTATTCTCAAATTGTTAACTACTCTCCCCAACTGACTCCACAAATCGTTTTTTGCCTACTATCACATATTGCATACTCATTTTTCCCTGAACCAACCACCATTATTCTTCCACCTCCCTTGAACGATCAAATCCTGATTTAGATTTCTTGTGTCCTCTGACTCCCACAAAGTGTCATCTCATAAAGTAAGAAATCCACCTGAAGGCCGACAAATGCTTGATATGAAAATCCCATCCCTTACAACCCCATTGATGTTCGCAAAATAATTGATCAATTTCTTCAAACTTGGTCTCTTGGATACAAACAATATTTGGCTTTTTTGACAAAATTAAACTTCTTAATTCCTTCCTTTTAGCCACACCCCCCAAACCTTTGATATTATAACTTAAAATCTTGTTAAATAATTAAACTACTCCTAACCTAACCCTATTACTAAATTCGACCCCGACACCTCCTACTTATTAAGGGCTTCCCTTCTAATATTCACTCTATCTCTTTTCTCTGTGCTTGGTAGCGCCTCAACGATATTAGAGTTATCGCCACAAAAATTTAGTCCAAGAAATTCAACAACCTCCCTCATATCCAAAACAACCAAATTACTATCATTTTTTAAACACATCCCAGTTTTTCCAATCTTCATTGTTCAAAGACTTACCACTTTCGAAAGAGAAAACACTTATTTGGAAAATTTGAACTTTATACTGGAAAAGTTGTCAAAAAAATTTCCGTTGTGTACTTGAAAATTTAAAAAAAAATTCATGTTCACAAATGTTAGGTTTAAACCATGCTAAAACACACTTGTGTAACACAACAGTACACAAAAAACACATTTGTGTGCTGGAAAACTTGAAAAAAGTTATCTAGTACACAAATATCAAATTGTTTAAAACACATGAGTTTTGAAAAATGTTTTTTATAAATTTTCCGGAGCCCAAGTTGAATTTAGTGGGGGTAAAAAAAGGGATCAAACAGATACTTTGTATAAAATGTGAAGGTAGGAATATAATACAAATGTGAAGGTAGGAATATAAATGTAGAGGACAAAGTAAAATTTTGATTTTCAGTGCCTTTCCTACCTCCACTGGGCCACTATTTTTTCAGCCCACGATAGTCTTTATTTAACTTTTTTATTTATTTATTTAATTCTGATTTTTTAATTAATTTTGATTTCTCTAGTCCAATTCACAACAATTTTCTGTGTATCAAATATCTGAAATAAATTATAATAATTAATCACAATAATAGGCTTTTACAATATTAATTATAATTATTCATACATGATATGTTTCAAGTTAAGTCAAACACAATTCAACCCCCCCTTCTCGTGTTTGCACCTTCAATTGGTATCAGAGCTCGATCTCAAGGCTGAGCACTTAACCGTGTTTGAGGAAAGGTCCAAGGGGCTCAATATGGCAGAAGAATTGGGAAACAACATCAACAGACCACCACTGTTTGATGGAGAAAGGTTTGAGTATTGGAAGGACAGAATGAGAAGCTTTGTCATATCTCAAGATCCTGAACTATTGAAGATGATAGTCAGAGGATATACTGCTCCTACTGATCCAGAAGATCCAACTAAGAAACTAGACATGTTTGATATGAAACCAGATCAAGTCAGATTACATAGACTTCATCACAAGTCCAGAACCATGGTGGTCAGTGCACTCACATTCAAGGATTTTGATAGATGCACAAATAAAGAAACAGCAAAGAGTATATTTGATAGTCTGGTTCTGACCTATGAAGGAACCAAGCAGGTTCAACAAACAAAGGCTAACATATTGGTCAGAAAGTATGAGCTGTTCAAGATGGAAGAGGATGAAGACATTGACACAATGTTCTGCAGATTCCAGACTTTGGTATCAGGACTGAAAGCATTAAACAAAAGCTATATCACTGAAGATCATGTCATGAAAATTCTGAGAAGTCTACCAAAAAGGTGGAGACCAAAGGTTACTGCAATTCAGGAAGCTAAGGATCTAAGTACCTTGAGGCTGGAAGATCTAATCAGCACACTCAGGTCTCATGAAATAGAACTGGAAGAAGATGAACCTAAGAAGAAGAAGAATCTGGCTCTGAAATCGAAACAGAAGAAAGCTGCAAAAGCAGAATCAGAATCAGAGGATAGTGAAAGTGACTGCGATGATATGACTTACTTAACCAAAAGGATGGTTAAGATCTGGGAAAACAGAAAGAAAAGAAACTCCCAGAGAAACATAACAGCAAGGAAGATTCTGACAAGAAGAACATCATCTGTTATGGATGTAATGAACTTGGACATATCAAGTCAGAATGTCCAAATCTGAAAAAAGGAAAACAGAACAAGAAGAGTTCCAGATACAGAAAGAAAGGTTTGATGGCTGCCTGGGATGTATCAGAATCAGAGGAAGAATCTTCTGATGAAGAAGAGGCAGAAACAGCAAAGATGGCTCACATCAAGTCTGCTTCTGGACCTCATAAAGGCAAACAAACCAAGGAAAATTCCAGATTCAGAAAGAAGGGTCTGATGAAAACAGAAGGAGTTGAAAAGGAGAGGAAACAAGGAGAGAGAAAAACAAAGAAAGAAAAAGAAAGAGTGAAAACAGAAGGAGTTGAAAAGGAGAGGAGAAGAGAAGAAAAGAAAGAGAGAAGAAAGAAGGAGTTGAAAAGGAGAGTATCAGACTTAGGGGGAGAGATTGGTCTGAGGGGGAGTAATTCAAAGTTTTCGAGTCATAAGTTAGCAAAATAAGTAATGGTTTTGTCATCATCAAAAAGGGGGAGATTGTTGGAACCAAGTTGGTTCTAAGTACTTAGGATTTTGATGCTTACAAATGTACTCAATGTAAACTTATTTTGTACTTTGAATTATTAAGTTAAATGCCCCAGAAACTGAAGGAAACAGAAGCAGAGATCAAAGGAAAATGAATTCTGGAATTTCCAGAAGATGTTCCAGGATGTCAAAACATCACCAGAGGATATGTTTGGTGGCCCAGAACAGAAGGAAGAAAAATCATAATGAAACATGGATCATACCATTGGAAAGCCTGCCAGAAGGAGAGTTGTTCCAGACAAACAGGAGTCAAATATCAATTTTATTCCAGAAGTTATTCTGACCAGAAGATGGCCTGGCAGTGAAAAATTACACAGTCCAGACTTGTTCCAGACTTGACCAGAAGGTATGTTTTTGAGTCCAGAACAAAAGGATCAATTCAGATTTAGCCCAGATCATAAGATAGCATGATTCAGGGCATGGAACTAAGTCAGGATCAAAAGAAATGAGTTCAAGAATCAATCCAGACCTGGTCCAAAATTAAAGGTAAAATGTCCAGACTGAAATATTTTGTGTTCAAGTTAATTTCAGTTTGTTCCAGACCAAAGTCCAGAATCTGTCCAGATCAGAGTAAAAATTTCCTGATCAATGGTTCAGAAATAATTATTTGGTCCAGATCAGAAAATCAGACCATGGCCCAGTGGTGGCCGAAATCAGAGGGTTAGGAAGTGTGGTCCAGGAATGGCCGAAATCAGAGGATCACAGAATATCAAATAGGCTGGTCCAGATGTGGACTATCGCATTAAGATCCAATGGTGCAGATTTGATCATGAGAATTAAAGAATCTGAGAAAAATGCTCAAAACAGAAGCGGAGCAAAATGTTCAAAACAGATTAGTGAGCAAAAGGCTCAAAACAGAATCTGAGCAAAATACTTCAGAATATTTTCAAAACAGATTAATCGAAATTTACTGCAGAAGTAAAGCATCAGTGAAGTTCTAAAGTTCAACTATAAATAGAGACTTAATGCTGAAGAATATAGAATCGAAAATCACAAAAGAGTCATACACTTCCAAAGCAACCACTCTTAAATTTTCATATAAGTCAATTGTGAGTTTCAGCTTTCAAGAAGCAAGTAATCGGTTATTTTTTTTTCCACTGTGGCAAATCTAAGTTGTTGAAGTAGAGTCTACAATCTGAGGGAGTCAGTAGAGGTAGCAGGTTATTGGCAATTAGATAGGGTTGTATCTAAGTTGTTGAAGTAGAGTCTACAAACTGAGGGATTCAGAAAGGGTAGCAAGGTACTTAGCAATTAGATTCATAGTGTTGTGAATTCTTCTACAATTTGGGGTGTCAGATTGGCTGAAGAACATGAGTTGTTTTTCCTCAAAGAAGTCTAGGATTGTTAGACTATTTGAGAAGACTGACTTGGAGGGTCACTAGCAAGGTTGTAATTCAAGGTTGAATTAGTGAAATCCTTCAAGGCGAAGGGACTGGATGTAGCCTCGTTAACGGTGAACCAGTATAAAATCTGTGAGTTTTATTTTTATTTTTTATCCGCTGCTAACTCTGTTTTAATTATACATCAAGTTTTGTTTTGAAAGTATTAAAACAGGAAAAGTATTCATGTTAAGTCAAACACAATTCAACCCCCCCTTCTTGTGTTTGCACCTTCAAATATTTGGATGAGGAGGAGGATAAAGCGAGAAGTCAAACTCGATTCTTCACTACTAATAAGATTTAAAGGTTTGTCCCGTTGAATAATATATTCAAAATGTATATTAATAATGTTTTGTGTGGAATATGATGTGTATGTTATTTTTCATATTATAAAATGTGAAAATTAAAATTTTAGATATTTGATTTTGAATTGGAATTTTTTTAACATTGTATTAGAATAATTTATTTATTTACATAAATAATTTAATATAATATTTTATAATTATTCAATTATATATATATATATTAAATATATAATTAAAAATTTTTACAAAAATATATTCATATAATTAAATTTAAATGAATTATTATTATAATTTTTAATATATAAAATTAAATAATGTAATTATTTTTTTATGCCTTAGCCGAAAGAAATGTTGTGACACGTGAGGATAGTGAGGGTTATAGTCCTGAAAAATTGTGTAATGTGTGAGGATATAGAGGGGATAGCCATGGGAAACAGTATGACATGTAACTTTAGCGACACGTTGAGCCATGGAAATTTTTTTGAAACTTCAAATTTGCAAAGGCATCAGCCCTAGGTGGTTTTTTACGACTTTGGGCCTAGGAACAACTACATTTTTATATTTAAAAAGGCAATTTGATGAGGGCTTTAGCCCTTGTTATTCATTTTCGATCAATGTTATAGTTAAGACCCTTTTGCCCTCGAAAATGGTTTTTTTTTCTCAGAGCTTTTAAGCATTTACTACAACTTATGGCACTAGCAAAATCACAAAATTCTTGTAGTGTTTGTCGACACTACAAGAAAATTGATTATTTGTGGTGGCCATAAGCCCTCACAAACGTGCAAAATTGGCCACACATGTTTGTGGCGGCTAAAATCGCTCATACATGAGTTAGTCACAAAATTTGTGAGGGTCTACACTGCCATAAATGTCTATTTTATATTTTAAGCTGATGTAAATTTGTGGAGTTTGGATCCTCTTAGTCCAAACTTCTCTCAATCTATGTCAATCATCTTCATTTCTTTTAATTTTATTTTTTTTTTCATGTTTTTTCGTTCAAATTTATATTGTATAGATCATACATGTAAAATTTTATATAAATATAAAATCATTTGATATGTTATTGAAACTCATGAAAATTAAAGGTGTTCACTAAAAGAACATAAGACATTAATTTTGATATATCTAAATAACATACCAAATGATTTTATATTTGTGCAAAAATTTACATGCATGATCTATACGATACAAATTTTCGATCCAACGAAAAAATTGAAAAAATAAAATTAAAAAAATAGAGATTATTGATAGAGATTGAGAAAAATTTGGATTGAGATTATCCAAACTCGTATTTGTGAGGGTGAGACCGCCACACACTTGTGGTCGTTTAGGTTGCCACAAACTTTGAAATAGTTTTAAAAAGTGTCCATTTGTGGGGATTTAAGATGTTACGATGTACTACAAGAAATAAGATATATGTCATCGACTTTTTCTAGCAAAAACAATTAATTTTCTAGCAACAATATGCATATGGCAACAGCTTATTTAAGTCGCTGCAATAAGACTTTTTTTCTTTCAAAAATATCATTGTTGCTGGGAAAAAATTATTATGCCAACAACAATAAATGATGCTACAAATAATACATTTTATGCCAACAATATAACTTTTTGTCGGTAATATTAATAGTACAAACTTTTGGCAGCAACATAACATATTATTGAGAATAATACAATATTTTGAACCAACATAATTTTTTATTGAAAATAATACAATTTATTTTATAGTAACATAATTTATCGCTGCTAACAATACCATATTTTTGCAGTAATATAATTTTAATTGAAAATAATACAACTTTTATGCAACAACGTAAGTTTTAGTTGCAAATAATACAATAGTTTTGCACCAACATAATTTGCATTGCGAACAATACAATATTTCATAACTTTTGTCAGAAATTACATAATATTTTGTCTACAACATAATTTGTAATGGTAAAAATACAATTTTTTTGCAGAAATATTTTATTAAGCCGCTACAAAAGCATACATTTATACCATCAACATAAATTAAGTAATGTTATATCTCATAAATGCTTAATTTATAACAAAAAGAAGATTTAATATTAGTATGAATTTCTTGTCAAATTAATATGATTTTTTGAAAAAAAAATCATCAAATTTAATAATATTATAATAATAATAATTATATATTTGAAAAAAAAACATCAAATTTAGTATATATATTTGGAAACATTTTTTTTTGTAACTCTTAATAAGAATTCGAATTTTTTTTTTCCCATTTACCCATCGTTTGTTTAGGTAGATTTATAAGAGATATAATTAAGTGCAAAAGAGATGGAAGAGAAATACAATATTTCTCTAGTATAGCCGTATGAAAGACAAGAGAAATATGGAGAGGGGAATGTCTTCAAGATTATTTTATTTCTTTCTCCTCATTTTTCTATTCATACAAATAATATCAAATATCTACCAAATCTCTTTCCTAATTCTCTTATCTCTCACTTCTCTCTTTCTTAATTCTCTCTTTCCTATTTCTTTGAGCATTCAAACATAGTGTTAACTATCTCATTTTCTTAAAAATAAAAAAATCCCACTATGTTTAAAAAAATAAATAACTAACCCCATATGTTATTTTTTAGGGAAGTAAAACACGTTTCAAATTAACTATCCCACTTCTTAATTATGTGGTGGGAGTTTTCTTTTGTTTTTTTCAATTATTTTGAAGTTGCATAGTCTGAAAGATGTGTTCTTTTGTGCTAGGAGTTCAAAACAAGAAAACAAATGTAAAACAAAAAGGTACATCTAAACTTCTTAAAGTGGGTTTCTTAAATTTCTATTCTTTTTCTTTCTGTGTTTTAATTGAACACTTTCTCTTTTTTTTCTTTTTTCTATTTTATATAATTTAAGTGCTTCCTGTAGATATGCGCCCCCAAAATTTCTATTTTGTATTTGTTGGAACAAATGTATAAATTTAAAAATTGTTGAAGTCCCCAATTGGTAAACTCTCATTTTGAATAATTTTAATCACTATATAAATATTCTTAAAATTTTGTTGAAGTCCCACATTGGTTAGAAAACATATGTGGGTTTGCTTCCATCATTATATAAAGAATGTCAATTTATTGTGAAAAGTACATCAAAGTTGGACGCTTTTCCCAACTTTTTCTTTTCTCCCTCCTATATTCTTGCTCGATTGTTACCGAGCCACTTCTCCCCTTTCTTTCTGTCCCTTCGATATTTTAAAGCGGTTGTTATACTGTAGTCCCTTTGATATTTTATAACGGTATTGTACCGTAGTCCCTTCAATATTTTAAAGTGGTATTGTACCGTATTTTAAAGCGGTTGTTATACCGTAGTTCCTTCGATATTTTATAGCGGTTGTTATACCGTAGTCCCTTCGTTATCTTAGAGCGGTTGTTATGCCGTAATTCCGTCAAATTTTGAGTGGTCCTAATACCACTATCCTTTTAGAGCGGTTTTATACTGTAGTTCCGTCGATTTATGAGTGGTCATAGTACCATATTGCTAGGCTTTAACCGCTTTATTGAGAGTGACTTTAACCGTCATATTGAGAGTGGTTTTAACAGCCATATTGAGGGTGTAATTCTAGAACGGTTTTCTACGGTGTAGTGGAACTCCGATACAGTGAATCTGGGCTGTTTTATCCTGGGGACGTCGTGGTTGATAGTGTGCCTTGCACAATTTGGGCAGTGCCGCGAAACGTCTTAAAGAGAGCGACCTAGTCTGCCACTCAACCCAGTAATATCTTCAGTGACACAAATTGTGATTTTGAAATAGTTTTTTCAAACTCAAATCTCAACAATTTAAGACGCTTTTTCTACCATGTCAACCGAAGATATTACTGGATATGTTTCTTTGAGGCAAACAAAAAAGGATATGAAAGCTGGAGAATTAACCCATGGGAGGGTAATGATTACCTATATAAGAATAATTATATTCTTAATAGACTTGCTGGTGATCTGTGTGAATACTACAGTTTCAGCAATAGTGCTAGACAGGTATGAGATGCTATTAAAAAGGGGAAGTGGGATCTAAAAAGTCTGTTGTAGTTTGAAATGCTATAAAGAATAAATATGATACCGAGGAACTTCGAGCTAAAAAGTGTGTTGTAGCCGCTACCTCAAGTATTAGATTACCGATGACAAATACGTGGAGAAATTCAGAATATAGCTTAGGAGATCATCTTAAGGTATGACTTTAGATGAATTTCAAATTGATTGTTATTATCGACAAACTGCCTCTGTTTTGAAGGATTTCAAAAATTCTTAAAACAAAAGAATTTTCTCTAAAGAGTATGATAACTTGTCTCTGGAAAACAAAATGTTGTTTATTATTTTTCTAAATTAGGCAAAGTTTACTTATATCCAAGACATGTTTAAATTTAATTGTTGAAATTAAGAATGTCTCCTTCTGTTTACATGTTGTGTGATTTTAATATTTGACATGCTAGACTTTGTCATGTGAACACATGTTATTTCAAACTTAAGTAACTCAAATTTAATACCAATGTTATCTTTAAATGATTTTGAAAAAAAAAATGTGATTTTTGTAGTCAAGTTAAAATAACAAAGAGTTCACATAAATCTGTAGTTAGAGAGTCTAAGTCTTTAGATTTATTACACTCTGATATATGTGAACTTGATGAGACGTTAATAAGAAATGAAGACTGTTATTTTATCACTTTTATTGACGATTGTTCTGACTATACTTTTGTATATCTAATGAAAAATAAAAGTGGAACGCTTGACATGTTTAGAATCTTTGTAATTGAAATTGAAAATCAATTTAGTAGAAAGATTAAGAGATTTCATAGTATAGAGGAATAGAGTATGATTCTAGTTTATTTAATAAGTCTGATAAAACTCAAGGAATTATACATGAAACCACAACACCTTATTCACCTGAAATGAATGGTAAAGCTGAAAGAAAGAATAAGACTCTTAATGAACTAGTTGTTGCTATTATGCTTAACTCTGCTGCTGCATCTCATTAGTAGGGGGAAATTATTTTGACTGTTTGCTATGTTTTGAATAGAGTTCCAAAATCTAAAAACAAAACATCTCCTTATGAGATAATAAAGAAAAGACAACCAAACTTGTCTGGTCTTCGAACATGGGGTTGTCTGGCATATGTCAGAATCCCCGATCCCAAGGAAATTAAACTCGCCAGTAGAGCCTATGAATGTGTATTCATTGGGTATGCAGTAAACAGTAAAGCGTATAGGTTTTAAGACCTAAATGCAAAAGTGATCATAGAGTCAAATGATGTTGACTTCTATGAAAATAAATTCCCTTTCAAATCGAGAAATAGTGGGGGCAGCGAATCAAGTCATACTCCCGTGACAAGAAGCGCTGAAAGCAACAAACAAGGTGAATTGGAAACTCGAATAAGTAAGAGAGTCAGAGTTGCTAAAGATTATGGACCATAATATGTGGCCTATAATTTAGAGGAGGATCCTGCAAATCTCAAAGAAGCCTTGTCATATTTGGATCCAGATCTTTGGCAAGAAGCTATAAACGATGAAATGGATTCCCTAGAATCTAACAAGACCTGACATATAGTAGACTTGCCTCCTAGTTGAAAACCAATAGGTTGTAAATGAATTTTGGAAAAGAAACTAAAACCTGATGGAACTATTGATAAATACAAGGCACGCCTTGTAGCCAAAGGTTTTAGGCAAAGAGAAAATATAGATTTCTTCGACACTTTTTCTTCAGTCACTAGAATAACATCCATTAGGGTACTCATTTCTCTAGCTGCAATTCATAACTTGGTGATACACTAAATGGATGTTAAAACAACCTTTTTAAATAGTGATATGGAAGAAGAAATCTATATGGAACAACCTAAAGGTTTTGTAATTCATGGACAAGAAAACAAGGTCTGTAAGTTAGGTAAATCTTTGTATGGTCTTAAACAAGCTCCTAAGCAATGACATGAAAAATTTGATAACTTAATTATATCGAATGAGGTTAAAGTGAATGAAAGTGACAAATGTATTTATTACAAATATGAAAATGGCATTTGCACTATCATATGTCTCTATGTAGACGACTTACTCATATTTGGTTCAAACATTCATGTTGTAAATACTGTGAAATCATTGTTGAGTAACAACTTTGATATGAAAGACCTCAGAGAAACGAATGTAATCTTAGGAATCAAGATTACTAGGTCAGAAAAGGGAATTTCTTTAGATCAGTCTCGTTATATTGAAAAGATCCTAAAGAAATATAAATACTTTGACTTTAAACCTAGTTGCACACCATATGATCCAAGTATGAAACTTTTTAAGAACACTGGTGAAGGTGTTAGAAAAACTGAATATGCGAGCATCATTGGCAGCCTCAGGTATGCCACTGATTGTACTAGACTCGACATTGCCTACGTCGTGGGACTATTGTGCAGGTTTACCAGTAGACCTAGTATGGAGCATTGGCACGCTATCGAAAGAGTCATGAGATACCTAAAAAGGACCATGAATCTAGGATTACATTATCAAAGATTTTCTGCCGTACTTGAAGGATACAATGATACTAATTGGAACACCTTATCAGATGACTCCAAAGATACTAATTGGAACACCTTATCAGATGACAATTAGAGAATTACTTACTAAAGGAGTTGTTATGGTGGATCATGTACGCGCTGATGATAATTTAGCAGATCCTTTGACGAAAGAATTGACTAGAAAGAAAGTCATAATTACATCCAAAAGGATGGGACTATTGCCTATAGATAGATGAGTCACTCATGATGGGAACCTGTAAGACCCTTAAATTTAAGAAATAAATTATGGATTTAATATGTATTTTGGGATATTTGTAAAATATTTAATATATATATGTTTTGTGTGAATATATATATATATATAAATATTATTTTGGGAAGATCAATTAAAATTATTGGATGAAGGATAAATTAATTTAATTACGAGTAATTAAATTATCGAACAGTTAATTAAGACGTTATCTGCTAATTGCGACGAGATTGGTTAAGTGTTGAGGATCAGACAAGTGTCGGGTGAGGTGGCACCCACAAATGCCTATAAATAGGAATGAGGAGGCAGATCAAAGGCAAAAAACTATACCTCCTCCATACTGCATGTAACAGTATTCCTTCCTTTCCCATCCTGATTTCTGTTCACGTAAAAAAAAACAAAAAAGGGAGTTCCTCAAAAGTGATATTACTTGAAAATCCAAGCACCAAACCAGAAAACCCCCAGTACAAAAGTTGTTCCCCTCATCATTACGGAGCTAGAGAACCCATTTTCGTAGCAACGAACGCAAGCGAGAGTTTGTCGACTTTTGTCGCGAAAACGTGAACGAAAACAGAAACGAAACAGAGGTAAGGGGCACCTTCCACTTTCTAGTTTGCATTAGGGCTGTAAATGCATACTGTTATGGCATTAATAATGTTTCATCATTGTTTGAAGAAAAACTGTTTTGCATGATATTTTGAAAAAAATGGAAAAAGGGCATTTTGTTGATCTTTGATGATTCTGTGATGAGTGCTGTTTGGCTGAATGCAATAATGTTGTTTTGTTTGTGTGGGAAAGCTGAAAAATGTCTTGCATGTTATTCTGAAGATGATCAAAATGCATATTTAGAAAACTGTTGTGCTTGTTGTTATAAAATGCGAAAATGCAATTCTGTTGGTGTTTTGCTGCTATGTCATGGTTGCTGTTTGGCTGAATGCATTAATGTTGTTCTGTTTTGTGTGAGAAAGCTGGAAATGCTTTGCATGTTGTTCTGTTTTGTGTGAGAAAGCTGGAAATGCTTTGCATGTTATTATGGTGGTGTGAGAATACTGGAAAACATTGTGCATGTTGTTTTGGAAATGATCAAAATGTAAACATTGATAAATGTCTGTTTCGTTGTGGTTGAATTTCTGCTTTTGAGTGATTTTGGTGTTGCTGATGTTTTCAAAAGAGAAGGATTTAAAATGATGAAAGTGCTTTTCTGGAAAATCTATATTGATGAAAAATGTCTGAGTTTTGTGGTTTGCAAAAGAGTGGTAAAACTGTTTTGGGGTTGTTGGTTTTCCAAAGGAAAAAGTTTGAAAATGTGTTAAATCTCAAGAAAATTTCACTGAATCCGAAGGTGTATTCGAATACAGCATGCCAAGCTTCTGTTTTACTCAAGTTTTCGAACTTGTATTCGAATACAGATGAAGGATTTTTGCTTCTGACTTAGTCTCTGTATTTGGCTACGACCCTGTCGTATTCGAATACAGGACTACAATTTTTGCCACTGTATTCATATCTGTATTCGACTACGACAGCTTCGTATTCGAATACAGGATGTTGATTTTCACTATTTTTGCTTATGTATTCAAATACAAGGGAGCTGTATTCGAATACAGAGTCGTGTTTTTCCAGAAAATCAAGTTTCAGACATTGTTTTATAAACTCTAAGTGTGGGAAACATTTGGAAGGTTTGAAAAGATTAAAATGGAGTTTTTGAAATAGTTTTGAAGAGGAGATGATGAGGTTCTGGAAACCTTTAATGATATTGGAGAAAATGTTGAGTTTACACTATTTTTGTCTTCTGTATTCGAATACAAGTATGCTGTATTCGAATATAGAGTGTTGAATTTGCAGATTTAGCTTCTGTATTCGAATACAAGGGAGCTGTATTCGAATACAGATTCGCGATCTTCAGAAAATCAAAGTTTTAAACATTGTTTTATAAACCCTAAGTGTTGGGGAACATTGGGAAGGTTGTGACAAATTAAAACTGGAATTTTGTGATAGTTTGAAGTGGCGGTGATGAAGCTTTTGAGACTTTATTGATGTAGTGAAAAATGCTGATTTGTGCACTCGGACTGCCTCTGTATTTGAATACCAAGGAGCTGTATTCGAATACAGAGTGTTAATTCTGCACTGTTTTGGCTTCTGTATTCGTATACAGAGAAGCTGTATTCGAATACAGATTCGTGTTTTCCAGAAATCTCAGTTTTAAACACTGTTTTATGAATTTTAAGAGTTGGGGAAAACAGAGGGAAGATTTTTTATGAATAAGAATGGAGTTTTAAGATGATGTGAAGTGGAAATGATGAGATGTTTGAATGTTTGATTTATGATATGATGATAATGAGATTTGTTGTGCTGAGATGTTTTGAGAAATGATGGGAAGACATGAATTTTACTGATGTTGCATACTGTTTTCAGTGAAGAGAAAACACTGCATATTCATGCATTGCATAGTCAGGTGGTACCCGCGATGGGCCATAGAGTAATACGTAAACGTGCTGATCTGTTGAGCGATTACACGAGTGCTGGTCTATTGAGCGACTGCAATGGTACTGGTCTGTTGAGCGACTGTACCCTGAAATGCGCAAAAACGTGCTGATCTGTTGAGCGATTGCACGAGTGCTGGTCTGTTGAGCGACTGCACTAGTCTTGAGGGCCGTTAAAGTCAAACATATTTAAATTGTGTTGGTCTGTTGAGCGACTGCACCTTGGTAATTCGAAGAACTTGAATACATGAGCATATACATATTCCATTGGGGTGATTGACCGGTGGGTCACGATTTGGGTATATGTTGATGATTGGAAATGGTTGTGTGTAAGTACTTTATAAAATTTGAATTTCTGATGAATGATTGTGATTGCTGAAGTGTTAGTTGTACTTACAACGTGTTTTCCATATTAATTGGTTGCTGTTTGAAAAAAGCATATATGTCATGAAATTTTAAATGAGCATCCTTAATTTTCATCATTGTTATATGATATGTCATGGATGTATTTGTTTATGTGATATAAATGATATGTGTTATGTGTTAATTTCGGTCGGTGACCCTTTACTATTATTGTGGAAATTGGGCTTTGCCCTCAAATGCCCCCCAAACCCACACCCCCGGTGGGTACTCGGACGACGGAAACGTTGTTAGATTTCCTTGATCGACATTCGCGTACTGCTTGGGTATTTGAACTCATCTCAAGCAAAGCAACTTATACGGGGAGGTTGGCAAGGACATGCAGGACCGACGGAGTAGAGGATTACGTGGAGCACACTTACACTAGTATTGATTTTCCTATGCCTTCCAAATTAGTATTGGAGGCGCATGGAATTTTTTATGACGCGGAGGAGCCAGTTGGAGGGGCTGTACGTGAACCCGAGGTGGAAGAAAAGAACAAAGGGCTGAAGCCAGTAGCAGCTGATATTCCGGGTCCATCTAGGATATCCGATGACTATTATGAGATTCCGGCACCGCCGAAGCGACCGAGACTGTGCATTGATCTGACTTCGGAGGAGACTGATCCCTCTCTGTATGATGAAGAGGAGGACGTCACATCGAGGCGAGCGGCAGAGTCAGATGAGACTTGTGTGGGATGCGGAGGAAATCCGTGCTATTGTAGCTTTAGAGCATGATCAGTTAGATTTGATGTATAGGATTTTGAGCTGGAAAAATGTAATTTGCTTTGATTTTGGAAATTATTGTACCACTTTTTCCGCTAACACATTCCGCACTCTGATATTTCCTTTTGAGATTATGACACTGTTATCTTTTGAAAAGTATTAATGTTTATTATTGATTTCTAGAGTTAAGTACTTAGTGATATTACGATGAAGTTATTTAATTATGTTCATTGATGGAGTTGCGACGTATTATTTGACGAAACTATTAAAATCTTAAATTTTATTTCAATTCTTTGAAGTAATAATTTGGAAAATCATTTTAATTATTTATTATAAAAAAAAATACACTCGCGCTGTATTTTAAACTCGGGGTGTTACAGAACCCGACCTAAAAGACTGGAGATCCCAATAATTAGGTTCAATGGGTAATAACAAGTCATAGTTATATGAGATGAACTTGTTATTATATTTAATAGAAGCATGATTCCTGAAGCGATGGAAGGTTGAGATAATTGAAACTCTTAATGAGATCTATACTCTATGTGGAGGGAGTACCTAGCTACAGGAGTACTCTTGATAGACTCACCTATGTGAATGTGGAAATGAGGCCGTTTCCTATGGAATTTTGAGGCAAATATTCCTAAAGCGTTCACTATACATGGATAGACGTGCAGGGCCATAAATGCACGAGTTTTTTAGAATACACCCAATGAAAAGGTTGTGTGTGGGTTTGATGTCCGAGATAGAGTTCAAGACTACGAGTCACTCTTGTTAAATCAGAATCTTACTTGCTATGCAAAGGTTCAAGTCATAGACACCTTTGTTTATGCACGATCTTATGGAAGCGTTTGACGCTATTTCAGAACCTTCATTTTTTTAATTCAAGTTGGGGATTGTTGGAACAAATGTGTGAATTTTAAAATTGTTGAAGTCCCACATTGGTAAACTCTCATTTTGAATAGTTTTAATCACTATATAAATATTCTCAAAATTTTGTTGAAGTCCCACATTGGTTAGAAAACATATGTGGGTTTGCTTCCATCATTATATAAAGAGTGTAAATTTATTGTGAAAAGTACACCAAAGTTGGATGCTTTTCCCAACTTTTTCTTTTCTCCCTCTTATATTATGCTCGATTGTTACCGAGCCACTTCTCCCCTTTCTTTCTGTCCCTTCGATATTTTAAAGCGGTTGTTATACCCTATTCCCTTCGATATTTTAGAACGGTATTGTACCGTAGTCCCTTTGATATTTTAAAGCGGTATTGTACCGTAGTCCCTTCGATATTGTAAATCGGTTGTTATACCGTAGTCCCTTCGATATTTTATAGCGGTTGTTATACCGTAGTCCCTTCGTTATCTTAGAGAGGTTGTTATGCCGTAGTTCCGTCAAGTTTTGAGTAGTCCTAATACCACTATCCTTTTAGAGCGGTTTTATACTGTAGTTCCGTCGATTTATGAGTGGTCATAGTACCATATTGCTAGGCTTTAACCGCCTTATTGAGAGTGACTTTAACCGTCATATTGAGAGTGACTTTAACAGCAATATTGAGGGTGTAATTCTAGAACGGTTTTACGGTGCAGTGGAAATTTGATACAGTGAATCTGAGCTGTTTTATCCTGGGGACGTCGTGGTTGATAGTCTGCCTTGCATAATTTGGGCAGTGCCGCAAAACGTCCTAGTCAGCGACTCAACCCAGTAATATCTTCGGTAACACAAATTGTGATTTTTAAATTGTTTTTTCAAACTCAAATCTCAACAGTATTGTATGATTCGACAATGACGATTTCTTCTATGAAACTACCTCTACATATTTTTATTTTCCTTTTAAAATTAAAAAAAAAAATAACAATTTGTCTATGAAACTACCTCTATTCAGTTATCGCACATCGAAATCATGATTGAAAACTTTTAAATTGTCTAATTATTAATAGAAGTCAACAACAAGAAGATATTTATTTGATTTGTTTAATTTTAATAATTTCATTTTTTTTATTGATTATATAATTTGTTCCTATATTTTTACCTTAAAAAATTTTATATTATACTTCTAATCAATTTTGTTTTGGCTTTCTTTTGTGTGGGTTGAAATTGCAGGTCCAATTAATAATGTTAATACTGTTGCCAAAGTCACAATTTTGTTGATTACATCAATATTTCAGTTTTTATTTTTATGAGAACAAGTCCATTTATTATTTAATTTTTTTATGTAAAGGAGTGATAATTTATGACATTTTAGTTTATTAATATTATATAATTTGTGTTTACGTAATTTTATTTACATCATATTGTAATATAATTCCATTTTGAATATTTATGGCAAATTAAATTATAAATGTGATTCATCCTAATTTTAAAAATGAAAGATGATAAAAAAAATGTAATCAGACTTTTATTAAATGACATAAGTATTTTAAAAGTATAATCAATACCAAATACTTTTGATGTTGAGGAATGAAAGATATAATCAATATCAAATATTTATTGGTAACAGTATATTCAACCACTTCCGCAACTGTAATAGTTGTGACATGTCAAGTAAGACAACAACAATTGTATTAGAGATTTACATATTTGTGGTGAGCCTTCAAAAAAATTGTTTCATAATTAAATTTTTGGCAGCTAAATCCTCGCATAATCCAACAACAAATTTTGTGGCAACAAAAGTATTCTTTTTTGAATTTCGAAAACTATTTGAAAATCAATTTATGTCACAAAAGATATTATTGGGTTGAGTCGCAGACTAGGTCGCTCTCTTCAAGACGTTTCACAGCACTGCCCAAATTGTGCAAGACAGACTATCAACCACGACATCCCCAGGATAAAACAACCTAAATTCATTGTATCCAAATTCTAGAAATTCGTTCTATAATTACACCCTCAATATGACAGTCTAATGGATGCAACTCGTAATATAGTACTATGACCATTCATAAATCAAAAAAATTACGACACAAAAAAACCACTCTAAAAGACTACGGCACAAAAACCACTCTAAAAAACTATCATAGTGGTATTAGGACCACTAAAACATTGACAGAACTACAATGTAAAACCGCTCTAAAAAGATAATGGTATTAAGACCACTTAAAATCAACGGAATTACGGCATAACAACCGCTCTAAAAATCGAAGGAACTACAGCATAACAACCGCTCTTAAAATCAAATAACAACCGCTCTTAAAATCAAATGGACTACGACATAACAACAACTCTAAAAATCGAAGGGACAATGGTACAAAACCGCTCATAAATATTGAAGGGACATAAAAGAAGTGGAAAAGTGGCTCAGAAATAAGTCGAGCAGAATATAAAAGAGGAAAAAGAGAAAGTTAGGAAATACATCCAACATTGGTGTGCTTTTCACAATAATTGACACTCTTTATATAGTGATAGAAGTATTCTATCCAATGTGAGACTTCAACAAAGATTTGAAAAAATCTTTATATAGTGATGAAAACTACTCAACATATAAGATTTTTCCAATGTAGGACTTCAACAATTTTTAAATTCACACACTATATTCGAACAAAAAACTTTCACAAAATTTCTAAAAATTTTTACAAAATTTCTAAAAGTTTTCCTAGCGAGCTGAAAATCACAGCATATTTGAGTTTTATTATGTGAGAGTTTTTTGACAATAATTTGTTACTTGTTAGGGTCACAATTTTTTTTAAAAGTTATCCATAAATCTATTAGAAAATGTTGTCCATCAACACTACAAAGAACTCTACATGAAGCACCAACAATCATGATTTCCATAAACTCTTCACTATTTTTTAAGAATCAAAACTAAATTCTTCTCTCCGTCTCAAAAAACTTACAACTTCTAATTATATACATGTATATTGGTTTCTAAAAGGAGGAATCGGAGCAATTCTTTAATCACGGGAGACAATCAATAAATACAATAATTGATATATTAAAATCAATTAACGCTAGTTAATTTTATGCGTTCAACCGACTATAAAGGAAACCGTTGCATAACTTATAAAAATAATTAATTGCTATTTAAATTGTTTTAAACCATTTTACTGTCAAATAAAATTATAAAATAAATCTGTATTATCATATTTAATTTAAAAACATTTGTAAAATGTTTCTGAAATATTATAAAATTTTCAATAATCTCCCACATATTTCAAAAGTATTAAAACATTAAAAATAAATTGAAAAATAATTTTATGAGTTAACAGGTAGAATATCAATGTTTCTGAGACTTAACACATAGTTAGTTGGTTGGTGAAGCAAACTTTATGAACTAAAAACACTTGACATGTGCTAGAGTTCTACCAATTCTATTGTACCCCCACAATTTTCATCGTTGATGCTGAGTTGCGCAAATAAATTGTGTGCACACCTACTATTTATGAGTGCTTTAGAGATTTTGCCACAATTTCATGCAAGTGGCCTCACTTGAGATCCATATAGGTGATTTCATCAAGTATATGCTACAATTCATACACCATCCATAAGAGATATGAAAATCACTAAAAACTTTTTAAAGTTATCCTCCTAATAATGCAATCTAGCACTTCTCACATAAGAAGAGACAAAAATAGTAGTCCAATAGAACTAACAAGTGACTTTTTTTTTACCTATATTAACCTTCTTCATGGAATTCCAAACACAGGTTGGGTTACCATCACAATTTTAAGTTGGCTTAATTCTCATTCCCTGGTTGGGTTACCATCATTGGTAATTTCAAGTTAGTTAAGTTCTCATTCTCTTCGATGTTTACTCAGTAGCATATAGCTTTGTGAGAAGTCAAATTTAATTTTGACCTTACAATTTAGTAGCTATATTTCAATACACATCTCTCACAAATTCTCTCAATATTTAAGAAGATAATTTCTTCCATCAATATATATTGACTAAGACGTTTCTTTGTCAATATCATAAATATCGTCTAGTTTAAAATTAATAAACTTAACCTCCTTCATATATATAATTTAGGTCGACTTAGATTTCTAAGCGACATCACTATCAATTTATTATACATTTAGCAATTTATTATGCATATTTGCTTCAACAACTTTCAAGTGACAACACTCCGTAATAGATAAATAAATTTATATAAATTTAATTTCATAAATTAAATTTATGTATCATCATTGTCTCAATGTAACACAATGAATAATCTCTTTATACAATACCATAATTTATGGCATCTCTCAAAGTGTCCCAAAAACACTTTTACAATATAAGTTCATTAATTGGAATAACTTCCAATACCGAGGAAATACTCCTATCAAGTTATATAAATCTCCTTACATGATTTCTCTAAGTGATAACGTCTCAAAAATAAATCTTGATAGATTTAGGGTTGATAAATTTATTTTGATTAGAATCCCATCCATTTATTAGTAGTACATCTCCTAGGGAACGCAATTACGGCGAGCGAAGTGTAACGACGATTGGCGATTAGATTTTGCGATTACGGAGATTTATCAGATTTGTCTCAACTTCACTCCTAAGGATCTTCAATGTCTAATTTCCTTGGTTAGTGTTTGGTATTGGATGCGATTAGGATCCTAATCTGCATATCTTGAATTCTTGATTTGGTGCTCCTTGCTCTCTGTAATTCTTCTTCCGTTTCTTCCGCTTTTTGTCTTATAATGTGGCGTGAATTCAATGAGGTTGGCTTTGGTTATGGTTGTGTGTAAGGATAATTAAAATTGGCTAATTGTGTTTTTTTAATTGAGTTTGGATCCACCTTGATTTTGTTATAGGGTATCTTGCTAATTCAACCATATGTGGGAAATGACTAAGATGGGATAGGAATCTGATTGGCTTGTGTAAGACCCTTAAATTTAAATTATGGATTTAATATCAAGTATATTTTAGAATATTTGTTAAGTATTTGATATATGTATTTATATATATATATATATAAATATTTTTGAGATTGACTAAAATTATTGGATGAAGAATAAATAAATTTAATTATATTAACGAAGAATTAATACCAGACAAATTATTCGTCAATAGAGTTACGATGGGAGTATTTAGTTACTTGAGGGTCAAGTAATATTATAATATTAATATGTACATAGTAACTGAGGGCATGTGTATATATATATGTGTTGTGTGTGAGATGAAGGAAAATCAGAATTCAGAAACAGAAACAGTTTCCTCTGCCCGCGCCAGTTTTCCTTTCTTTCTTTCTTCTTCTCATTCTATTGGTGTTAGTAAAGAAAAGAGCTTGCTCAAAACTCAAATTACTTGGAAATCCAAGCCTTGAATCAGAAAACGTCAAGAAGGAAAGTTATTTCTCTCATCTTTACGGTGCTAAAAAACCAACTTTGGTAGCGACGACGCAAGCGAGGGGTTTCGCCGGTTTTAGTCGCGGTAACGTAAACGAGCAAGTAAACGTAACGAAGGTAAGGGGCTCCTTCCAACTTTCTAGATTGCATATAGGGACTGTAAATGCATGTTTGATGGATGATTATTATGTGATGTTATGGTTTGACAATGAATATGCCATGCATGTTGTTATGGATGATTAAAATGCATGTTGTTGAGTTGTTATTGCTGTTCTGGTTTGTTGTTGACTTGGTTGATGCATTGATGATGCTTTTGTTGTTGTGTGGAGGAGTAGAATCATTTACATGTGTGGAGGATGTTCTGGGTTGTGGTTTAAGAAGCTATAATTTTGTTATGGTGTTTGTGTTGGTTTTCAAAGTAAAGATTTTGAAACTGTGTTGAAGTTTTCTGGAAAATCTCACTGTGTTCGAAGATGTATTCGGATACGGCACAGGCGTATTCGAATACACTTATGTAAAATTCCAGTTTTTATTCAAATTTTGAACCTCGTATCCGAATACGACACTCCATATTCGAATACAAATACGTGATTTTTGCTACTGACTTAGCATCTGTATTCGGCTACGACCTTGTCGTATTTGAATACAGAATTACAGTTTTTGCTTCTGACTTCGCATCTGTATTCGGCTACGACCCTGTCGTATTCGAATATAGATTTGTTGATTTTGCCACTGACTTCGCATCTGTATTCAGCTACGAAAGCCTCGTATTCGAATACAAAATTGCTGATTTTGCCACTTTTTTAGCATTTGTATTCGACTACAAGAAGCTGTATTCAATACAGATTGATTTTTTTTCAAAAATTCTATTTTTAAACATTGGTTTAAGCACTTAACTATTTGGAAAACATTTGTAAGGCATGTGATGAATTAAATGAAGTTCTTGAGATTGTTTGAGGTGGCGATGAAGTGTTTGGGTTACATATTACATTTGCATATTGGTTTCAGTGAAGAGAAACATAGCATGCTCATGCATTGCATAGTGAGGTGGTGACCGCGATGGGCCACAGAGTTGATGCAGTGACCGTGATGGGTCGTGAAGTTAAGTAGTGACCGAAATGGGTTATAGAGTAGTTCTGCGTGTATTAGACGGTCTATTCTATCCGGGTTTCAGAGTGGTTCCGTGTGTATTAGACGGTCCATTCTATCCGGGCTACGGAGTGGTTTCGTGTGTATTAGACGGTCCATTCTATCCGTGCGAGGATTTAACTTTGGTAATGTTGGGCCTGTGAGAGGCTAACATATGTAAATCATGTGTTGGTCTGTGAGAGGCTGCACGTGTGCTGGTCCGTGAGAGACTACACCTTGGTAATTCCAAGAGTTGTGCCATATACATATTGCATTGGGATGGTTGACCTGTGAGTCATGATTTGATATGAGTTGATGAGTGGAAATCGATGTGTGCAAGTATCTTATGAATTCTAAGTGCCAAATGAGTTGTTGTGATTGTTGATTGTATTTGTACTTGCAACATGATTTAAATGTTAAATTGGATGTTTTGCCAAGATGTAGATGTTATACATTTTAATAAGTGAGCATACTTATTTATTACTGTCGTCATAGCATTGGAACATGCCATGAATATAATTGTTATCTTTGACATACCTGCTATGTGGTAATTGTTAATTTCGGTTGGTGACTCTTTACAATTATTGTGGAAAATTGGGCTTTGCCCTCAGATGATACCCAAACCCGTCCCACCGACAGTTACACTGACGACGGAAACGTCGCTAGATTTTCTTGACCGTCACTTGCCTACTGCTTGGGTGTATGATCCCATCTCAAGTAGGACTACTTACACGGGGAGATTGGTGAGGACGAGCAGATTCACCGAGGCAGTGGTTTACGTAGAGCACACTCACGCGAGGATTGATTTTCCGGTACCTTCCGGACTGATACTGGAGGCGAACGGAGTTTTTGCGGACGCGGAGGGTCCGACTGTTGGGGCTGAGATGGGGGCCACCGTAGGTGTGGTTACTCCTACCCCGGTAGCAGGAGGTGTGATGCCTGAACCCGAGGCGGGGAAGAAGGATAAAGGGCTAACATCAGCAGGGGTTGATTATTCGGGTCCGTCTAGGACAACAGAGGATTGCCTTGAGATTCCGGCACTGCCGAAGTGACCCAAATCATGGATAGATCTGACCTCAGAGGAGACTGATCCTTCTCTAGCTGATGAGGAGGAGGACGTCACATCGAGGCGAGCTACGGAGTCAGATGAGACTTGTAGAGATTGCGGTGGAAACCCTTGCTATTGTAGCTTTAGTGCATGATCAGTTTAGTCTTGTTGTATAGGGCCTAATTCTTGGTGGATGTATTTATTTGTTTGGGATAATTGTATATCTTTTCCGCACTCTGATAGTGTTTTGGTGGGTCCAGGATACTATTTTGATGTAATTTATTTTGGTATATTTTGAAGATCAATTTCCCAAAACTATCTTACTTGGTTATCATCATGATGTAATTGTTTAAGTACTTTTGTCGCTTTAGATTACGACGCCATATTATTTTGAATGGCTTAATTTTTAATTTATTTTAATTCATTGTATTAATTTGGATTTCCTTAAATTGTTTTGAAAAAAAATACACTCGCGCTGTTAAAAATCGATGTGTTACAACTTTGATTTTGGAAGATTTGGTAGGTTGGTTGGCATCTCTATATAAACCCATTCGTGGGAAGGAATGCTCAATCAATTTCAACTAAGAAAACAAGTTACTATGCGTTTGGGGGCTCTCCACCTAAACAACGACGAGTTGGAACATTGTATATTTGGGAAATTCTTGACAGATAAGCTGATTTGCATTGAAAGGGGCTACCATCTCGTCTCTTGGTGACAACAGATTTTTGTTCCGATTTTTTCATACTTGGGATGTAACAAGGGTGATCAAAGATGGACCTTGGTTTTTTGAAAACCGGTGACAAAAAGGCTAGCAGTGGGGGACTCTCCACTTTCTGTGCCACTTGATACTATTGAAATGTGGATTTAGGTTTTCAATATCACTTTTGGATATATGAAGGAAGAATTTGGAATCACTGTTGGGAACTATATTGGCAAGTATCTTGCCTTTGATGATTCATATTGTTGATGTCCTTGGAGAGCTTACATGTGAATTCGTGTTGCCATCGACACAAGAACCCTATTTAAAAAGGAGTTGACAATTATAGTAGTAAATGGTGACCCATTCACCATTATTTTCAAGTATGAGAGAGTTGGCACCTTTTGCTTTCTGTATGGCATCTTGGGCCACACATAAAATTTATGTGAAAAAAGAACGAGGAGATGTTACTAGTGCTCGCAATTGGGGAAACTTCCTTAAACTGGATTTAAAAAAGGCAAGCAGGGAAGATGGTAATAAGTGGCTCAAGGAGGTTGCCAAAGAGCATCAACAATCCACTAATCACCACAAACCCAACTGCTCGTCAAACTGATGTGAATTTGAGTTCTTTTGGTGTCTAAAATACAGTTACGATAAGCACTACTAGTTCTAGGATGAGCATGATTCCGATGCGTCAAATCACTAGTCAAGATCAAGGCATTGCGATTCACGCACATGGTCTAATGAATTCAAACTGTGAGCATGTGTTGTTGCAAGATTCATCCAACACTTTGTAGCAGCCTATGGCAGGGAAAATGCTTGCCAATTCTCTACAAATTGTTAAGGTGGGGTTTTTGGGAACTAAATAGGGCAACACAACACCAAAGAAAAAAGTTCGAATTGATGAAACTGCAAATTCTAAGGAAACTGGACATATAAGTTTGGTTATAAACGAAGACATAACGATGAGTGAGGGCAAGTTTATTGTAGGATATGACGGGGTTAACCATGAAATTCCTATGTATTTGAATCCTCTTTTTCAAAAAAATGTTGTAATGGTAGGTACTATGTAGGCTTGCCAAGAGAAATGGGTATTATTAGTTGGAACTATCGAGGTCTGGGTAACTTGAGAGAAGTTCCAAATTTAAAATACCTTGTTCGGAATTATAGTTCGGACATTATCTTTTGTATGAGACTTTGGTGAACTTGAATAAAATTGAAGAATTAAGAGTTTTGCTTGGTTATGAGTTTTGTTTTTCTAATAATAGAGAAGGTTGATGTGGAGGTGATAAGAACCTCAAGAGTATGAAGATGATCCATATTTTATTAAATTAAGATGAACTTTATTCATTTTAATTTGGTTTGTAATAATTCTTAGTTTGCTTTGATTTGGAATTGTAATAGTTTTATTATATATTTAGTTTATGTTATGTGTAAGTGAAGATACTTTACTTCCTTACATTTAGTTTATTTTAAAAAAAAAATGATGTAAGTACAATATGGGCCTAGAAAATGGTGTCACTTATGACCCATTTAGGTTTAGAGATAGCTTTACTATAAATATGCATTTGTAACCTCATTGACGAAGGTTTTTGAACATTATTTTTGTGAGGCTTTGCTATCTAGAGTTCTTGAAAGAATTCACTTTGAACTTATCAAGGTTGTTAATCCTTGTGGTGTTCTTTTGGCTTATCAATCCTTAGATTGTGGCGCCATTTTATTCTTGGTTGGTTTGCTAAATAGTAATTTTGAATTTCCTTTACATCAAACCCTAGTACACAAATTCTACCAATTTTTGTGTTCAGTAACCTACGATCATATCTCGAGTTCTACATACTTGTTTTCGGTGATTCAACAACCTAACTTGCGTTTTGGAACGTCATCTTTCACCTCATTTTGGAATCGTCCGATTCTGACTTTCGAAGCTCCGGTTATCGCATTCTCCAGCAAAACGTGTTTTTGGCTCAAATCTGTAAGTTTCCAACCTAGAACGATGCTTAAAGTGATTCATGATAAATAGGATCAATTCTTTTAGCTAAAGATCCCCATTGGCCAACTTAGCTATCTTTGAGAAGGTAGGCGGGGGTTGGGGCGAACTCCCCCATGGTTGACGGATAGATTGCGCTTAGCCGGTCCTTTCCTTTCTTTCACTTTTCACGAAATTTTCGTGAAAAGTGAAAGAAAAAAAGAAAAGCGCCCATTGTCTAATGGATAGGACAGAGGTCTTCTAAGCCTTTGGTATAGGTTCAAATCCTATTGGGCGCAAATTTATTGCAATTTAATATATATATATATATATATATTAAATTGCAATAAATTTGTATATTTCTAAAAAGATATCGTGAATTTCTTATCTTTCTTATTATATTAATAAGATTTTGAATTAAAATTCAAAGAAAAGATATTGAAAGAGAGAAATTATGAAAATTATACAGTTATGAAATTTTGAATCAATTTATTGCTACTTGTATATCAGGAGGCATAACCATGTTTTGACGCTCATCTTTTCCTTGTGTTATTAGTGGTTTTTCAACCAATCATATTGATGTTGAGGTGGAGAAGAGTAGTATTGACGATGGCGGTTGATGGGGTATTATGGCTATCTTGAGAATCGTCGTCAGAGATATGCTTGGAATATGCTATGTAACCTTGCACAGGTTTCTAATTTACCTTGGTGCATTATTGGCGGTTTTAATTACATCTTGTCTTTAGAAGACAAAAAGGGTAGAGTAAATCGAGAGCAGTAGTTAATTAATGGCTTCCGGAAAGTAGTGTTCGATTCTGAGTTGATTGATGTGCATATAAATGGTTATCCCATTACCTGGTTTAAGAGTTTGGGAACTGAACGAGCCGTGGAGGAATGATTGGATTGTGTTTTGGCTAATTCTTTGTGGCATCAAATTTTCCCAAATGCAAACCTTATAAATCTAATAGCTCCAATTTCAAATCATTACCCTCTTTTACTGCAACGCGGGGAAAGAAGACCAACCCGTTCTAATTCTCGTACTTTTATGTTCGAAAATGCATGGTTACTGGAACTTGAATTTGATGATTATGTTCGATCGTAGTGGATTTCTAACTCTCATCTTGCTAAACTAGAAATTTGTGCAAATGATATGACGGCTTGGGGTAGAACCAATTGTCATTAGCTTCGTCAAGAAATCGCATAATGTCAAAAAGCCCTTGAAAGAGAGCGTCAATTGAGCAGCAACGCAAATGCGAAAAAGTTATTTATTTGAGGAAGCAAATGACGGCATTGCTAGTCAAAGAAGACATTTTTGGCGAGAACAAGCTAAATCATTCTGGTTGAAGGAAGAGGACCTGAACACTAGATTTTTTTTCATGCAGCTACCACATCCAGATGCAAAGTAAATCAAATTCTTTTTCTTGAGGATGACAATGGGAACCGGCTCACCGAACATAGTGAGTTATATCGTGTTGTTAGAGACTATTTTACTACTCTTTATCATAACACACAAAGTGTTCGTGCTCCCGTTTTGAATTCCCTTTCACATGTTATTGATGTAGAAGATAATGAAAAGTTGCTTGCTCCCTTCTAATAGAAGAATTCAAATAAACTTTTTTTTTCTTTCTATAGAGGAAGATAAGTGTCCAGGGCCTAATGGTTTGAACCCAGGATTTTATCAACAATTTTGGTCTTTGTGTGGTAGTGAGATTTTTCAATAATGTTGTGTGTGGCTCCTGACTGGGGTATTTCCTAGTACACTAAATATTATCAATATAGCTCTAATCCCGAAAGGCGATGAACAGAATACCATGAAATATTGGCGGCCTATAGCTCTCTGTAATGTGATTTATAAGATTGTGGCAAAGGTTCTTGCAAACAAATTAAAATATGTTATGCATAAGTATGTATCTGAAAAAACCAATCATCTTTTGTGCCTAATAGATCCATCCTTGACAATGCAATGGCAACACTTAAAATTGTTCATCACATGAAAACTAAGACCAGTGGTAGAGTTGGCGACGTCGCATTGAAACTGGATATCAACAAAGCTTATGACCACATTGATTGGGGTTACTTTTGAGATGTGCTAACTACATTGGATTTTACAAATCAGTAGGTGAATTGGATTATGCTTTGTGTCGAGTCAATAAAGTACAATTTCATAGTGAATAATGATTGTGTTGGTCCTATTATCCTAGGAAGAGGCCTCCGACAAGGTGATCCATTGTCGTCGTATCTATTCATCTTATGTGAGGAAGGACTCTTAGTGTTAATAAAAAGGTGCAAAGTTGTGGTGACCTCCATGAAGTGAAAATGTGTCGAAACGCCCCAGTTATTTTTCACACCTTTTGTTTACAAATGACTGTTTCTTGGTCTTTAGAGCATCTATTAGAGAAGTAGAGACTAGGAAAATATTTTGTCTATTTACGAAGTTGCGTTGCGTTAAGCTATAAATTTGCAAAAATCTAAAGTGTTTGTAGCATAAATGTGAATGAGGACTTGAAAGGCAGGATTATAGATCTTTTATGTGTGTGCTCGGTATTAGGGACTGCAAAATACCTAGGACTACCTTCAATAATTGGTAGAAGTAAAAAAATATTTTCAGATTCATTAACGATAGAGTTTGGTAGAAGATCAACTCATGAAGTAGTAAAAGTCTCTCCCAGGTGAGTCGAGAAGTCCTAACTAAATCCACTCTCCAAGCTATTCTATCTTATGTAATTAGCAAATTCTTGCTACCCCTTTCTTTAGGGGATGAGATTGAAAAAATGATGAATTCATTTTGGTGGGGCAAAAATGGAGGACATGCTAGAGGTAGAGGCATCAATTGGCTCAAATGGGACAAGCGCACAATACAAAAACTTGACGGAGGTATGAGTTTGAAAAACATTAGTGCCTTCAATTTATCCATGCTTGGTAAACAAGGTTGGCGATTGTTATCTAACCTAGACAGCCTTGTCAGTCGTCTTTTCAAACCTTAATATTTTCCCCTGAGTGATTTTTTGCCTGCTAACCTTGGAGTGCTAAACCTCTTCTACAGACTGGGTCTCCGTGGAATATTGGAAACGGATCTAGTATCCCTTTGTGGAATAACAATTGGCTAAGCAATTGGTCTAACCTTGTTAAACCGCTAGGGCTGGCTGGTCAGCATGCAAATGCTTGTGTTAATAGTTTAATAATGCCTTGGCATAAAGAGTGGAACAGACCCCTTATTACAACAATGTTTGATCCTAGCACCGCTCAAAAGATTCTCAAAACACCTCTGGTTGATTCGGTGAGAGAGGATACCAGAGTCTAGAAAGCCGATTCTAGTGGCATGTATACTGTTCAAAGTGGCTATAGATTCTGTCTGAATGACTTCATTGAAACTTGAAATTTCAAAAATGGCATGAATTTGGAATCTAATATGTAATTTAAAGGTATCACCAAAGGTTAAAAATCTTTGGTTTAAATATGTCTTTGGTCCTTGCAAATATACCACTTTTTGATTTTAGTCCTCGTAAGTTTTTATGTTTGGATTTAATCCCTGTAAAATCAGAGACGATTGGTTTTGGTTCCTAACATCAAATGTGAAGTTACAAAAAAAAAAAGAGCTGGTAAACCGCCATGGCACGGAAAAAGACGGGTTTTCCAAAACACCTAAACCCGACTTTTAATTTCTATTCATATTTTTTTTTATAAAATAACATGAATTATTAAATGATAATTAATAAATCTATTAATTAATAATATAAAACATTTTAAATTTTAATATATCATAAAAGATGATTTGTTGGTGTGCATTTATAAGGCCACCCACCCAACGCTTTTTGTTTGTAATGTTGTTTTGACGTTAGAGACCAAAGTTGATGGTTTCTAATTTTAGATGGACTAAATCCAAATAAAAAACTTACCAGGACTAAAATCAAAAAGTGATATATTTGTACGGACCAAAGACATATTTAAACCAAGATCTTTTGTGGAGAATTTGTCATAACCGTCTTCCTATGCGTTCGTGACTACACGATAAAGGTGTCAATTGTCCTAATCACTGTGTTTTTTCTGAGTATGGCGTCGAAGATAGTTTTCATGTTTTCTTTTTGTGCAGGAATGGTAGGAATTGTTGGCAGCAATGCAGTTTTAGAGATATGGTGCAAGCAGCCACTATTGGAGCAAACTCAACTGCAATTGTGATTTTTGCTCTTTTGCAAAGACTTGATCATACTCAAGTAGTCTCCATGGCAATGATTATGTGGAGTCAGTGGCAACAATGGAATAATAACATATGACACAACATCAATGAGAACCCAATGCAAGTCATCAATCGCTGTATGCAGCTACCAGAGGAGTGGACGTTGGCACAAAATCTACAACAAAGACGATGGTATAATTAACTCCACCATTTGGCTCAAACCAATCATGTTGGCATTGGTATTCATATTAGAGACGATGGAGGAAATATTGTTTTAGCTGAAATATAATGGTTCTCACCCATCTCCTAAGTTACCGAAGGAGAAGCACTCGAGTTATTAAGTGCTTTAAAGTGGGTTATGATCTTCAACTCACATGAGTGGATTTTAAATTAGATTTGAAGGATGTTGTAGATAACATTCATTCCATCAAGGGAAACAAGACCAAGTTAGGAGCTATTTTCCATTCACATTTTAGAAACTCCAGAATTGAGTTTGTTAGGAGACAAGCAAATAAGACAGTTCATGCACTAGCAATAGTAGCTACATCTATAGCTAGTCCCTATATTTTTATTGATATTTCAAATTGTATTCGTAATATTATTATTAATGAAATGCTACACGTACTTTTGAGTAAAAAAAAAAAATCTCCAAAAGATGAGTTTAAGACTCTCAAAATACACACTCAGTAAATTATAGGAAAATTCCAATCAATTTAGTCTACACAATTATATAGTTCCCGTACAAGTATAGTTCTAAGTCTTAGTATATAGACAAATACATTTTGTTCAACTATTATATTTGCCAACACATAGTAATAACGTTCAATTGAATGTGCAACTCATGATGATTAAAATTTGCAACATCAGATATAATGTTACAAATTACAATCAAATGTTTAGTAACGTAAAACTATGTAATAGTACAAAAATAAAAAAAATAAAAGAACACTTAATACAATTATACGCAAAATAATAATCTCATAATTTATTATTGAAGTTAGTTTCAATATCTATCAACGTAAAAATTTCGGTTTTGATGGCATTAAAAAACGAAACCGATGCTACTAAGATGGAAAAGAATAATAATAGTAGAAAAATAAAACTTGCAAATTCTTTATCCGCAGCCAGCTCCCACACAAATGCCTAAAATCTCTCTGCAAAATTAATTTGCCAACTCTTGGTTTTGATTATTATTATTATTAATTATTTTTTTATGAGCAACAAAACCTCATTCATTTTTGTCAAGTTACAGAGCTTGATCATGATGATGATAACCAAGATTTATCTTTACCAAAATTGTGCGTGAATAATGATGTAAACATTCTCAAATATCACATAGTTCATGAGATGCATTTCACAAAGATTGTTAGGAGGCGTACCTTACTTTTATGATAAAATTCAGTGTCCTATCAACGATGGAGGTGGACCTCAATTATTTTATGTGGTCAGAATTGTTGGAACCAAGTTGTTCTTGCAATTAAAGTTTTGATGTTAACAAATGTATTTTATGAAAATAACATATTTGACTTAGAAGAAGAATGAAAAATGTCACCAGAAGAATAGATCAGAGGATGACGTTTACCAGAAGCATAAATAAGAGGATGATGTTTACCAGAAAAATGCTCAAAACAGAATTAGAGCAAAAAACTCGAGAAACAGAATCTAGCTAAAAATGCTCAAAATAGAATTGGAGCAAAAGACTCGAGAAACAGAATCTAGCTAAAAATATGCTCAAAACAGAATCTGAAAAAAATGCTAAAAACAGAATTGGAGCAAAAGACTCGAGAAACATAATGTAGCTAAAAGTATGCTCAAAACAGATTAATCGAAATACACTCAAGAAGTAAAGCATCAGTAAGCAAAAGACTCAAAACAGAATATGAGCAAACTACTCCAGAATATTCTCAAAACATATTAATCGAAATACACTCCAGAAGTAAAGCATCAGTGAAGTCCTAAAGTTCAACTATAAATAGAGACTTAATGCTAGAGAATAAAGTATCGAAAAATAGAAGAACTCAAGCAAAAATTCATAAGTATTCAGAGAGTTCAAAGGAGAGAAACACATGCTTAAAAGATAAATATTTTCTAAGTGTTTTCGAGAGAAAAATTCAGTGCAATAATCAGCTTTTCAGAAGCAACAAAAGAGTGCATCAATTAGCTTTCCAGACGCAACAAAAGAGTGCAAGAATCAATGCAACAAATAGCTTTCCAGAAGCAACGTTGCAAAGTTCCAAACCTTTATTGTATAACCCAATAGTGGTGTAGATTCCTTCTTTAATCTGGGGTTGTCAGATTGGTAGGAGAAGAGACTTGTTGAGTCAAGGTTGTTGGAACCAAGTTGGTTCTAAGCTTAGGATTTTGATGTTTACAAAAGCACTCAATGTAATCTTATTTTGTACCTTGAATTATTAAATTAAATAAAATCACAATATGAAGAAATCAGAAGCAGAAGCTCAAAGGAAAATGAATTCTGGAATTTCCAGAAGATATTCCAGGATGTCAAAACATCACCAGAAGATATCTTTGCTGGTCCAAAACAGAAGGAAGAAAAATCAGAAGGAAACATGGATCATACCAGAGGAAAGCCTGCCAGAAGGAGAGTTGATCCAGACCAAAAGGAATCAAATATCAAATTTATTCCAGAAGTTATTCTGACCAGAAGATGGCCTGGCAGTGAAATATTAAACTGCCCAGACTTGTTCCAGACTCAACCAGAAGCTAAGTTTATGAGTCCAGAACAAGAGAATCAATCCAGATTTGACCCAGACAATAAGAGAGCATGACTCAGGGCATGAAACTAAGTCAAGACAAGAAGAAATGATTTCCAGAATGATCCAGACCTGATCTAAAATCAAAGGTAAAATGCCCATACTGAAATATTTATTTAATTTCAATTTAATCAAGACCAAAGTCCAGAATTAGTCCAGATCAGAGGGAAGATTTCCAGATCAGTGGTTCAGAATTAATTATTTGGTCCAGTGATGGTCCAGATCAGAAAATCAGACCATGGCCCAGTGTTGGCCGAAATCAGAGGGACAGAATGTATAGTCCAGCAAAGGCTGAATTTAGAGGATTATAGCATATCAGGTGCGCATCCAAGATGGCCGAAATCAGAATATCAGAGGGTCAGGAAGAGTGGTCCAGGGAAGGCCGAAATCAGAGGATCACAGCATAACAATCAGTATGGTCCAAATGTGGACTAGCGCATGAAGATCCAATGGTCCAGATTTAATCAGGAAATTTATACGGTGGAGAATTTAATTTATTTTGATCAAAGGATTAAAAAGATTTATTACAAAAATAAAGTGAGGTGTTGTGGAATTCAGGAGCTGTGGCGGGAAGGAACCAACAGATTTAACTGGCCAGTTATTTTGAAAGGAAATCTGAAGATATGTTTTTTATTTATATGAAGCCCAATTGGTCAAGTTATTTTTACAGAGAATCCAGCAAGATTCAGCTTGAATTTAAGCATTGGAAGAGTCCCAAATCTGCATCTATAAAAGGTGGCTTAAGGTAGAATACTCAAGCATCGAAAATCACAAAAGAGTCATACACTTCCAAAAGCAAACACCCAAATTTTCATAGAAGTCAATTGTGAGTTTCAGCTTTCAAGAAGCAAGTACTCTTGTTATTTTCATTCCACTGTGTCAAATCTAAGTTGTTGAAGTAGAGTCTACAAGCTGAGGGAGTCAGTAGGGGTAGTAGGTTACTTGGCAATTAGATTCATAGTGTTGTGTGTTAAATCTAAGTTGTTGAAGTAGAGTCTACAATCTGAGGGAGTCAGAAGGGGTAGCAGGTTACTTGGCAATTAGATTTATAGTGTTGTGATTTCTTCTACAATCTGGGATTGTCAGATTGGCTGAAGACAGGAGCTGCATTCCTCAAAGAAGTATAGGATTGTTAGACTGTTTGAGAAGACTGACTTGTAGGGTCAGTAGCAAGGTTGTAATTCAAGGTTTGAATTAGTGAAATCCTTCAAGGTGAAGGGACTGGACGTAGCCTCGTTAACGGTGAACCAATATAAAAACTGTGAGTTTTATTTTTACTTTTATCCGCTGCTAACTCTGTTTTTAATTATACATCAAGTTTTGTTTCAAAAGTATAAAAACAGGAAAAGTATTCAAGTTAAGTCAAACACAATTCAACCCCCCCCTTCTCGTGTTTGCACCTTCAAAGGTGTTGTTATCGTTCCTTAAAAGTCTGGGGTTGTCAGGCTATTTGAGAAGACTTGGCTGGTTTAGTAAAGGTGTTGTTGTTCCTCAAAAGTCTGGGGTTGTTGAAGGTGCAAACACGAGAAGGGGGGTTGAATTGTGGTTGACTAACTTGAATACTTTTTCTGTTTTTGCAATTTTTAAACAAAACTTGATGTATGAATAAAATAGAGTTAGCAGCAGATATAAAGTAAAAATAAAAACACAGAATTTTATACTGGTTCACCGTTAACGAGGCTATGTCCAGTCCCTTCACCTTGAAGGATTTCACTAATTCAAACCTTGAATTACAACAGTTCTACTGACCCTCCAAGTCAGTCTTCTCAAACAGTCTAACAATCCTAGACTCTTGAGGAATACGATACCTTGACTTCCTAAGTCAAGTCTTCTCCTACCAATCTAACAACCCCAGATTGTAGAAGGAATTACAACACCTTGAATCTAATTGCCAAGTAATCTGCTACCCCTTCTGACTCCCTCAGATTGTAGACTCTACTTCAACAACTTAGATCTAACACAAGGGAAAGAAAATAACACGAGTGCTTGCTTCTGGAAAGCTGGAACTCACAATTAACCTCATTGAAAACTTGAGTGTTTGCTTTTGGAAGTGTATGACTCTTTTGTGATTTTCGATACAAAGTCTTCTGCCTTGAGCCTCCTTTTATAGATGTGAATTAGTGCATCTTCCAAGCTTAATTTCGAGCTGTATCTTGCTAGATTCTCTTGCAAAAATATCTTGACAATCGAGCTTCACTTAAATAAAAAACATATCTTTTTAAGCTTCAGATTTGCTTTCAAAAATAACTGGCCAATCCTGTCTTTAGTTTCTTCCCGCCAAAAGCTTCAGAACTCCCATACGACTTCAACTTATTTTTGAAACAAATCCTTTTAATACTTTGATCAAATTTAATTAAATCTTCACCGTTAATCCTCATGATTAAATATGGACCGTTTGATCTTCTGTGCTAGTCCACATCTGAACCATACTAAGTGATCTATTGTGATCCTCTGATTTCGGCCAACCCTGGACCACACTTTCTGATCTTCTGATCTCGGCCAACCTGGTCTAGCAAACTGATCTGCTATGATTCTCTGATCTCGGCCAATGCTGGACCACACATTCTGACCTTTTGATTTCGGCCAACACTGGGCCATGATCTGACCTTCTGATCTCGGCCAACACTGGGCCATATACTTAAATCTGAACCATTGATCTGAATATCTTCCCTCTGATCTGGACCAATTCTGGACTTGGTCTGGATTGAACTGAAATTAACTCTGGACAAATAATATTTCAGTATGGACATTTTACCTTCTGATTTGGATCAGATCTGGATTAAATCTGAACATCATTTCTTCTGGTCTGGACTTAGTTTCATACCCTGAACCATGCCATCTTCTGGTCTGGGTCAAATCTGGATTGAATCTCTTGTTCTGGACCCATTAATTTATCCTCTGATTAAGTCTGAATCAAGTCTGGGCTGTTTTATCATTTCACTGGCAGGCCGTCTTCTGGTCAAAATAACTTCAGGACTAAGTATGACTTATGATTCCTTCTGGTCTGAATCAAGTCTCCCTCTGGCAGGCTTCCTTCTGGTCTAGTCCAGGTTTCCTTCTGACTTTGCTTTCTTCTAATCTGGGCCAGCAAAGATATCCTCTGGTAATTCCCGGATGCATCCTCTGGTACCTTCTGGATGCATTTTCTGGTGTCTTCATCTTCTGCCGCTGGAAACCTCATTTTCTGGTGACATTTAATGTAATAATTCAAGGTTCAAAATAAGATTACATGGAGTGCTTTTGTAAACATCAAAATCCTAAGTACTTAGAACCAACTTGGTTCCAACAATCTCCCCATTTTTTATGATGACAAAACCTTAATTTATTTTGCTAGCTTATAACTCGAAGACTTGAATTACTCCCCCTCAGACCAATCTCTCCCTCTAAGTCTGATACTGACTTTTTCTTCTCCTTTTCAACTCCTTCTCTTTTCACTCTTTCTTTTCTTCTCTTCTCCTCTTCTTTTCAACTCCTTCTTTATTATTTCTTTCTTTTCTCCCTTCACATTGCCTCTCCTTTTCAACTCCTTCTTTTTTTCACTATTTCTTTTTCTCTCTCCCTATTTCTTCTCCTTCTCTTTTCACTCTTTCTTTTTCTCTCTTTATTTTTCTCTCTCCCTGATTCTTTTCCTTTTCAACTCCTTCTCTTTTCATCTCTTTCTTTTTCGCTCTTCCTTTCTTTTTCAACTGGAGATGCAACTTGGGAATTAGAGGAAAAAAATGAGAGAGCTTTACGCTAACCTTTTCATGTTAGACTAGTTTCGAGGACGTAACTGTTTTTAAGGGGGTGAGTATTGTAACATCCTCTAAATTTATTATTTAAAATAATTAAGACTTATAAATATATATATATTTATATATATATATATATATATTTCATTATTAATTTAGGTGTGATAATTATTTGCCTTGTTCGACTTATTGTAGTTAATAAAATTATTAGTAAGAATTATTTAAGCAATGGAGATGTTTTATATAATTATATATATATATATATATATTTGTTTTTTAGTACAAGAAGAATTTGAGCTAAGGGTTTGTGGTTAGGTGTGGCCCAACCCATAATAGAAATTTGGGCTTGGAGTTGGTGGCTTAGTTTTTTGTATGATCAAGGTTAAGTAAAAAAATAAAATAAAATAATATTTTGTCCTTTCTATTCTTTATTTGTGCCCAACACTATCTACCCAATAATTTCCAGTTTAAATTTTCCCTATAGTCCACAATATTTCTATATTAAGTAATAGTAAGCAGAAAAAAATACCGAAACCCTAGCCGTCATCTCCTTCACACCTCATCTCCTTCGTGCAACAAACTTTTCGTGTGAACAACTTCGTGGGGGCTTAGAGTTTCGTACTAGGAAGAAAAGCGACCAAGGTAAGGGCTTTTCCCCACACAAATTTGAGTTAGACTGTTAGTTGGATGACATGGAACTAATAATTGTAATTGCATGCTTTTGAAAGAAATAAATGTAGACTAATAAAATAAATTAATGGAATCTGAAATCCTTTACGTTGAATTCGATATGTAATGTATGTATTTTTAAGAAGTAAAATATGAATTTTTATATTATACATGATAGAGTTTTAATTTTTATGATGGATATGAAGTGAAGTATGATTTTTCTTATGTTATATATATGATAAATTTTTGATTTTGATGATGTATTATGAGTTGGAGTTTGAAGTTTCTTGTTATATATAAAGTTTTAATCTTTATGGTGTAAATGAAGTCAAGTCCCAATTTTTATGCGTACGTGGTGAAAATTATTATTTAATGATTATTTGTCTATGAATATATGATTCTCATGATAAGGATGTGTGATATGTGATCTTTGTGATGTGAATAAGATGATGGTTTTAAAAAGGTGATTTTTTTTTAATGCATATGACATTATTCTTAGTGGGCTGTGTGCGAGTATAATTGTGATAATATATGGTCATGTCATGGCATATGCATCTTCGTGGGAGTTGCCTTAGTGGCAGGTTTATTTTCCCCATTGGTATGGTGATCTTTCTGTGTGGAAGTTGCCTTAGTGGCAGGTTTATATCTGGATCATATAGTTTTAGGAGCATGCATTATACATATATTTTTTATATACGATTTACCGTTTGCGCACTTTTTCTTTTAAATTAGAAGTTTTTACCTTTATATGTTTTGTGTTATTCTTCAATATGTTAAACTTTGGTTTGATGTGGATGATGGAAAAAACTGACCCTTACAACAACATTTTAGGTACTAATGAGTTCGAGGAGATTCAAGAGTAGTTGATGAGTATTAATGTGCGGCGAACGTGGGGTAAAAAAGGGTTTTCAAGACAATTTTTGTAATAATAAATATTGCCGCAACATTTCTATGTCTATTTTTTATTTTTAAATCTTTGTCACTAAAGTTTAGTAAGCTTTTTTGTGTTTTAGTTTTCGAATAAACATTTTTTAATAATATTAAATAAACGTGATTGTTACTAATTATTTAAATGGATAAATGTTAGATGTTCTTATTCTTAAAAAAAAAATTATCGTAAATTTTTCTAAAAGTATTTTTCTTAGTAACGTTTTGGAGCAAAAATCCGGGGCAGGTTGGGTGCATGGGGATGGCCATAGGCTTACATTCACTCATTTTGAACTTTTTAAGAAGTTCTTTAGTATATTTAGATTGGTGAATGAGTATACCTGATTTACCTTGGTGAATCTGAATTCCCAAGAAGAACTTAAGTTCTCCCATCATGCTCATTTGGAACTCTTTCTGCATTAGGTCAGAAAACTCTTTGCACAAAGTGCCATTAGTCGATCCAAAGATGTTATCATCAACATAAACTTGAATAATTAAAATATCATTTTTAATGGATTTCCTAAATAGAGTATTATCAATCTGACCGTCTATCAAATTCATTCTTCAGTAGAAAGTTACTAAGTCTGTCATACCATGCCCTTGGTGCTTGTTTTAAACCATATAAAGATTTCTTAACTTTAAAAACATGGTCTGGAAAATCAGAATTTTCAAATCCATGGGGCTGTTTGACATACACTTCCTCACTTATGTAGCCATTTAAGAATGCACTCTTAACATCCATTTGATACAACATTATATCATGATTAGCAAAAGATGATAAAAGAATTCTAATTGCTTCTAACCTGGCCACTGGAGCAAAAGTCTCAGTGTAGTCTATACCTTCCTGTTAACTGGATCCTTGAGCTACTAATCTGGCTTTGTTCCTTACCACTTCACCTTTTTCATTGAGTTTATTCCTGAAAACCCACTTGGTTCCAATAATGTTTTTGTTTGGTCTAGGTACCAGATCCCAAACATCATTCTTTTGGAATTCATTCAGTTCTTCTTGCATTGCAAGTATCCAACCATCCTCTGCCAAACCCTCATCAACATTGCTTGGTTCAATTGTTGAGAGTAAACCAAACAGACTGGTTTCTATACTTGACGATCTAGTCTTTAAAGGTTATGTTGCACTGCCAATAATGAGAGATTCTGGATGTGAAGACTTGTACTTCCATCCATTCTTTCCCTCTGACTTGTCTTCAGAGTCAGCATGTTCTTTTTCATCTTGATCTTTCTCAGATTCTGCTGCTGGTCCAACTTATGGTTCCTGTGCCTCTGGTTCACCTGCAATTTCCTCATCTTGCTTTGACTTTTCAGAGTCAAGCTGTTTATCATCAAACTTAACGTGGATTGATTCTTCCACAGTGTTAGTTTCTTTGTTAAACACTCTATAAGCTTTTGATCTCTCAGAGTAACCAATAAAGATAAACTTTTGAGATCTAGAATCAAACTTAGCTAGGTTATCTTTAGTGTTCAACATAAAACAGATGCAGCCAAATTGCTTACAGTAGGAAATATTGGGTTTCTTACCTTTCCCTAGTTCATAGGGAGTTTTATTTAAGATGGACCTAATGTAGACTCTATTCTGAATGTAGCAGGCTGTGTTGACAGCTTCTGCCCAAAGGTAGGTGGCAACCTTCATATCATTCAGCATGGTTCTGGCCATCTCCTGCAATGATCTGTTCTTCCTTTCTACCACTCCATTCTGTTGAGGTGTTCTGGGGGATGAGAAGCTGTGAGAGATGCCATCCTCATCATAGAATTCTTCAAAATACTTGTTCTCGAATTCACCTCCATGATCACTTTTGATGGTTATGATCTTAATACCCTGTTCATTCACAACTTGCTTACAGAAAGAAATAAATAGTTTGTGAGATTCATCTTTGTTCTTTAAAAATTTTACCCAAGTCCACCTTGAGTAATCATCAAAAATCACAAAACCATATTTCTTACCACCGAGAGAAGCTGTTTGAACAAGACCAAACAGATCTAAGTGAAGCAGTTAAAGTGGTTGAGAGGTAGAAACACATTTTTTTAGTTTTAAAAGAGCTTTTAGTTTGTTTACCTCTTTGACATGCTTCACATAGAATCTCAGTTTTGGAACTTACCTTGGGAAGCCCTCTTACCAACTGGAGTTTGCTCAATTCGGATATAAGCTTAGGGTTTGCATGCCCTAACCTTTTGTGCCAAATAAGATTCTGCTCACTCACAGACAGTAAGCATTTAACCTGTTGCTTAGCAAGACTGAACAGATCAATTTTATAAACATTATCTTTCTTAGTGCCAGTAAATAAAACCGACCCATCAAGTTGACTAACAGCTTTGCAAGTTTTATGATTAAAGATAACATCATAATTGCAATCACTTAATCGACTTATGCTTAGAAAATTATGTTTTAGCCCTTTAACTAGCAGAACATTTTTAATAGACAGGGAAGAAGAAGTGTTACCAATAGTTCCTGTACCAATAATCTGATTTTTCTGGTTTCCTCCAAAGAAAACTTTGCCTCCAGAAACATAGATTTGTCTCATGTCATGTGTTTGGAGCATCCACTGTCAAGATACCATGATTTGTGTTGCTGATCAGACCTTGCCTTTTCTCTGTCAGAATCAGAATCAAAGTCAAACTCAGATTCAGACTTAGCTTATGTTCAAGACATTAGAGCCAGTTCTTCTTCTGGCCTGTTTGAGCAGTTTCCTTGATTCTGCTTTGCTTGATAAACCATGTTCCTCTGATGATTCTGGAACATGTTTTGATTCTGGTAATTTTGGTGAATCCTATGATTCTGATAATGTTGATGATTCTGGTGATTTGGGTGAATCTGGTGGTTTTGATGAATTTGGTAATTCTGGTGATTCTGGTAATTCCTATTCTGATTCTGGTTCTGGTTCCAGTGTTGATTCTGATTCTGGTTCCAGTACTGATTTTGATCTGGTTCCAGAGTTGATTCTGGTTCCAGTTCCTGTGCTTCTGATACTGGTTCCAGTTCCTGTTCTGATTCTAGTTCTAGTTTTGGTTCTCATTCTGATTCTGGTTCTGGTTAAGTTGACCAGACTTTCTTCCATCAGACTCAGATTGCCTTTGTCTTGTTGTAGCAAGAACATAAACCTTCTTCTGCTTGTGCATTGCCAACATCCATTGTTTAGGCACCATTGTTGGTGTCTCATTCTGGTTGCTCAGAATATATGCAACATAGACAATTTGATCTTTTGGTACCCAGAATTGATTGGGTCCAAGTTTGTTAGTCTTAACAGCTCTCTGATCTTGTTCAGATTTTACCATTGGACAAGATAGTTCAGAGTGACCTTTCTTAGCACAACCAATACATAAAACATCAGAATGAACAATTTTAGTTTCAACAATAGTTTCTGTAGAACCAAGACTTCTCTTTCCAATGTTACTGTTTCCATAAATCATAGATGCATATTTACTTCTTTCCATTCCATTAGAAATAAAGTTTTGAAAAAATTGCTCAAGCATATCAGATTCACAAACAGTTTTGGAAGTGGAACAAATATTACTTTTGAGAGTTTGGTTTTTCAGATTTGAGTCTTGCAACTTCAGTTTTAAAATCCTTGTTTTCAGTTGCATACTCAGAATTTCGATTCTTTAAAACTTGGACTTCTTTGGTTAGATTTTTCTTATCTTCCCTAAGAGTTTTTAGTTTTAAAGACATCTTATTGTTTGCATTTAAAAAGTCTTTTAAAGTCTCAATTAATTCAGATCTAGTGAGATCAGAAAATACCTCATCGTCTTCATCTTCTGAATCTGTTCCAAAGCCTGAGCTGTATTCAGAACTTGAATTTTTATGAGCCATCAGAGCCAGAATTGCTCCATCTGATGTGCTTCAAGACTTGCTTGAATGATTGCTTCGATCATTCTTCCTTCTGCCTGCTTTCCTTCCTGAATTCTTGCCTTTGTGAAGTCCAGAGGCAGGCCTGATGTGTGCCATCTTTGCTGTTTCTGCCTCTTCTTCATCAAACGATTCTTCCTCTGACTTTGATGTATCCCAGGCTGCCATCAGACCCTTCTTTTTGAATCTGGAATTCTTCTTGTGTTGTTTGCCTTTTTCCAGATTTAGACATTCTGACTTGATATGTCCAGGTTCATTGCATCCATAACAAACGATACTCTTGTTGTCAGATTCTTCCTTTCGTTTGTTGTTATGTTTCTTCTTGAAGCATCTTCTCTTCCTGTTTTCCCATATCTTAACCATCTTTTTGGTTAAGTAAGTCATATCATCATAATCACTGTCACTGTAACACCCCGAGTTTAAAACACAGCGCAAGTGTATTTTTTTATTTAAATAAATAATTAAAATGATTTTCCAATTTAATTACTTCAAAAGAATTGAAATAAAGTTTCCTTTAATTCATTTCATAAAATGGTACGTCGTAATTTAATCGATGAACGTAATTCATTAGTTTCATCATAAATATCATTAAGTACTTATCTTTGGAGATTAATAATAAACATTAATACATTTCAAAAGAACACTGTCATATCATCCCAAAAGAAAATATCAGAGTGCAGAATAGTTTAGCGGAAAAGTAGTACAATAATTTCCAAAATAAAACAAATTACATTTTCCAGCTCTAAATCCTATACATCAAATCTAACCGATCAGGCACTAAAGCTACAGTAGCACAGATTTCCTCCGCATCCCAAACAAGTCTCATCCAACTCCGCCGCTCGTCTTGATGTAACCTCCTCCTCATCATACAGAGAGGGATCAGTCTCCTCCGAAGTTAGATCAATGAATAATCTAGGTCGCTTCGGCTCTTTGTTCTTCTCTTCTGCCTCAGAATCACGTACATCCCCTCCAATCACCGGGTTAGGAGTCACCACTCCTACGGTGGTCTCCGTCTTAACCCCTCTAGCTGGCTCCTCCGCATCATCAAAAATTCCGTGCGCCTCCAATACCAAACGGGAAGGTACAGGAAAGTCAATCCTCGCATAGCTGTGCTCCACGTAGTGTACTACTCCATTGGTCCTACAAGTCCTCTTCAATCTCCCCGTGTACGTAGCCTTGCATAATCACTTTCCACTTGAAACAAAAACGTGAGAAGTAGCAGAAACGCAACAAGGGTAAGGGCACGTTCCACTTTCTAGTTGCATTTTAGGACTGTAAATGTATGTTTGAGGTGTGATCATATTTGAGTTTCTGTTTTGAATAAGAAACTGTTTTGCATGACATTTTGAAAGGTGAAAGAAAATGCATTCTGTTGAGATTTTAAAAATCTGTGATGTGCTATTTTGGGTGGTTATCTCAATGCTGTATTGTTTATGTGGGAAAGTTGAAAAATGTCTTGCATGTTATGTTGAAGATGATCAAAATGCATATTTGTAAAACTGTTGTGCTAGTTGTTATAAAATGCGAAAATGCATTCTGTTGGTGTTTTGCTGCTATGTGATGGTTGCTGTTTGGCTGAATGTATTAATGTTGTTCTGCTTGTGTGAGAAAGTTGAAAATGCTTTGCATGTTGTGTTTGGTTGTGTAAGAATGCTGGAAATACCTTGCATGTTTTGTTTTTTGAGGATGACATTCTGTTTTGGTGGTTAAAGCAAAACTGTGATGAATGATCTGGTGTTGGTGATTCTGTATTCTGTCATGTTGATGATAGTTCTGGTGTTGCTGATGTTTTCAAAAGAAAAGGGATTTTAAATGATGAAAGTGTTTTTATGGAAAAGTTGTTATTGATGAAAAATGCCTAAGTTTTGTGGTTCAAAAGAGTGCTGAATCTGTTTTGATGTTTTATTGATTTTTCAAAGGAAACAGTTTGAAAATGTGTTGAAATCTCAGAAAAATTTCACTGATTTCGAAGGTGTATTCGAATACAACATGAGTGTATTCGAATACAACCTGCCAAGCTTCTGTTTTACTCAAGTTTTCAAACTTGTATTCGAATACGGGCCCTTGTATTCGAATACAGAGGAAGGATTTTTGCTTCTGACTTAACATCTATATTCGACTACGACTCTGTCGTATTCGAATACAGAAGTGAAATTTTAACACTGTATTCGCATCTGTATTCGACTACGACAGTCTCGTATTCGAATACAGGATGGTCACTTTCACAATTTTTGCTTTTGTATTCGAATACAAGGGAGCTGTATTCGAATACAGATTCGGATTTTTCAAGAAATTCAAGTTTTAGCTTCTGTATTCGAATACAAGGAAGCTGTATTCGAACACAGATTCGTGTTTTCCAGAAAATCAAGTTTTAAACACTGTCATGTGAATCTTAAAGTGTTGGGGAACATTGAGAAGTGTTAAAATGATTTAAAATGGAGTCTTTGAAATCGTTTTGAAGAGGAGATGATGATGTTTTGGAAACCTTTAATGACCTGAGAGAAAATGCTGAATTTACAATGTTTTGTCTTCTGTATTCGACTACAGGCATGCTGTATTTGAATACAGAATGGTGAATTTGCAGTTTCATACTTCTGTATTCGAATACAAAGGGGTCGTATTCGAATACAGATTCGTGTTTTCAAAGATCTAGAGTTTTAAACATTGTTTTATAAACCTTAAGTGTTGGGGATCATTTGGGAAGGTTTGTGAAGAATTAAAATGAAATTTTTGTGATAGTTTGAAGTGGTAATGATGAAGCTTTTGAGACTTCTACTAAAGTTGTGAAAATACTGATTTTTACACTGTGACAGCCTCTGTATTCGAATACAAGAAGGTTGTATTCGAATATGGAGTGTTGATTCTACACTGATTTGGCTTCTGTATTCGAATACAAGGAAGCTGTATTCGAATAAAGATTTGTATTTTTCCAGAAATCTCAGTTTTAAACACAGTTGTATGAATTTTAAGAGTTGGGAGGAAGACTTATGATAATTAAGAAGGGAATTGTGAGATAATGTAAAGTGTTATGATTGCTTCACTGTTTAATCATGGTTGTGATGATGATGATATTGATTGTGTTGCGATGTTTTGAAAAATGATGGAAAGGTTGAAATTTCCTGATAATGCATATTATTTCAGTGAAGAGAAAACACTGCATATTCATGCATTGCATAGTCAAGTGGTACCCGCGATGGGCAAAGAGTAATGCGTAAATGTGCTGATCTGTTGAGCGATTGCACAAGTGCTGGTCTGTTGAGCGACTGCACTGGTACTGATCTGTTGAGCGATTGTACCCTGAAATGCGCAAAAACGTGCTGATCTGTTGAGCGATTGCACGAGTGCTGGTCTGTTGAGCGATTGCACCCTGGTCTTGAGGGCCATTAAAGTCAAACATATTTAAAAAGTGCTGGTCTGTTGAGCGACTACTCCTTGGTAATTCCAAGAAATTGTATACATGAGCATATACATATTGCATCGGGGGATTGACCGGTTGGTCACAAAATTGGTTATGTGAAGATGATTGGAAAGTGATGTGTGTGAGTACTTTATGAAATCTGAATTTATGATAAATGATTGTGATTGTTGAAGTGTTGGCTGTACATACAACATATTTCTCATATTAATTGGTTGCTGTTTTGAAAAGGCATACATGTCATGAAAATTCAAATGAGCATCTTTATTTTTCATCATTGTCATATGTTATACCATGGGTGGATTTGTTCTGTGATATAAATGCTATGTTTTTATTTGTTAATTTCGGTTGGTCACCCTTTTCTATTATATGTGGAATTTGGGCTTTGCCCTCAGATGCCCCCCAAACCCATGCCACCTGTGGGACCCGAGACGACGGAAACGTCGCTCGACTTCATTGATCGTTCTGTGCCTACTGCTTGGGTATACGACCCCCATCATAAGCAGGGCTACGTACACGGGGAGATTGAAGAGGATTTGTAGGACCAATGGAGTAGTGCACTACGTGGAGCACAGCTATGCAAGGATTGACTTTCCTATGCCTTCCCGTTTGGTATTGGAGGTGGACGAAATTTTTGATGATGCGGAGGAGCCAGCTAGAGGGGTTGAGACGGAGGCCACCGTAGGAGTGGTGACTCCTAACTCGGTGATTGGTGGGGATGTACGTGATTCTGAGGCGGAAGAGGAGAACGAAGAGCCGAAGCCAGTAGCAGCTGATATTCCGGGTCCGTCTAGGATATCCGATGATTGTTATGAGATTCCAGCTCTGCCGAAGCGACCGAGACTGTGCATTGATCTGACTTCGGAGGAGACTGATCCCTCTCTGTATGATGAGGAGGAGGAGGTTACATCGAGGCGTGCGGCGGAGTCGGATGAGACTTGTTTGGGATGCGGAGGAAATCTGTGCTACTGTAGCTTTAGTGTATAGGACTCTGAGCTGGAAAATGTAATTTGTTTTATTTTGGAAATTATTGTACTACTTTTCCGCTAAACTATTCCGCACTCTGATATTTTCTTTTGAGATGATATGACAGTTATCTTTTGAAATGTATGAATTTTATTATTAAGTACTTAGTAATATTATGATGAAGTTATTTAATTATGTTCATCGATAAAATTACGATGTACTATTTTTAAGAAACGGATTAAAGGAAATTTTTATTTCAATTCTTTTGAAGTAATAAATTGGAAAATCATTTTAATTAATTATTTTTAAATAAAAAAAAATACACTCGCGCTGTGTTTTAAACTCGGGGTGTTACAATTGTGGTATCAGAGCATTTGGTTAAATTTTTGGGTTAAAGCTCTGATTAAAGTATTTGTTTTGAGTTATTAGCTGATCATGCATAGGAGCAAGTAGTTAAAGTGTCAAGTCTTGTGTAAGTTGTGGTGTGACTGAAGTGATGATGGTTTTGTAGGAAACAATGCCTCCACGAAGAGACGACACCGCAAGAGCCAATGTCAGCCGGGAGGATAGGATGGCTGAAGCAATGAACAACATGGCTGCGTCTGTTGCTGCACAGACGGCTGCAAAGACTCAACGAGATCTGGAGAAGAGAGAAAGTGAGATTCACGCTGCTGAATCTAGAGGACTAGAGGATTTTCGTCGTCATAATCCTCCCAAGTTCAAGGGTGATGAGGGTCCAGAAAGAGCGGACCAGTGGATTCAAGAGATGGAGAAAATCTTTGAGATGATTAATTGTCGGGCAGCGGTGAAGGTCAACTATGCCACATATCTGCTGATAGGGGATGCAAAATATTGGTGGAGAAGCACAAGACTACTGATGGGGTCAGCCCAAGAGGAGGTGAACTGGGAGTCGTTCAAAAAGAAGTTTTTGGACAAATACTTCCCGATGAGCACTAGGACCAAGTTGGGTGACGATTTTCTGAAATTGCACCAGGGAAACATGACGGTGGGAGAATATGCGGCTAAGTTTGAATCGCTATCAAGGCATTTCAGATTTTTCCGGGAAGAAGTTGATGAACAGTTTATGTGTTATCGCTTTCAAAATGGACTGAAGTATGAGATTCAAGACTCGGTCTTACCTTTGGGAATTCAACGTTTCCAAGTGTTAGTGGAGAAGTGTAGAGAGTTTGAAGAGATGAAGAACAGGAGGGCCAACAGAGGAGGGAACTTTAATTCTGGAGGGCCTAGTCGGATGCACTATCAGAACAATAGAGGAAAGCAAGTGGCTAAGCCGTATAACCGGCCACAAAACAACAAGAGAGGCCAGAATCGGCCGGGAAATCAGAATTTTGGACGGCAATTGGGACAAGGAGTCCGGTGTTATCGATGTGGGAAAGAAGGACATATTGCTACTGCTTGTACCGCGAGGGATCTGATGTGTTTCAATTGCCAGAAGCCAGGACACGTGGCGAGGGATTGCCAGGTTCCGAAGGCGGAACCAATAGTGAACGCAACTAGGGCTACCCGACCTATTGCTAGAGGACGCGTCTATCACATGGGTGCTGAAGCTGGGAGTTAAGCCCCAAATTTAATCCAGCAAAATTGTGAGATTGCAGGTAACACACTAACTACACTTTTTGATTCGGGGGCAACCCACTCTTTCATTGCTATGGACTGTGTGAATCGTTTGAAGTTATCTGTGTCTGCTTTACCTTTTGATTTGGTTGTTTCCACACCTGCTAGGACTTTGACTGTAAACTCTGCATGTTTACATTGTACTGTAACGATTCATAATAGAGATTTCTTGGTTAATTTAATCTGTCTACCCCTACAATCACTCGAGATCTTTCTTGGCATGGATTGGATGACGTATAATTACGTAGTCTTGGATTGCGCTCGAAAATTAGTCCTTTTCCTCGAACCTGGAGTCGTTTGGTATTTGGCTGCTAATAAACTCGAAGTATCTTTGAGAGAAGGAACTCAGGAATTTTTATCATTGGCTAACGTGGAGAACAAGATGGATGTGAACATAGAAGATGTTGTGTTAGTCAAAGAATATCCGGACGTATTTCCAACAGAAATTCCAAGATTACCCCCAGTGAGAGAGGTGGAGTTCTTCATTGATTTACATTCAGGAACTGGACCTATTTCAATTGCGCCGTATCGGATGTCGCCATTCGAATTAAGCGAGCTTAAGGGTCAAATTGAAGGTCTATTGGAGAAAGGATTTATTAGACCAAGTGTGTCACCATGGGGAGCTCCGGTGTTGTTGGTAAAGAAGAAGGATTGAAGTTCACGCTTATGTGTGGATTATAGGCAACTTAACAAGGTAACTATCAAGAATCATTATCCTTTACCACGCATCGATGATTTGATGGACCAATTGAGGGGAGCAGCAGTGTTTTCAAAGATTGATTTGAAGTCAGGATATCATCAGATTCGGGTAAGAGAAGGAGATATTCAAAAGACTGCTTTCAGGACTCGTTATGGACATTATGAATATCTCGTTATGCCATTTGGAGTTATGAATGCACCAGCAATTTTCATGGACTATATGAATAGAATCTTCAGCCCATTTCTGGATAAATTCGTGGTGGTGTTTATCGATGATATTTTGATTTATTCAAAGGATGAAGAAGAACATGAAGAGCACCTACACCAAGTTCTTGAAGTCTTACGCGAGAAGCAACTGTATGCCAATTTGTCGAAGTGTGAGTTTTGGCTAAAGAAAGTGAACTTCTTGGGACATGTGATAACAAAAGAAGGAATTGTTGTGGATCCAGCAAAGATCGAGACAATTCTTGCCTGGAAACAGCCTCAGACTATCACAAACATACAAAGTTTTGTCGGACTAGCAGGATACTACAGGAGATTTATTGAAGGATTTGCTAAGCTTGTAGCTCCTTTGGCACAACTCCCCAGAAAGAACCAGCCGTTTGCATGGACGGAGAAGTGTGAGGAAAGTTTTCAGTTGCTTAAAGAAAAGTTAACAACCTCACCAATATTGGTTTTGCCACAGCCGGAGGAACCATATGAAGTATACTGTGATGCATTTCACCAAGGTGTGGGATGTGTTTTGATGCAACACAAGAAAGCTGTAGCCTACGCCTCAAGGCAATTGAAAACTCACGAACGAAACTATCCTACTCATGATTTAGAGCTTGCTGTAGTAGTGTTTGCGTTAAAGGTCTGGAGACACTACTTATATGGATGCACGTTCACGGTGTTCAGTGACCATAAAAGCTTGAAGTATCTATTCGATCAGAAAGAATTGAACATGCGTCAGAGGAGATGGATGGAGACTCTCAAGGATTTTGACTTTTCCTTGCAGTATCACCCTGGAAAAGCCAATGTGGTGGCTGATGCATTGAGTCGGAAAAGTGTGTCAGTATCTTCAATGATAATGGCCAGACAACAAGAGTTGTGGGAAGCATTTAGAGATCTACATTTGGACGTAAAGTTTGCACCAGGAATTTTAAAGTGTGGAATGATAACAATTTCGAGTGGTCTACTTGAGGAGATTGCAAACTTCCAAAATGACGCATTGATCCAAGAAAAGAGGAATCTGATAGCGCAAGGACAGACAATTGAGTTTAGGGTCGGACCAGATAATATTCTGAGATGTAATGGAAGAGTTTGTGTATCGGAAGTTGCAGAGATGAGAAGAGAGATTTTGGAAGAGGCTCATAAGAGTAAGTTAAGTATTCATCCTGGAACGACCAAGATGTACCAGGACTTAAGGCAGAATTTCTGGTGGCCAGGAATGAAGAGGGATGTAGCGGAGTACGTATCGGCTTGTTTAACTTGTCAGAAAGCGAAAATGGAACACCAACGACCTGCTGGAATGCTGCAACCTCTGGATATACCAGAATGGAAGTGGGATAGCATTTCCATGGATTTTATAACAGGACTGCCCAAGACAAGGAAAAAGAATGATTTAATTTGGGTAATAGTGGATCGATTGACAAAGTCCGCACATTTCTTACCAGTAAGGACCACCTACAAAGTAGATAAGCTGACGGAAATCTACATCGCTGAGATTGTGAGGTTACACAGAGTTCCATGGAGTATAGTATTGGAATGTGACCCAAAGTTCACATCTCATTTTTGGGGAGCACTGCATAAAGCTTTAGGAACGAAGCTGAAATTGAGTTCCGCTTATCATCCACAAACAGACGGACAGACTGAGAGAACAAATCAGTCCTTGGAAGATCTATTAAGAGCATGTGTGTTGGATGATAGAGGAAACTGGGACGAGGTGTTGCCATTGATTGAGTTCATTTACAACAATAGTTTCCACGCAAGTATTGGAATGGCACCCTATGAGGCTTTATACGGACGCAAGTGTCAGATGCCTTTATGCTGGTATAAGGACGGAGAAAGTATGATTGTTGGACCTGAGATGGTGGAGCAGACTACATAGAAAATCAAGAGAATACAAGAGAAAATGAAGATTTCACAAGATCTTTAGAAGAGTTATGCGGACAAGCATCGCAGACCCTTAATTTTTAAATTAAAATTATGGAATTAATATTAAGTGTATTTTGGGGATATTAGTAAAATATTTAATATATGTATGTTTTGAGTAAATATATATATATATATATATATAAATATTTATTTTGGAAGATGAATTAAGATTATCGGATGAAGAATAAATTAATTTAATTACGAGTAATTAAATTAACGGACAGTTAATTAAGGGATTATCGGCTAATTGCGACGAGACTGGTTAAGTGCTGAGGATCAGACAAGTGTCGGGTGACGTGGCACCCACACAAGCCTATATATAGGAGTGAGAAGGATGGGTGAAATAAGAACACCATTCCTCCTCCCTTACTGCCCATACTGCATGTAACAGTATCACCTTCTCCCTTCCCTTCTCATTCTGAATTCTGTTCACGATTTCAAAAAAAAAAAAGGGAGTTCCTCAAAAGTGACATTAATTGGAAATCCAAGCACCAAACCAGAAAATCCCTAGAACAAAAGTTGTTCTCCTCATCATTCCGAAGCTAGAGCACCTATTTTCGTAGCAGCAAACGCAAGCGGGAGTTTCGCCGATTTTTGACGCGTAAACGGGAACGAAAACAAAAACATGAGAAGTAGCAGAAACGCAACAAGGGTAAGGGCACCTTCCACTTTCTAGTTGCATTGTAGGACTGTAAATGTATGTTTGAGGTGTGATCATATTTGAGTTTCTGTTTTGAAAAAGAAACAATTTTGCATGACATTTTGAAAGATGAAAGAAAATGCATTATGTTGAGATTTTAAAAATCTGTGATGTGCTATTTTGGGTGGTTATCTCAATGCTGTTTTGTTTATGTGGGAAAGTTGAAAAATGTCTTGCATGTTATGTTGAAGATGATCAAAATGCATATTTGTAAAACTGTTGTGCTAGTTGTTATAAAATGCGAAAATGCATTCTGTTGGTGTTTTGCTGCTATGTGACGGTTGTTGTTTGGCTGAATGTATTAATGTTGTTCTGCTTGTGTGAGAAAGCTGAAAATGCTTTGCATGTTGTGTTTGGTTGTGTAAGAATGCTGGAAATACCTTGCATGTTTTGTTTTTTGAGGATGACATTCTGTTTTGGTGGTTAAAGCAAAACTGTGATGAATGATCTGGTGTTGGTGATTCTGTCTTCTGACATGTTGATGATAGTTTTGGTGTTGCTGATGGTTTCAAAAGAAAAAGGATTTTAAATGATGAAAGTGTTTTTCTGGAAAAGTTGTTATTGATGAAAAATGCCTAAGTTTTGTGGTTCAAAAGAGTGCTGAATCTGTTTTGATGTTTTGTTGATTTTTCAAAGGAAACAGTTTGAAAATGTGTTGAAATCTCAGAAAAATTTCACTGATTTCGAAGGTGTATTGGAATACAACATGAGTGTATTCGAATACAACCTGCCAAGCTTCTGTTTTACTCAAGTTTTCAAACTTGTATTCGAATACGGGGCCTTGTATTCGAATACAAAGGAAGGATTTTTGCTTCTGACTTAACATCTATATTCGACTATGACTCTGTCGTATTCGAATACAGAAGTGAAATTTTAACACTGTATTCACATCTGTATTCGACTACGACAGTCTCGTATTCGAATACAGGATGCTGACTATCACAATTTTTGCTTCTGTATTCGAATACAATGGAACTGTATTCGAATACAGATTCGGGTTTTTCCAGAAATTCAAGTTTTAGCTTTTGTTTTCGAATACAAGGAAGTTGTATTCGAACACATATTCGTGTTTTCCAGAAAATCATGTTTTAAACACTGTCATATGAATCTTAAAGTGTTGGGGAACATTGAGAAGGGTTAAAATGATTTAAAATGGAGTCTTTGAAATCGTTTTGAAGAGGAGATGATGATGTGTTGGAAACCTTTAATGACCTGTGAGAAAATGCTGAATTTACAATGTTTTGTCTTCTGTATTCGATTACTGGCATGCTGTATTTGAATACAGAATGGTGAATTTGAAGTTTCATAATTCTGTATTCGAATACAAAGGGGTCGTATTCGAATACAGATCCGTGTTTTCAAAGATCCAGAGTTTTAAACATTGTTTTATAAACCTTAAGTGTTGGGGATCATTTGGGAAGGTTTGTGAAGAATTAAAATGAAATTTTTGTGATACTTTGAAGTGGTAATGATGAAGCTTTTGAGACTTCTACTGAAGTTGTGAAAATACTGATTTTTACACTGTGACAGCCTCTGTATTCGAATACAAGAAGGCTGTATTCGAATACGGAGTGTTGATTCTACACTGATTTGGCTTCTGTATTCGAATACAAGGAAGCTGTATTCGAATACAGATTCGTATTTTCCAGAAATCTCAGTTTTAAACACAGTTGTATGAATTTTAAGAGTTGGGAGGAAGACTTATGATAATTAAGAAGGGAATTGTGAGATAATGTAAAGTGTTATGATTGCTTGACTGTTTAATCATGGTTGTGATGATGATGATATTGATTGTGTTGCGATGTTTTGAAAAATGATGGAAAGGTTGAAATTTCATGATAATGCATACTATTTCAGTGAAGAGAAAACACTGCATATTCATGCATTGCATAGACAAGTGGTACCCGCGATGGGAAAAGAGTAATGGGTAAACGTGCTGATCTGTTGAGCGATTGCACAAGTGCTGGTCTGTTGAGCGACTGAACTGGTACTGATCTTTTGAGCGATTGTACCCTGAAATGCGCAAAAACGTGCTGATCTGTTGAGCGATTGCACGAGTGCTGGTCTGTTGAGCGACTGCACTGGTACTGATATGTTGAGCGATTGTACTTGAGTATATGTCAAACGTGCTGGTCTGTTGAGCGATTGCACCCTGGTCTTGAGGGCCGTTAAAGTCAAACATATTTAAAGTGTTGTGTGTGAGTACTTTATGAAATCTGATTTCTGATAAATGATTGTGATTGCTGAAGTGTTGGCTGTACTTACAACATATTTCTCATATTAATTGGTTGTTGTTTTGAAAAGGCATACATGTCATGAAAATTCAAAATGAGCATCTTTATTTTTCATCATTGTCATATGTTATACCATCGGTGGATTTGTTCTGTGATATAAATGCTATGTGTTTATTTGTTAATTTCGGTCGGTGACCCTTTACTATTATATGTGGAATTTGGGCTTTGCCCTCAGATGCCCCCCAAACCCATGCCACCCGTGGGACCCGAGATGACGGAAACGTCGCTTGACTTTATTGATCGTTCTGAGCCTACTGCTTGGGTATACGACCCCATCTCAAGCAGGGCTACGTACACAAGGAGATTGAAGAGGAACTGTAGGACCAATGGAGTAGTGCACTATGTGGAGCACAGCTATGCAAGGATTGACATTCCTGTGTCTTCCCGTTTTATATTGGAGGCGCACGGAATTTTTGATGATGCGGAGGAGCCAGCTAGAGGGGTTGAGACGGAGGCCACCGTAGGAGTGGTGACTCCTAACCCGGTGATTGGTGGGGATGTACGTGATTCTGAGGCGGAAGAGGAGAACGAAGAGGCGAAGCCAGTAGCAGCTGATATTCCGGGTCCGTCTAGGATATCCGATGATTGTTATGAAATTCCGGCACCGCCGAAGCGACCGAGACTGTGCATTGATCTGACTTCGGAGGAGACTGATCCCTCTCTGTATGATGAGGATGAGGAGGTTACATCGAGGCGAGAGGCGGAGTCGGATGAGACTTGTTTGGGATGCGGAGGAAATCCGTGCTACTGTAGCTTTAGTGCATGATCGGATAGATTTGATGTATAGGACTTTGAGCTGGAAAATGTAATTTGTTTTATTTTGGAAATTATTGTACTACTTTTCCCCTAAACTATTCCACACTCTGATATTTTCTTTTGAGATGATATGACAGTGATCTTTTTTAATGTATTAATGTTTAGTATTAAATTTCCAAAGTTAAGTACTTAGTAATATTATGATGAAGTTATTTAATTATGTTCATCGATAAAATTACGACGTACTATTTTTAAGAAACGGATTAAAGGAAATTTTAATTAATTATTTTAATTAATTATTTTGAAAAAAAAAAATACACTCGCGCTGTGTTTTAAACTCGGGGTGTTACAGAGGCTGTCACAGTGTAAAAATCAGTATTTCAACAGTCTGTAATCGAATACAGCATACCTGTAGTCGAATACAGAAGGAAAAACAGTGTAAGTTCAGTATTTTCCCAACATCATTAAAGGTTTTCAAGAACTTCATCATCCCCTCGTCAAAACTATTTCAAAAACTCCATTTTAAATCATTTCTACCCTTTCCAATGTTTCCCAACACTTTAAGATTCACATGGCATTGTTTAAAACTTGATTTTCTAGAAAGCACGAATCTGTATTCGAATACAGCTTCCTTGTATTCGAATACATAAGCTAAAAACTGAGTTTCTGGAAAAACCCGAATCTGTATTCGAATACAGTTCCCTTGTATTCGAATACAGAAGCAAAAATTGTGAAAGTCAGCATCCTGTATTCGAATACGAGACTGTCGTAGTCGAATACAGATGCAAATACAGTGTTAAAATTTCACTTCTGTATTCGACTACGACTCTGTCGTAGTTGAATACAGATGCTAAGTCATAAGCAAAAATCCTTCCTCTGTATTCGAATACAGGAGCCCGTGTTCGAATACAAGATTGAAAACTTGAGTAAAACAGAAGCTTGGAAGGTTGTATTCGAATACACTCATGTTGTATTCGAATACACCTTCGAAATCAGTGAAATTTTTCCTGAGACTTCAACACATTTTCAAACTGTTCCTTTGAAAAATCAACAAAAACACCAAAACAGAATCAACACTCTTTTGGACCATAAAACTCAGGCATTTTTCACCAATAATAACTTTTCCCAAAAAAATACTTTCATCATTTCAAATCCCCTTTCTTTTGAAAACATAAACAACACCAGAATCACTCAAAAACAGAATGTCAACCACACAGAACAGACATTTTTCAACATTATATTGTTGATCATTTCTCAAAACAACATGCAAGGTATTTCCAGCATTCATACACAACCATTCACAACATGCAAAGAATTTTCAGCTTTCTCACACAAGCAGAACAACATTAATACATTCAACCAAACAGCAATCATCACATAGCAGTAAGACACCAACATAATGCATTTTTTCGCATTTTATACAACGAGCACAAAAGTTTTGAAAATATGCATTTTAATCACCTTCAAAATAACATGCAAGACATTTTTAAACTGTCCCACATAAACAAAACAGCCTTAAAGCAACAACCAGAACAGCACACATCACAGATTATTAAAAACACCAACAGAATGCATTTTCTTCATTCCTTTCAAAATGTCATTGCAAAAAAGTTTTACTTCAAACAATGATGAAAACATCAGTAATGTCATGACAGTTATGCATTTATAGCCCTAATGCAACTAGAAAGTGGAAGGTGCCCTAACCCTTGTTGCGTTTTCTGCTACTTCTCACGTTTCTGTTTTCGTTCCCGTTTACGCGTCAAAAATCGGCGAAACTCCTGCTTGCGTTTGCTGCTACGAAAATAGGTTCTCTAGCTTCGGAATGATGAGGGGAACAACTTTTGTACTGGGGGTTTTCTGATTTGGTGCTTAGATTTCCAATTAATGTCACTTTTGAGGAACTCCCTTTTTTTTTTTGAAATCGTGAACAGAATTCAGAATGGGAAGGGAAGGGAGGAGGTGATACTGTTACATGCAGTATAGGCAGTAAGGGAGGAGGAATGGTGTTCTGATTTCACTCATCCTTCTCACTCCTATATATAGGCTTGTGTGGGTGCCACCTCACCCGACACTTGTCTAATCCTCAGCACTTAACCAGTCTCGTCGCAATTAGCCGATAATCCCTTAATTAATTGTCTGTTAATTTAATTACTCGTAATTAAATTAATTTATCCTTCATCCAATAATTTTAATTCATCTTCCAAAATAAATTTTATATATATATATATATATATATTCACTCAAAACATACATATATTAAATATTTTACAAACATCCCAAAATACACTTAATACTAATTCCAAAATCTTAATTTTAAATTTAAGGGTCTTACATTACCACCCCCCTTAAATTAGTTTCGTCCTCGAAACTACACGTAGATAAACAACTGAGGATATTGTTCCCTCATCTTACTCTCCATTTCCCAAGTCGCATCCTCCGTAGTCGGATTCCAAATCACTTTGACTAATGGGACTTCCTTGTTCCACAACTTTTTAATCTTTCTGTCTTCAATCCTTACAGGGAATACTTCAAATGACAGGTTATCCTTCAGCTGAATTGTATCTGGTTCAATCACATGTGACGGGTCTGCAATGTATTTCCTTAACTACGACACATGAAATACGTCGTGAATATTGGACAGTATGGGAGGTAAAGCAATCCGATAAGCCAATGATCCAATTCGTGCAGTAATCAGGTATGGTCCATAAATTTCGGGGTCAACTTTCTTGACTTAATAGTGTTGGAACCAAGTTGGTTCTAAGACTTAGGATTTTGATGTTTACAAAAGCACTCAATGTAAACTTATTTTATACCTTGAATTATTAAATTAAATGTCATCAGAAACTGAAGAAATCAGAAGAAGAAGATCAAAGGAAAATGAATTCTGGAATTTCCAGAAGATGTTTCAGGATGATTAAACTGAACCAGAAGATAACTTTGCAGGTCTATATCAGAAGGAATAAAATTTAGAATGAAACATGGATCATATCATTGGAAAGCCTGCCAGAAGGAGAGTTGATCAAGACAAACAGCAATCAAATATCAATTTTATTCCAGAAGTTATTCTGACTAGAAGATGGCCTGGCAGTAAAAATTACACAGCCCAAACTTGTTCCAGACTTGACCAGAAGGTATGTTTATGAGTCCAGAACATGAAGATCAATCCAGATTTGGCCCAGACCATAAGATAGCATGATTTAGGGCATGGAACTAAGTCCAGAACAAAAGAAATGAGTTCCAGAATCAACCCAGACCTGGCCCAAAATTAAAGATAAAATGTCCAGACTGAAATATTTTGTGATCAAGTTTATTTCAGTTTGTTCCAGACCAAATTCAAGAATCTGTCCAGATCAGAGTAAAAATATCCAGATCAATGGTTCAGAAATAATTTTTTGAGTCCAGTGATGGTCAAGATCAGAAAATCAGACCATGGCCCAGAAGTGGCCGAAATCAGAGGGACAGGCTGTGCAGTCCAGAAATGGCCGAATCCAGAAGTTCATAGCTGATCAGGCGCGCGTCCAGGAAGGCCGAAATCAGAAGATCAGAGGGCTATGAAGTGTGGTCCAGGAATGGCCGAATTCGGAGGATAATAGCTTAGCAATCAGGCTGGTCCAGCTGTGGAATATCGCATGGTGCAGATTTGATCATGGGAATCAATGGTGAGGATCTGAAGATATTTTTATCAAATTATTGTTAAAGATTCGTGTTAAATTAAAGTGGAGTAGCATGGAAGTCAGGAGCTGTGGCGGGAAGCAATGCACAGATTTGATTGGCCAGTTAAGATATGAAACAAATCTAAGGCTTAAAAAAGATATGTTTTGGAATTAATTGAAGCCCGATTGGTCAATTTATTTTTGCCAGAGAATCCAGCAATATTTAGCTCGAATTTAAGGATTGGAAGAGGCCCAAATCAGCATCTATAAAAGGAGGTACAAGGCAGATTACTTAGCATCGAAAATCACAAAAGGGTCATACACTTCAAAAGCAAACACTCTCAAATTTTCATATAAGTCAATTGTTGAGTCTCAGTTTTTAAAGCAAGTACTCTTGTTGTTTTCGTTCCACTGTGTCAAATCTAAGTTGTTGAAGTAGAGTCTACAAGCTGTGGGAGTCAGTAGAGGTAGCAGGTTACTTGGCAATTAGATTCATAGTGTTGTGATTTCTTCTACAATCTGGGGTGTCAGATTGGCTGAAGAACAGGAGTTGTTTTTCCTCAAAGAAGTCTAGGATTGTAAGACTATTTGAGAAGACTAACTTGGAGGGTCAGTAGCAAGGTTGTAATTCAAGATTGAATTAGTGAAATCCTTCAAGGCGAAGGGACTGGACGTAGCCTCGTTAACGGTGAACCAGTATAAAATATGTGAGTTTTTATTTTTATTTTTATCCGCTGCTAACTCTGTTTTAATTATGCATCAAGTTTTGTTTTGAAAGTATTAAAACAGGAAAAGATTCAAGTTAAGTCAAACACAATTCAACCCCCCCTTCTCGTGTTTGCACGTTCAAATAGCTCTGCCAACACCAGTTGTAAGCGTGACCCTCAGAAATACATGATCACCCTGCTCGAATTCCAAAGGTCTGCGACGCTTGTCGGCATAACTCTTCAGACGATCTTGTGAAACCTTCATTTTCTCTTGTATCCTTTTGATTTTCTCTGTGGTCTGTTCCACCATCTCAGGTCCAACAATCATACTCTTTCCGTCGTTATACCAGCATAAAGGCGTCTGACACTTGCGTCCATATAAAGCCTCATAGGGTGCCATTCCAATACTTGCATGAAAGCTATTCTTGTAAGTGAACTCAATCAATGGCAACACCTCATCCCAGTTTCCTCTATCATCCAACACACATGCTCTCAATAGATCTTCCAAGGAATGATTTGTTCTCTCAGTCTGTCCATCTGTTTGTGGATGATAAGCGGAACTCAATTTTAGTTTTGTTCCTAAAGCTTCATGCAGTGCTCTCCAAAAATGAGATGTGAACTTTGGGTCACGGTCCGATACTATACTCGATGGAACTCCGTGTAATCTCACAATCTCAGCGATGTAGATTTCCGCCAGCTTATCTACTTTGTAAGTGGTCCTTACTGGTAAGAAATGTGCGGACTTTGTCAATCGACCCACTATTACCCAAATTGAATCATTCTTTTTCCTTGTCTTGGGCAGTCCTATTATAAAATCCATGGAAATGTTGTCCCACTTCCATTCTGGTATATCCAGAGGTTGCAACATTCCAGCAGGTCATTGATGTTCCACTTTCGCTTTCTGGCAAGTTAAACAAGCCGATACGTACTCCGCTACGTCCCTCTTCATTCCTGGCCACCAGTAATTCTGTCTTAAATCCTGGTGCATCTTGGTCGCTCCAGGATGAATACTCAACTTACTCTTATGAGCCTCTTCCAAAATCTCTATTCTCATCTCTGCAACTTCCGGTACACAAACTCTTCCATTACATCTCAGAATATTATCTGTTCCGACGCTGAACTCAGTTGTCTCTCTTTGCGCTATCAGGTTCCTCTTTTCTTGGATCAATGCGTCATCTTGCAAGTTTGCAATCTCCTCAAGTAGACCACTCGAAATTGTTATCATTCCACACTTTAAAATTCCTGGTGCAAACTTTACGTTCAAATGTAGATCTCTAAATGCTTCCCACAACTCCTGTTGTCTGGCCATTATCATTGAAGATACTGACACACTCTTCTGACTCAATGCATCAGCCACCACATTGGCTTTTCCAGGGTGGTACTGCAATGAAAAGTCAAAATCCTTGAGAGTCTCCATCCATCTCCTCTGACGCATGTTCAATTCCTTATGATCGAACAGATACTTCAAGCTTTTATGGTCGCTGAATACCGTGAACATGCATCCATATAAGTAATGTCTCCAGACTTTTAATGCAAATACTACTGCAGCAAGCTCTAAATGGTGAGTAGGATAGTTCCGTTCGTGACTTTTCAACTGCCTTGAGGCATAGGCTACAGCTTTCTTGTGTTGCATCAAAACACAACCTAGACCTTGGTGAGATGCATCACAGTAAACTTCATATGGTTCTTCCGGTTGTGGCAAAACCAATACTTGTGAGGATGTCAACTTTTCCTTAAGCAACTGAAAACTTTCCTCACACTTCTCCGTCCATGCAAACGGTTGATTCTTCCTGATGAGTTGTGTCAAAGGAGCTACAATCTTAGCAAATCCTTCAATAAATCTCCTGTAATATCCTGCTAGTCCGACAAAACTTCGTATGTCTGTGATAGTCTGGGGCAGTTTCCAGGCAAGAATTGTCTCAATCTTTGCCGGATCCACAGCGATTCCTTCTTTTGTTATCACGTGTCCCAAGAAGTTCACTTTCTTCAGCCAAAACTCCCACTTCGACAAATTGGCATACAGTTGCTTCTCGCGTAAGACTTCAAGAACTTGGCGTAGGTGTCCTCCGTGTTCGTCTTCATCCTTTGAATAAATCAAAATATCATCGATGAACACCACCACGAATTTATCCAGAAATGGGCTGAAGATTCTATTCATATAGTCCATGAAAATCGCTGGTGCATTCGTAACTCCAAACGGCATAACGAGATATTCATAATGTCCTTAACGGGTTCTAAAAGCAGTCTTTTGAATATCTCCTTCTCTTACCCGAATCTGATTGTATCCCGACTTTAAATCTATCTTTGAAAACACCGCTGCTCCCCTCAATTGGTCCATCAAATCATCAAATCTATCTTTCTGGTGAGTTGTGTCAAAGGAGCTACAATCTTAGCAAATCCTTCAATAAACCTCCTGTAGTATCCTACCAGTCCGACAAAACTTCGTATGTCTGTGATGGTCTGTAGCTGTTTCCAGGCAAGAATTGTCTCAATCTTTTCCGAATCCACAGCGATTCCTTCTTTTGTTATCACATGTCCCAAGAAGTTTACTTTCTCTAGCCAAAACTCGCACTTCGACAGATTTGCATACAATTGCTTCTCTCGTAAAACTTCAAGAACTTGATGCAGGTGCTCTCCATGTTCCTCCTCACTTCTTGAATAAACCAATATATCATCAATGAACACCATAACAAATTTGTCCAGGAATGGGCTAAATATTCTATTCATATAATCCATAAAAATCGCTGGTGCGTTCGTAACTCCAAATGGCATAACAAGATATTCATAATGTTCGTAACGAGTTCTAAAAGCAGTCTTCTGAATATCTCTTTCTCTTACCCGAATCTGATGGTATCCTGACTTCAAATCAATCTTTGCAAACACCGCGGCTCCTCTCAATTGGTCCATCAAATCATCGATGCGTGGTAAAGGATAACGATTATTAATAGTTACCTTGTTAAGTTGCCTATAATCCACACATAAGCGCGAACTTTCATCCTTCTTCTTAACCAACAACACCGGAGCTCCCCATGGCGACACACTTGGTCTGATAAATCCTTTCTCCAACAAACCTTCAATTTGACCCTTAAGCTCGCTTAATTCCAATGGCGACATCCGATACGGCGCAATTGAAATAGGTCCAGTTCCTGGGTGTAGATCAATGAAGAATTCCACCTCTCTTACTAGGGGTAATCCTGGAATTTCTGTTGGAAATACGTCCGGATACTCTTTGACTAGCACCACATCTTCTATGCTCACATCCATCTTGGTCTCCACGTTAGCCAATGATAAAAATTCTTGAGTTCCTTCTCTTAGTGACACTCCGAGCTTGTTAGCAGCCAAATATCGAACGACTCCAGGTTCGGGGAAAAGAACTAATTTTCGAGCGCAATCCAAGACTACGTAATTATACGTCATCCAATCCATGCTGAGAATGATCTCAAGTGATTGTAGGGGTAGACAGATTAAATTAACCAAGAAATCTCTATTCTGAATCGTTACAGTACAATGTAAACATGCAGAGTTTACGGTCAAGGTCTTAGCATGTGTGGAAACAACCAAATCAAAAGGCATAGCAGACACAGATAACTTCAAACGATTCACACAGTCCATAGCAATGAAAGAGTGGGTTGCCCCCGAATCAAAAAGTGCAATTAGGGTGTTACCTAAAATTTCTCAATCTTGCTGGATTAAGTTTGGAGCTTGACTTCCAACTTCAGCACCCATGTGATAGATGCGTCCTCTAGCAATAGGACGGGTAGTTCTAGTTGCGTTCACCGTTGGTTCCACCTTCAGAACCCGGCAATCCCTCGCCATGTGTCCTGGTTTCTGGCAATTGAAACACATAAGATCCTTTGTAGTACAAGCAGTAGCAATATGTCCTTCTTTCCCACATCGATAACACCGGACTCCTAGTCCCTATTGACGTCCAAAATTCAAATTTCTTGGCCGATTCTGGCCTCTGTTGTTGTTTTGTGGCCGGTTATACAGCTTAGCAACTTGCTTTCCTCTATTGTTCTGATAGTGCATCCGACTAGGCCCTCCTGAATTAAAGTTCCCTCCTCTGTTGGCCCTACTGTTCTTCATCTCTTCAACCTCTCTACACTTCTCCAATAACACTTGGAAATGTTGAATTCCCAATGGTAAGACCGAGTCTTGAATCTCATACTTCAGTCCATTTTGGAAGCGATGGCACATAAACTGTTCATCAACTTCTTCCCGAAAAAATCTGAAATGTCTTGATAGAGATTCAAACTTAGCCGCATATTCTCCCACCGTCATGTTTCCCTAGTGCAATCTCACAATCTTGCTGGATTAAATTTGGGGCTTGACTCCCAGCTTCAGCACCCATGTGATAGACGCGTCCTCTAGCAATAGGACGAGTAACCCTAGTTGCGTTCACTGTTGGTTCCACCTTCAGAACCCGACAATCGCTCGCCACGTGTTCTGGTTTCTGGAAATTGAAACACATAAGATCCCTTGTGGTACAAGCAGTAGCAATATGTCCTTCTTTCCCACATCGATAACACCGGACTCCTTGTCCCAATTGCCGTCCAAAATTCTGATTTCCCGGCCTATTCTGGCCTCTCTTGTTGTTTTGTGGCCGGTTATACGACTTAGCAACTTGTTTTCCTCTATAGTTCTGATTGTGCATTTGACTAGGCCCTCCTGAATTAAAGTTCCCTCCTCTTTTGGCCCTCCTGTTCTTCATCTCTTCAACCTCTCTACACTTCTCCACTAACACTTAAAAACTTTGAATCCCCAATGGTAAGACCGTGTCTTGAATCTCATACTTCGGTCCATTTTGAAAGCGGTGGCACATAAACTATTCATCAACTTCTTCCCAGAAAAATCTGAAATGTCTTGATAGCGATTCAAACTTAGCCGCATATTCTCCCACCATCATGTTTCCCTGGTGCAATTTCAGAAAATCGTCACCCAACTTGGTCCTAGTGCTCATTGGGAAGTATTTGTCCAAAAACTTCTTTTTGAACGACTCCCAGTTCACTTCTTCTTGAGCTGACCCCATAAGTAGCCTTGTACTTCTCCACCAATACTATGCATCCCCTATCAGTAGATACGTGGCATAGTTGACTTTCACCACTGCCCGACAATTAATCATCTCGAAGATTTTCTCCATCTCTTGGATCCATTGGTCCGCTCTTTCTGGACCCTCATCACCCTTGAACTTGGGTGGATTATGGCGACGAAAATCCTCTAGTCCTCTAGATTTAGCAGCGCGAATCTCTCTTTCTCTCTTCTCCAGATCTCGTTGAGTCTTTGTAGCCGTCTGTGCAGCAACAGACGTAGCCATGTTATTCATCGCCTCAGCCATCCTATCTTCCCGGCTGAATTGGCTCTTGTGGTGTCGTCTTTTTGCGAAGGCATTGTTTCCTACAAAACCATCATCACTTCAGTCACACCACAACTTACACAAGACTTGACACTTTAACTACTTGCTCCTATGCATGATCAAATAAAGACTCAAAACAATACTTTAAATCAGAGCTTTAACCCAAAACTTTAACCAAATGCTCTGATACCACAATTGTAACACCCCGAGTTTAAAACACAGCGCGAGTGTATTTTTTTTAAATAAATAATTAAAATGATTTTCCAATTTAATTACTTCAAAAGAATTGAAATAAAGTTTCGTTTAATTCATTTCATAAAATGGTACGTCGTAATTTAATCGATGAACGTAATTAATTAGTTTCATCATAAATATCACAAAGTACTTATCTTTGGAAATTAATAATAAACATTCATACATTTCAAAAGATCACTGTCATATCATCCCAAAAGAAAATATCAGAGTGCGGAATAGTTTAGCGGAAAAGTAGTACAATAATTTCCAAAATAAAACAAATTACGTTTTACAGCTCAAAATTCTATACATCAAATCTAACTGATCATGCACTAAAGCTACAGTAGCACGGATTTCCTCCGCATCCCAAACATGTCTCATCCGACTCCGCCGCTCGTCTTGATGTAACCTCCTCCTCCTCCTCATCATATAAAGAGGGATCAGTCTCCTCCAAAGTCAGATCAATGCATAATCTAGGTCGCTTCGGCTCTTTGTTCTTCCCTTCTTCCTCAGAATCACGTAGATCCCCTCCAATCACCGGGTTAGGAGTCACCACTCCTACAGTCGCTCAACAGACTAGCACTCGTGCAGTCGCTCAACAGACCAGCACGTTTGACATATACTCAGGTACAATCGCTCAGAGGATCAGTACCAGTGCAGTCGCTCAACAGACCAGCACTCGTGCAATCGCTCAACAGATCAGCACGTTTTTGCGCATTTCAAGGTACAATCGCTCAACAGATCAGTACCAGTGCAGTCGCTCAACAGACCAGCACTCGTGCAATCGCTCAACAGATCAACACGTTTACGCATTACTCTGTGGCCTATCGCGGGTACCACCTTACTATGCAATGCATGAATATGCAGTGTTTTCTCTTCACTGAAACAGTATGCATTATCAGGAAATTTCAACCTTTCCATCATTTTTCAAAACATCTCAACACAATCAATATCATCGTCATCACAACCATGATTAAACAGTCAAGCAATCATTAACACTTTACATTATCTCACAATTCCATTCTTAATTATCATAAGTCTTTCCCCCAACTCTTAAAATTCATAAAACAGTGTTTAAAACTGAGATTTCTGGAAAATACGAATCTGTATTCGAATACAGCTTCCTTGTATTCGAATACAGAAGCCAAATCAGTTCAGAATAAACACTCTGTATTCGAATGCAGCCTTCTTGTATTCGAATACAGAGGCTGTCACAGTGTAAAAATCAGTATTTTCACAACTTCAGTAGAAGTCTCAAAAACTTCATAACCACCACTTCAAACTATCACAAAATTCCATTTTTAATTTATCACAAACCTTCCCAATGTTCCCCAACACTTAGGGTTTATAACAAAAATGTTTAAAACTTGTTTTTTCTGAAAAAAACGAATCTGTATTCGAATACAGCTTCCTTGTATTCGAATACAGAAGCTAAAAACTGAGTTTCTGGAAAAACCCGAATCTGTATTCGCATACAGCTCCCTTGTATTCGAATACAGAAGCAAAAATTGTGAAAGTCAGCATCCTGTATTCGAATACGAGACTGTCGTAGTCGAATACAGATGCGAATACAATGTTTAAATTTCACTTCTGTATTCGAATACGACAGTGTCGTAGTCGAATACAGATGCTAAGTCAGAAGCAAAAATCCTTCCTCTGTATTCGAATACAGGAGCCCGTATCCGAATACAGGAGCCCGTATTCGAATACAAGTTTGAAAACTTGAGTAAAACAGAAGCTTGGCAGGTTGTATTCGAATACACTCATGTTGTATTCGAATACACCTTCGAAATCAGTGAAATTTTTCCTGAGACTTCAACAAAACTGTTTCCTTTGAAAAATCAACAAAAACACCAAAACAGATTCAGCACTCTTTTGAACCATAAAACTCAGGCATTTTTCATCAATAACAACTTTTCCCAAAAAAATACTTTCGTCATTCAAATCCTTTTTCTTTTGAAAACATCAACAACACCAGAATCACTCAAAAACAGAATGTCAACCACACACAACAGACATTTTTCAACATTACATTGTTGATCATTTCTCAAAACAACATGCAAGGTATTTCCAGCATTCTTACACAACCAATCACAACATGCAAAGCATTTTCAGCTTTCTCACATAAGCAGAACAACATTAATACGTTCAACCAAACAGCAACCATTACATAGCAGTAAGACACCAACATAATGCATTTTTTCGCATTTTATACAACCAACACAACAGTTTTGAAAATATGCATTTTAATCATCTTCAAAATAACATGCAAGACATTTTTCAACTTTCCCACATAAACAAAACAGCCTTGAAGCAACAACCAGCACAGCACACATCACAGATTATTAAAAACACCAATAGAATGCATTTTCTTCATTCCTTTCAAAATGTCATTGCAAAACAGTTTTACTTTAAACAATGATGAAAACATCAGTCATGTCATGACAGTTATGCATTTACAGCCCTAATGCAACTAGAAAGTGGAAGGTGCCCTTACCCTTGTTGCGTTTTCTGCTACTTTTCACATTTCTGTTTTCGTTCCCATTTACGCGTCAAAAATCGGTGAAACTCCCGCTTGCGTTTGCTGGTACGAAAATAGGTTCTCTAGCTTCGGAATGATGAGGGGAACAACTTTTGTACTGGGGGTTTTCTGGTTTGGTGCTTAGATTTCCAATTAATGTCACTTTTGAGGAACTCCCTCTTTTTTTTTTTTTTTTTGAAATCATGATCATAATTCAGAATGGGAAGGGAAGGGAGAAGGTGATACTGTTACATGCAATATGGGCAGTAAGGGAGGAGGAACGGTGTTCTGATTTCACCCATCCTTCTCACTCCTATATATAGGCTTCTGTGGGTGACACCTCACCCGACACTTGTCTGATCCTAAGCACTTAACCAGTCTCGTTGCAATTAGCCGATAATCCCTTAATTAACTGTCCGTTATTTTAATTACTCGTAATTAAATTAATTTATCATTCATCCAATAATTTTAATTCATCTTCCAAAATAAATATTTATATATATATATATTCACTCAAAACATACATATATTAAATATTTTACAAATATTCCAAAATACACTTAATATTAATTCCAAAATCTTAATTTTAAATTTAAGGGTCTTACAGTCACTATCCTCTGATTCTGATGATGCCCTTGCAGCTTTCTTCTGTTTCAACTTCAAGGCCAGATTCTTCTTCTTCTTTGGTTCATCTGCTTCTAGTTCTATTTCATGAGACTTGAGTGTGCTGATTAGATCTTTAGGTTTTAAGTTGTTCAGATCTTTGGCTTGCTGAACTAAAGTAACCATTGGTCTCCACTTGGTTGGTAAGCTTCTTAGAATCTTCTTGACATGATCTGCTGTTGTGTAGCTTTTCTTCAAGACCTTCAGTCCAGATATCAGAGGCTTGAACCTGTTGGCTTCCTTCATAGGTCAGAACCAGACTATCGAATATGCTCTTTGCAATTTCTTTATCTGTGCATCTATCAAATTCCTTGAATGTGATGGCACTGATCATGATGTTTCTGGACTTGTGATGAAGTTTGTATAATCTGCTCTCGTCTGGTTTCATATCATCCATGTCCAGTTCTTTAGTTGGATCTTCTGGAACAGTAGGTGCAGTGTATCCTTTGACTACCATCCTCCATAATTTAGGATCTTGAGATATGAAGAAACTTCTCATTCTGTCCTTCCAATACTCAAATCTTTCTCCATCAAATAGTGGTGGTCTGTTGATGTTGCCTCCCAAATCATCTTTGGATTCTGCCATGTTGAACCCCTTGGACCTTTCCTCAAACACTATTAAGTGCTCAGCCTTGAGACCGAGCTCTGATACCAATTGAAGGTGCAAACACGAGAAGGGGGGTTGAATTGTGTTTGACTAACTTGAATACTTTTTCTGTTTTTGCAGTTTTATAACAAAACCTGATGTATAAATCAAACAGAGTTAGCAGCGGATATAAAGTAAAAATAAAACACAGAATTTTATACTGGTTCACTGTTAACGAGGCTACGTCCAGTTTCTTCACTTTGAAGGATTTTACTAATTCAAAACCTTGAATTACAACAATACCACTGACCCTCCAAGTCAGTCTTCTCAAACAGTCTAACAATCCTAGACTTTTGAGGAATATAGCACCTTGACTTCTCAAGTCAAGTCTTCTCCTACCAATCTGACAACCCCAGATTGTAGAAGGAATTACAACGCCTTGAATCTAATTGCTAAGTATTCTGCTACCCCTTCTGACTCCCTCAGATTGTAGACTCTATTTCAACAACTTAGATCTAACACAAGGGAAAGAAAAACACGAGTGCTTGCTTCTGGAAAGCTGAAACTCACAATTAACCTCACTGAAAACTTGAGTGTTTGCTTTTGGAAGTGTATGACTCTTTTGTGATTTTTTCGATGCTGAGTCTTCAGTCTTGAGCCTCCTTTTATAGATGTGAATTAGGGTCTCTTCCAAGCTTAAATCCGAGCTGTATCTTGCTGGATTCTCTTGCAAAAATACCTTGACCAATTGGGTTTCACTTAAATAAAAATCATATCTTTTTAGCTCCAGATATGCATTCGAAAATAACTCTGACCAATCCTGACTTTAATTAATTTAAGAACAAATATTTCTTCCCGCCAATAGCTTCTGAATTCCACAAGACTACACTTTATTTTTGTATCAAATCTTTTTAATACTTTGATTAAATCTTGACCGTTTACTCTCGACCGCATCTGGACCATACTAACTGATCTGCTGTGATCCTCTAATTTCGGCCAACCTTGGATCACACTTTCTGATCTTCTGATCTCAACCACTCTGGACTTGCAATCTGATCTACTGTGATCCTCTGATTTCGGCAAATGTTGGATCACACGTTTTGATCTCGGCCAATATTGGGCTATATGGCCTGATCTTCTGATCCCGACCAACACTGGGCCATGATGCTTAAATCTGAACCATTGATTTGAACACCTTCCCTCTGATCTGGACCAATTCTGAAATTAACTCTAGACAAAGGATATTTAATTCTGGACATATACCTCTTGATCGGGATCAGGTATGGATTAAATATGGACATCATTTCTTCTGGTCTGGACTTAGTTTCATACTCTGAACCATGCTACCTTCTAGTCTGGGCCAAATCTGGACCAAGTCACTTGTTCTGGACCATTTATTTGAAGGTCTGGTTAAGTCTGGATCAAGTCTGGACTGTTTATCATTTCACTGCCAAGCTATCTTCTTGTCAGAATAACTTTTGGACCAAGTCTGACTTTTGAATCCTTCTGGTCTAGAACAAGTCTCCCTCTTGCAGGCTTCCTTCTGGTCTAGTCCAGGTCTCCTTTTGGACTCAGCTTCCTTCTGATCTGGGCCAAGAAAGATATCCTCTGATGGTGTTTTGACTTCCTGGAGTATCATCTGGTGCTTTCAGGATGCATCCTCTATTACCTTCTGGATGCATTATCTGGTGACTTCTGGAGGTGTATCCTTTTGTCTGATTTTGCCTTCTGATTACTCATCCCCTGCCTCTGGTGACTTCAGCTTCTACCTCTGATAACTTCATCTTCTGGTGGCATTTAATATAGTAGTTCAAGGTACAAAATAAGGTTACATGGAGTGCTTTTGTAAACATCAAAATCCTAAGTACTTAGAACCAACTTGGTTCCAAAAATCTCCCTCTTTTTTATGATGACAAAACCTTAACTTATTTTGCTAGCTTGTAAGTCGAAGTACTTGAAATACTCCCCCTCGGACCAATCTCTCCCCATAAGTCTAATACTGACTTTTTCTTCTCCTTTTCAACTCCTTCTTGAATCACTCTTTCTTTTCTTCTCTTCTTCTCTCCTTTTCAACTCCTTCTCTATTCATCTCTTTCTAATTTATTTTTCTCTCTCCCTGTTTCTTCTCCTTTTCAACTCCTTCTCTTTTCACTCTTTCTTTTTCTCTCTTTATTTTTCTCTCTCCCTGTTTCTTCTCCTTTTCATCTATTTCTTTTTCACTCCTCCTTTCTTTTTATCTCTCCTTTTCTACTTATTTCTCCTTTCTCTCTCTCTCTCTCTCTCTCCCCATTTTTGTCATCAGCCAAAAAGAGGTCATACTATTTTTGTATTTTTGTTTTTCTCTTTACAAAGTATAGAAATTAAAAACAAAAATAAAAGACAAATTAAAATTATAAGAAAATTAAAAACTCCTAAGAAGACTACTTGAGCTAGTCAGATATGGAGATAATGTTGAGATGCTTCTTGATGAATTAGAACCTGTCTTCAGGTAATGCTTTGGTGAAGATGTCAGCCCATTGATGATCCGTGTCCACAAACTAGATGCTTAAAGTCCCTTTTTGAACATGGTCCCTAATGAAATGGTGTTTTATTTCAATGTGTTTGGCTCTAGAGTGTAAGATGGGGTTCTTGGTTAGGTTTATGGCTGAAGTGTAATCACAAAACAAAGGGATATTGGTTTCAAAGATGTTGTAAACTTCAAGTTGATGTTTCATCCAGATTAACTGTGAGCTGCATCCTGCTACTGATATATACTCAGCTTCGGCTGTTGACATAGCAATGGTGGTTTGTCTTTTGCTTGACCAAGAGATCAAATTATCACCTAAGAAAGTGCAGTTGCCACTTGTACTTTTCCTTTCCAGCTTGTCTCCAGCATAGTCGGAATCACAAAAACCTTTTAGTTTATAGGTGGGGGTTTTCTTGTATAACAAGGTAAGGTTGGTGGTTCTTTTAAGGTATCTCAAAATTCGTTTGACAGCAGTTAAATGGGATTCCCTTGGGTCAGCTTGAAAACGGGCACAGAAACACTAAACAAAATGTCAGGTCTAGAAGCAGTTAAATAAAGAAGGGATCCAATCATACCTCTGTATGTTTTCTGGTCTACCTTTTGGCTGGTTTCATCTTTCTCAAGTGAGCAGGTTGGGTGCATGGGGGTGGCCATAGCCTTACAGTCACTCATCTTGAACTTTTTAAGAAGTTCTTTAGTGTATTTAGATTGGTGAATGAGTATACCTGATTTACCTTGGTGAATCTAGTTCCCAAGAAGAACATAAGTTCTCCCATCATGCTCATTTGGAACTCTTTCTGCATTAGGTCAGAAAATTCTTTGCACAAAGTGCCATTAGTGGATCCAAAGATGATATCATCAACATAGACTTGAATAATCAAAATATCATTTTTAATGGATTTCCTAAATAGAGTATTATCAATCTGGCCTCTATCAAATTCATTCTTAAGCAGAAAATTACTAAGTCTGTCACACCATGCCCTTGGTGCTTGTTTTAAACCATATAAAGATTTTTTAAGTTTAAAAATATGGTTTGGAAAATCAGAATTTTCAAATCCAGGGAGTTGTTTGACATAGACTTCCTCACTTATATAGCCATTTAAGAATGAACTTTTAACATCCATTTGATACAAAATTATAACATGATTAGCAGCAAATGATAAAAGAATTCTAATTGCTTCTAACCTGTCCACTGGAGCAAAAGTCTTAGTGTAATCAATACCTTCCTGTTGATTGTATCCTTGAGCTACAAGTCTGGCTTTGTTCCTTACCACTTCACCTTTTTCATTGAGTTTATTCCTGAACACCCACTTGGTTCCAATAATGTTTTTGTTTGGTCTGGATACCGAATCCCAAACATCATTCCTTTGAAATTCGTTCAGCTCTTCTTGCATTGCAAGTATCCAACCTTCCTCTACCAAAGCTTCATCAACATTGCTTGGTTCAATGGTTGAGAGTAAACCAAACAGACTGGTTTCTCTACTTGATGACCTGGTCTTTAAAGGTTCTGCTGCACTGCCAATAATGAGATTTTCTAGATGTGAAAACTTGTACTTCCATCCATTCTTTCCCTCTGACTTGTTCAGAGTCAGCATGTTCTTCTTCCTTGCTTTCATCTTTATCTTTCTCAGATTCTGCTGCTGGTCCAGCTTCTGGTTCCTGTGCCTCTGGTTCACCTGCAATTTCCTCATCTTGCTTTGACTTTTCAGAGTCAAGCTTTTTATCATCAAACTTAATGTGGATTGATTCTTCCACAGTGTTAGTTTCGTTGTTAAACACTCTATAAGCTTTCGATCTCTCAGAGTATCCAATAAAGGTACACTTTTGAGATCTAGAGTCAAGTTTAGCTAAATTATCTTTAGTGTTCAACATAAAACAAGTACAGCCAAATTGCTTGAAGTAGCTTAGGTTTCTTACCTTTCCACAGTTCATATGGAGTTTTATTTAAGATTGACCTGATGTACACTCTATTTTGAATGTAGCAAGCTGTGTTGACAGCTTCTGCCCAAAGGTAGGTGGCAAGCTTCATATCATTCAACATGGTTCTGGCCATCTCTTGCAGTGATCTATTCTTTCTTTCCACTACTCCATTCTGTTGTGGTGTTCTGGGGGATGAGAAGTTGTGAGAGATACCATTCTCATCACAGAATTCTTCAAAGTATTTCTTCTCCAATTCACCTCCATGATCACTTCTGATGGTTATGATCTTGACACTCTGTTCATTCATTACTTGCTTACAAAAAGAAATAAACACTTTGTGAGATTCATCCTTGTTCTTCAAAATTTTTACTCAAGTCCACCTTGAGTAATCATCAACAATCACAAAACCATATTTCTTACCACTGAGTGAAACTGTTTGAACAGGACCAAACAGATCTAAGTGAAGTAGTTCAAGTGGTTGAAAGGTAGAAACACATTTTTTTGTTTTAAATGAGCTTTTAGTTTGTTTACCTCTTTGACATGCTTCACATAGAGTCTCAGTTTTGGAACTTACCTTGGGAAGCCCTCTTACCAACTGGAGTTTGCTCAACTCAGATATAAGTCTAGGGTTTGCATGCCCTAGCCTCTTGTGCCAAATCAGATTCTGCTCACTTACAGATAATAAGCATTTAACCTGTTGCTTAGCAAGACTAAACAGATCAATTTTATAAACATTATCCTTCCTAGTGCTAGTAAATAAAACAGACCTATCAAGTTGACTAACAACTTTGCAAGTTTTTTGATAACATCATAATTGCAATCACTTAATTGACTTATGCTTAGAAGATTATGTTTTAGCCCTTTAACTAACAAAAAATTTTTAATAGAAAGGGAAGAAAAAGTGTTACCAACAGTTCCTGTACCAATAATCTGACCTTTCTGGTTTCCTCCAAAGGAAACTTTGCCTCCACTCTTCATAGTCAGATCCAGAAACATAGATTTGTCTCCTGTCATGTGTTTGGAGAAACCACTATCAAGATACCAAGCTTTGTGTTGCTGATCGAACCTTGCTTTTTCTCTATCATAATTGGAGTCAGAGTCAGACTCAAACTCAGACTCAGCTTCTGTTCGAGCCATCAAAGCCAGTTCTGCTTCTGGCCTGTTTGAGCAGTTTCCTTGATTCTGCTTTGGTCGATAAACCATGTTCCTCTGATGATTCTGGAACATGCTTTGGTTCTGGTAACTTTGGTGAATCTGGTGATTCTGATAACCTTGATGATTATGGTGATTTGGGTGAATCTGGTGGTTCTGATGAATTTGGTAATTCTTGAACCTTTGATACTGATACGTGTTCTAGTTATGGTTCTGGGTCCAGTATTGATTCTGGTTCTGGTTCTAGTGTTAATTCTGGTTTTGGTTCTAGTGTTGGTTTTGGTTCCAGTTCCCGTGTTTTTGATACTGGTTCTGGTTCCAGTTCTTGTTCTAATTCTGGTTCCAGTTTTGATTCTGGTTCCAGTTCTGATTTTGATTCTGGTTCTGGTTGAGTTGACCAGACCTTCTTCCATCAGACTCAGATTGCCTCTATCTTGTTGTAGCCGGAATATAAGCCTTCTTCTGCTTGTGCATTGCCAACATCCATTGTCCAGGCACCATTGTTGGTGTCTCCTTCTGGTTGCTCAGAATATCTGCAACATAGACAATTTGATCTTTTGGTAACCAGAACTGATTGCTTCCAAGTTTGTTAGTTTTAACAGCTCTCTGATCTTGTTTAGATTTTACCATTGGACAAGATAATTCAGAGTGATCTTTCTTAGCACAAATAATGCATAAAACATCAGAATGAACAACTTTAGTTTCAACAATAGTTTATGTAAAACCAAGACCTCTCTTTCCACTGTTACTATTTCCATAAATCATAGATGCATATTTACTTCTTTCCATTCCATTAGAATTAAAGTTTTGAAAAAATTGCTCATGCATATCAGATTCACAAACTGTTTTTGGAAGTGGAACAAATATTACGTTTGAGAGTTTGGATTTCAAATTTGAGTCTTGCAACTTCAGTTTTAAAATCCTTGTTTTCAGTTGCATACTCAGAATTTTGATTCTTTAAAACTTGGACTTCTTTGGTCAAATTTTTCTTATCTACCCTAAGAGTTTTCAGTTTTAAATACATCTTATTGTTTGCATTTAAAAAGTCTTTTAAAGCCTCAATTAATTCAGATTTAGTGAGATCAGAAAATACCTTACTGTCTTCATCTTCTGATTCTGTTCCAGAGCCTAAGCTGTATCCAGAACTTGAGTTGGTATGAGCCATTAGAGCCAGAATTACTTCCTCTGATCTGCTTCCAGACTTTCCTGAATGATTGCTTTGATCATTCTTCCTTCTGCCTGATTTCCTTCCTGAAACTGTACCTTTATGAAGTCCAAAAGCATACCTGATGTGTGCCATCATTGCTGTTTCTGCCTCTTCTTCATCAGACGATTTCTCTTCTGATTCTGATGCATCCTAAGCTGCCATCAGACCCTTCTTTCTGAATCTAGAATTCTTCTTGTGCTGTTTGCCTTTTTCCAGATTTGGACATTCTGACTTGATATGTCCAGGTTCATTGCATCCATAACAGACGATGCTCTTCTTGTCAGATTCTTCCTTTTCTTTGCTGTTATGTTTCTTCTTGAAGCCTCTCCTCTTCGTGTTTTCCCAGTTCTTAACCATATGTTTGGTTAAGTAAGCCATATCATCATAGTCACTCTCACTATCCTCTGATTTTGGTACTGCCTTTGCAGCTTTCTTCTGTTTTGACTTCAGGGCCAGATTCTTATTCTTCTTTGGTTCATCTGCTTCTAGTTCTATTTCACGAGACTTGCGTGAGCTGATCAGATCTTCAAGTTTTAAGTTATTTAGATCTTTGGTTTGCTAAGCTGTAGTAACCATTGGTCTCCACTTGGTTGGTAAGCTTCTTAGAATCTTCTTGACATGATTTGCTGTTGTGTAGCTTTTCTTTAAGACCTTCAGTCCAGATATCAGAGTCTGGAATCTACAGAACATTCCATCAATGTCTTCATCATCTTCCATCTTGAACATCTCATACTGTTTGACCAGTATGTTAGCCCTTGCTTCTTGAACCTGTTGGCTTCCTTCATAGGTCTGAACCAGATTGTTGAATATGCTCTTTGCTATTTCTTTATCGGTGCATCTGTCAAATTCCTTGAATGTGATGGCACTGATCATGATGGTTCTGGCTTTGTGATGCAGTATGTATGCTTTGCTATGGTCTGGTTTCATATCTTCCATGTCCAGTTCTTTAGTTGGATCTCCTAGAACAGTAGATGCAGTATATCCTTTGACTACCAGCTTCCATAATTCCGGATCTTGAGATATGAAGAAACTTCTCATTCTGTCCTTCCATTACTCAAACCTGTCTCCATCATACAACGGTGGTCTGTTGATGTTGCCTCCAAAATCATCTTTGGATTCTGCCATGTTGTTGACCCCTTGGACCTTTCCTCAAACACTAGTTAAGTGCTCAGCCTTGAGACCGACCTCTGATGCCAATTGCAGGTGCAAACACAAGAAGGGGGGTTGCATTGTGTTTGACTAACTTGAATACTTTTTCTGTTTTTGCAGTTTTATAACAAAACCTGATGTATAAATCAAACAGAGTTAGAGCAGATATAAAGTAAAAATAAAACACATAATTATATATTGGTTCACTGTTAACGAGGCTATGTCCAGTCCCTTCACTTTGAGGGATTTTACTAATTCAAAACCTTGAATTATAACAATACCACTGACCCTCCAAGTCAGTCTTCTCAAACAGTCTAACAATCCTAGACTTTTGAGGAATACAGCACCTTGACTTCTCAAGTCAAGTCTTCTCCTACCAATATGAAAACCCCAGATTGTAGAAGGAATTACAACGCCTTGAATCTAATTGCTAAGTAATCTGCTACCCCTTCTGACTCCCTGAGATTGTAGACTCTACTTCAACAACTTAGATCTAATACATGGGAAAGAAAAACACGAGTGCTTGCTTCTGGAAAGCTGGAACTCACAATTAACCTCACTGAAAACTCGAGTGTTTGCTTTTGGAAGTGTATGACTCTTTTGTGATTTTTCGATGCTGAGTCTTCTGCCTTTAGCCTCCTTTTATAGATGAATAATTAGGGTTGCTTCCATGCTTAAGATCGAGCTGTATCTTGCTGGATTCTCTTGCAAAAATAACATGGCCAATCGGGTTTCTCTTAAATAAAAAACATATATTTTTAGCTCCAGATATGCATTCGAAAATATCTTTGGCCAATCCTGTCTTTAATTTAATTCTGGATCAAATCTTTCTTCCCGCCAATAGCTTCTAAATTCCCACAAGACTGTAATTTATTTTTGTATCAAATCCTTTTAATACTTTGATTAAATCTTGACCGTTTGATCTTATGCTCCCGTCTACATCTGGACCATACAATCTGATCTGTTGTGATCCTCTGATCTCGGCCAACCCTGGACCACACTTTCTGATCTTCTGATCTCGACCACTCTGGACTTGCAATCTGATCTGCTGTGATCCTCTGATCTCGGCCAATATTGGACCACACGTTCTGATCTTCTGATCTCGGCCAACACTTGGCCATATGGTCTGATCTTCTGATCTCGGCCAACACTGGGCCATATGCTTAAATCTAGACCATTGATCTCAACATCTTCCCTCTGATTTGGACCAATTCTGAACTGGGTCTGGATTGAACTGAAATTAAGTATGGACATATGACATTTTAATCTGGACAGTTACCTTCTGATTTGGATCATGTCTGGATTAAATCTGAACATCATTTCTTCTGATATGGACTTGGTTTCATATTCTGGACCATGCTATCTTCTGGTCTTGGCCAAATCTGGATTAAATCTCTTGTTTTGGACCAATTAATTTATGCTCTGATTAAGTCTGGATCAAGTCTAGACTGATTATCATTTCACTGCCAAGCTATCTTCTGGTCAGAATAAATTCTGGACCAAGTCTGACTTTTGATTCCTTTTGGTCTGGAACAAGTCTCCTACTGGCAGGCTTCCTTCTGGTGTAGTCCAGGTCTCCTTCTGGACTCTGCTTCCTTCTGATCTGAGCCAGGAAAGATATCCTCTGATGGTGTTTTGACATCTTGGTGTATCCTCTGGTGCTTTCAGGATGCATCCTCTGGTACCTTCTGGATGCATTATCTGGTGTCTTCTGGAGGTGTATCCTCTGGTCTGATTTTATCTTCTGGTAACTCATCTTCTGCCTCTGGTGACTTCTTCTTCTGCCTTTGATAACTTCATCTTCTTTTGGCATTTAATAATAATTCAAAGTACAAAATAAGATTACATGGAGTGCTTTTGTAAACATCAAAATCCTATGTACTTAGAACCAACTTGGTTCCAACAAACTTAAATATCCCTGCCAATGCATAGAACCTCCTGATCTCTGCATATAAAAATAAAACCAAATAAAATAGTAAATGATATTATGTATTACGCCATTAATAGATATTCAATATAAGTTGTCCTCATTTGAACCTAATACATGCTCTAGAATCAGAAATTGACTGCCTGCTTCTAGATTGGGGTTTCCCTCCTTTTATGATGTGTCAGAAATTCATATGCTTCTCTCTTTAAGTAGGATTTGTCTAGAGCTTGGATTTTCATTTACATGGCTGATTGAACCTTAAGCAGGGATTCTCTGATTTCTTGTATGGTTGGAAGCCTAAAAACCTAGGCCATTAAAACCTAAAAACCTTTGTAAAACAGCATTTTCCTAAAAAAAACACAAGTTAAATACAAAATCATTGATGGAAATAACTATCTTTTACTCTTATGAATTATTGTCAAAATTGTATTATAACTGTCTGTTAGCATCTCCGTTTTCAATTATTCATGTATACAAAAACCATAGACAAAGCTAATGCTTTGAGCTTCTAATTACTAGAGTTAACATTTATACTAAAGTAAAAGATGGAATACAAATTTTAGGGATATTTTTAGAATGGCATATAATCGATGTTGAATATAATCTAGGACAAATATGATAGTTCCAATGCAATTCTAGCATATGACAGCAGGTCAGTTTCTTAAAATTTAAGAAACCCCACCAAAATTTAAAGAGTTGATATTGTTATATCTTGTTTTTTGTTATTGTGTTACTATTAATTTCTTTCTAGCTCCTATTGCCTACTGCCTTGCATACTGCCTAGTTCCTACTGCCTACTGCCCCACTATCAATTTATGTATTCCTATTTTCTACTGCCTACTGCCTTGCATATTTATATGAGAAGTTTGTTGTCACCAAAACCAAGGCTTTGCACCAACCCTTTGTCTGTATCAGTTACAGCCCTGTTTGAATTAGAAATGGTTATCAATTGGGCTATCATTTTGTTTAGGTTTTATCAATAGGGCTATCATTCTGTATAGTTACTATATTGTTGCTTCAATTATTTAGTGATTGACAAGTTAAGTTTTTGTTTTGATGGTCTGTATTGTTGAATGAAAATGATGGGGGAGAGATTGGTAGGTTGACATGAACAGTTTGCTTTTCATTGCCTTATTAGTTATATTATATTTCTTCGTTAATATATGGTATGTATTTTTATCCTTCCAAGACCTAGTAGTTCACTTTTTATTATGAATTTTACGATTCCTATTATCTTTTTCACTTTTTAGGCCTTGGAGCTTTTTGGAACCTGGCAAAAGTTGATTCGGGGTCAATTGTTGCTATTTTTGGCCTTGGAACTGTAGGGCTTGCTGTTAGTTTCTAAAGTTACATTATCAGGTTTCATGTTTTTTCTTCTCTTGTTTTTGTGCTACTGTTATGATTAATAATTTATACTTGACAGGTTGCGGAGGGTGCAAAATCTGTGAGTGCATCACGGATTATTGGTATAGACATCAATAACAATAAGTTTGATACAAGTACATCTGAAGCTTGGTTGACCTAATAACCTGGAAAGTATGCTTCTAATGATATTGTTCCAAATTGATAAATATAGTTCAACCAACTAATTAGGGATTAGTTGCTTAAATTGTCTTCAAATTGATTTTTTTGAATTTATTTACATAAGTATCTGTAAGACTATATTTTATAAAATATCTTTATGACCTATAAGTCGGTTATCAACTTCTTTTCATTAGCTATCTATATGATAGTTTATAAAAATAATTTGACTTAAGTATAAGATTAATATGATCAAAAGACTCAAAATACAAGGAAAACGTTATTTATTAAAGAAGCAATGCACCCTTTCAGTTAAAACCCTTTAATTATTGCAAAACACATGATTATTGCTGACATGAAATCTAATGCCTCTTGTAATGAATTATGAACTGCAAGTACAGTTTGTTTTTTAAAAATAAATTATAAAATTTAGGCAACATCGAATTTGTTGATTTAGTTAACCCCAAAATTACTACAATTTTTTTACCTTAATCTAGTAAAAATATTATGTTCTTAAGTTGGAACAGAATCATGTTAATTAATTGTTTACAAATAAGCAAAGGTATTATTATCCTATGTAACTCATAAGACATGGATTGAGTTTCTTGAAGAAATATTATATGAGAGATCCATATGGATTGTATTTTAATGATGCAAATATTTTCCTATTCTTTTTATGGCTTTTGGTAATGTGGTAGTTATTCGGAATTTGAACTATAAGAAATATCATAGCTTATTTTATTAGGTTTAAACATACTAGCTATTTTGTTTTTGTGATGTTCTTTTAATAAATATGAAAATACAACACTTTATATTTGGATTAGTATCCTTTGATTGTAGATTGTGAACTTTCAGTTTTTATTTGACCAAGTTAGAGTGTTAGTTTGTATCACTTTATTTTTAACTTGTTTTTATCCAAAATCAACTTTATAAAATCATTTTATTTAAAATTAATTTTTATGAATGCAGAACCATAATTTTCTTTTTCTGACTATCATACTTCATCCATTGCTAAAACTGTGTTTTATATGTATCTTTGACTTGCTGTTTATATTTTTGGAAGTTGAATTTCAAATGCTACTTAGAATAGGTATGTGTAAGTGATATTTTTTCAAACTTATTTAGTGATTGACAAGTTAAGTTTTTGTCTTATAGTAAATGGATCGTACTTGGATGTACAATAGGGTACATGCAAATAGACGTGGATTGAAAAAGGAATATATTTGTGGTGTTAAAGATTTTGTGAAGAGGGCTTTGAAACAACCGATTTGTATATCTGAGGGAGGGATAAGATGTCCGTGTGTAAAATGCAAGTGTATCAAGATATCTACAGCAACTACTGTTAGACTTCACTTGTACTGGGATGGATTTCAACCAGATTATTGGATTTGGATTGAACATGGAGAAGTGAAGCCAATGGTTGAAACAACGGGTGGTTCCACTAGTATTAGGAATGTGCGTCATGACGACCAATTTAATGCAATGGATGAAATGGTTTTTGATGCTTTTAGACCTTATCGAGATGTCCTTGATGTGAACGCTAACATGGGAAATGAGACATTTGCTGAGGATGAATTGCCTAACGAAGATGCAAAACGGTTTTATGACAAGTTGATATCCACCAACAAGCCCATCTACGAAGGGGCTACCCAATCAATACTATCGATATGTGTTCAACTTCTGGAAATTTGGTCTAATTGGCATGTTCCACAAAAAGGTATAGATTTTGTTGCACAAATGCTTCAAAGTGTATGTCCAGTGCAAACATGCTTGCCCGATAACTATTACCAAGCAACACAATTGGTTTCAAAGTTATGTTTGAAGGTTGAGAATATTGACTGTTGTAAGAAAGGATGTATGTTATATTACAAGGATGATAGCAAGTTATCTGAGTGCAAAATTTGTCATTCTCCTAGGTTCATTCCATGTTGGACTGGTATGGGAAAGTACAAAGATGTTCCAGCAAAAAGAATGTTTTATTTCCCTATCATTCCAAGATTACAAAGATTGTATGCATCAACCGAGTCTGCAGCTGAAATAAGATGGCATCACGAGAATAAAAAGAGTTCAAACATCCTTTGCCATCCGTCAAATGGAAAACCATGGAAACATTTTGACGATGTATATCCTAACTTTGCTAGTGACCCCAGAAATGTAAGGTTGGGTCTATGTGCCGATGGATTTACTCCTTACATTCAAGCGTCTGCTTCTCCATACTCTTGTTGGCCAGTTATAGTCACACCATATAATCTTCCGCCTGAAATGTGCATGACCAAACCATACTTATTTTTAACTTGTCTCATACCTGGACCTTCTAATCCCAAACAAAATATAGATGTCTACTTGCAACCATTGATTGATCATTTGCAACAACTGTGGTCCAACGACATTTTGACCTATGATATATCCCCAAAACAAAACTTCATCATGAAAGCATGCTTGATGTGGACAATTAATGATTTTCCCGCCTATGGTATGTTATCTGGATGGGGAACCCATGGTAAATTGGCATGTCCTCATTGTATGGAAGACATAAAAGCTTTCACTTTGAAATATGGTGGTAAGAATTGTTGGTTTGATAACTTGTTAAGGCACAACCTGGATGTGATGCACATAGAGAGAAATCTCTTCGATAATATATTTAACACTATTATGAATATTAAAGGTAAAACAAAGGATAATGAAAAGGCGAGAAAATACTTGTCTTTATTATGCTTTCGTGGGGACTTGGAGATGCAAGTCTTATCTAACGGAAAGATGGGTAAACCAAAGGCAAATTACACTTTGACAGCATCAGATGTCAAGTTGGTTTGTAAATGGCTTAAATAATTGAGAATGCCTTATGGTTATGCTTCAAACCTTGCTAGGTGTGTCGATGTTGAAAAGGGTACGATACATGGGATGAAGAGCCATGACTGTCATGTTTTCATGGAATGTTTACTTCCAATTGCATTTCATTCCTTGCCAGAGTTTGTTTGGAAACCATTAACAGAGCTAAGTCGATGCTTCAAGGATCTTTGTTGCAATACATTGAAGTTGGATGACTTAGTTAAGTTGAATGATAACATTCCAGTTATCATATGCAAGTTAGAAGCACTTCCAAATTCCAAACCTTGCGTCAATATTACCATCACCAGGAGGAATTTCAGGTTCTATAACAGTTTTGCATGCATAAGTTGTATACAGATTGTACTATGTACATATCGTTATTAGAAGTGAACTATATATTTATCATCAATAGATCGCAAGTGCAAAGGGTTATTAAGATTAACTATTGCATCTGAATGGTTAACTTTGCAAAAAATGAAGTTGTCGTCATGATGATGACACTTGCTTCTTTCTTTTTAATGAGTGATGAGACTCTTTAAAAACGAAAAATATAGAGATAAGAGGACAACAGACAACCCTGTCCGAAGCCACTCTTAGGACTTATAGGCCACCCTTGTATTGATTAATAAGGATATGATAATCAACTGTCGTAACACACATCATCATCTAGAACAGCCCTCAACAAGGACCATTTCACTCTATCAAAGGCCTTAAAGATATCCATATTTAAGGAAACAACACCCTATCTCCATAATTCTTGCATGTCATGTAATGAAGAATCTCGAAAGTCGTGAGGGAATTATATATCGAAAATAGAAAGGCCATGCATGAATGAGGATTGTTCAAGAGAAACATACTTGTCAATGAGAGGTTTGATGTTGTTTGCAAGTGTGAGTGTATGTCTCTCCTAGTTGAGATTTAGGTGTTTTGATTAAAGTTAAAACATAGGTCCAATTTGGATGGTAATGTTGGAACCAAGATGGTTCTAAGTACTTAAGATTTTGATGTTTACAAAACCACTCCATTTAATCTTATTTTGTACTCAGAACTATTATATAAAATGTCATCGGAAGATGACGTCACCAGAGGATGTTACCAGAAGCATAAATCAGAGGATGGTGTCACCAAAAGATGACGTCACCAGAAGCAGAAATCAGAGGAAACTATTAGAGGAATATGTCAGAGAAAAATGCTCAAAACAAAAATGGAGCAAAAGACTCGAGAAACATAATCTAGCTAAAAGCAAGCTCAAAACAGAAGCGGAGCAAAATGCTCAAAACAGATTAATCTAAATACACTCCAGAAGTAAAGCATCAGTGAGCAAAAGACTCAAAACAGAATATGAGCAAACTACTCCAGAATATTCTCAAAACAGATTAATCGAAGTACACTCGAGAAGTAAAGCATCAGTGAAGTCCTGAAGTTCAACTACAAATAGAGACTTAATGCTGAAGATTAGAGTATCGAAAATACTTGAGAGTCACACACTTCCAAAAGCAAAATACTTGAGTTTTCAGTGAGGTCAATTGTGAGTATCCGCTTTCCAGAAGCAAGTACTCTAAGTTTTTCTTTCCCTTGTGTTAGGTCTAAGTTGTTGAAGTAGAGTCTACAATATGAGGGAGTCAGAAGGAGTAGCAGATTACTTAGCAATTAGATTCAAGGTTCTTTTCCTCAAAAGTCTAGGGTTGTTAGACTTTTTGAGAAATCTGACTTGGAGGGTCAGCGGTACTTTGTAATTCAAGGTTTTTGAATTAGTGAATCCTTCAAAGTGAAGGGACTGGACGTAGCCTAGTTAACGGTGAACCAGTATCAAAGTCTGAGTTTTTATTTACTTTATATCCGTTGCTAACTCTGTTTTAATTCATACATAACAGTTTTGTTTTAAAACTAAAGCATTCAAGTAAGTCAAACACAATTCAACCCCCCCTTCTCGCGCTTGCACCTTCAATTGGTATTAGAGCTCGGTCTCAAGGCTGAGCACTTACCTAGTGTTTGAGGAAAGGTCCAAGGGGTCAACAACATGGCAGAATCCAAAGATGATTTTGGAGCCAACATCAACAAACTACCATTGTTTGATGGAGAAAGCTTTGAGTATTGGAAGGACAGAATGAGAAGTTTCTTCATATCTCAAGATCCTGAATTATGGAAGCTGGTAGTCAAAGGATACACTGCACCTACTGTTCTAGGAGATACAACTCAAGAACTGGACATGGCAGATATGAGTCAAGATTAGAGCAGATTATACAAACTGCATCACAAGTCCAGAACCATCATGATCAATGCCATCACATTCAAGGAATTTGACAGATGCACAGATAAAGAAACAGCAAAGAGCATATTTGATAGTCTGGTTCTGACCTATGAAGGAAGCCAACAGGTTTAAGAAGCAAGGGCTAACATACTGGTCAAACAATATGAGATGTTCAAGATGGAAGATGATGAAGTCATTGATGGAATGTTCTGTATATTCCAGACTATGATATCTGGATTGAAGGTCTTGAAAAAGAGCTTAACAACAGCAGATCTTGTCAAGAAGATTATAAAAAGCTTACCAACCAAGTGGAGACCAATGGTTACTGCAGTTCAGCAAGCTAGAGATCTGAATAACTTAAAACTTGAAGATTTGATCAGCTTACTCAAGTCTTATGAAATAGAACTGGAAGCAGATGAACCAAAGAAGAAGAAGAATTTGGCCCTGAAATCAAAATAGAAGAAAGCTGCAAAGGCAGCACCAGAATCAGAGGATAGTGACAGTGACTATGATGATATGGCTTACTTAACCAAACATATGGTTAAGATCTGGGAAAACAGGAAGAGAAAAGGCTCCAAGAAGAAACATAATAGCAAAGGAAAGGAAGAATCTGACAAGAAGAGCATCATCTGTTATGGATGCAATGAACCTGGACATATCAAGTCAAAATTTCGAAATCTGGAAAAAGGCAAACAGCTCAAGAAGAGTTCCAGATTTAGAAAGAAGTGTCTGATAGCTGCCTGGGATGTATCAAAATCAGAAGAAGAATCGTCTGATGAAGAAGAGGCAGAAACAGCAATGATGGCACACATCAGGTCTGCCTCTGGACTTCATAAAGGTACAGTTTCAGGAAGAAAAGCAGGCAGAAGGAAGAATGATCAAAGCAGTCATTCAGGCAAGTCTGAAAGCACATCAGAGGAAGCAATTCTGGCTCTAATGGCTCATACCAACTCAAGTTCTGAATACATCTCAGGCTCTAGAACAGATTTAGAAGATGAAGACAATAAGGTATTTTCTGATCTCACTAAATCTGAATTAATTGATGCTTTCAAAGATTTTTTAAATGCAAACAATCAGATGTCTTCAAAACTGAAAACTCATAAGGAAGATAAGAAAAATCTGACCAAAGAAGTCCAAGTTTTAAAGAATCAAAATTCTGAGTATGCAACTGAAAACAAGGATTTTAAAACTGAAGTTGCAAGACTCAAATCTGAAAACCAAACTATCAAAAGTAATATTTGTTCCACTTCCAAAACTGTTTGTGAATCTGATATGCATGAGCAATTTTTTCAAAACATTATTTCAAATGGAATGGAAATAAGTAAATATGCATCTATGATTTATGGAAACAGTAACATTGGAAAGAGAGGTCTTGGTTTTAAAGAAACTATTGCTGAAACTAAAACTGTTCGCTTTGATGTTTTATGCATTGTTTGTCGTAAGAAAGGTCACTCTGAATCATCTTGTCCAATGGTAAAATCTGAACAAAATTAGAGAGTTGTTAAAACTAACAAACCTGGACCCAATCAGTTCTGGGTACCAAAAGATCAAATTGTCTATGTTGCAGATATTCTGAGCAACCAGAAGGAGACACCAACAATGGTGCCTGGACAATGGATATTGGCAATGCACAAGCAGAAGAAGGTTTATGTTCCTGCTACAACCAGACAGAGGCAATCTGAGTCTGATGAAAGAAGGTCTGGTCAACTCAATCAGAACCAGAATCAAAATCAGAACCAGAACTAGAACCAGAATCAAAACTGAAAACAGAATCAGAACAGGAACTGGAATCAGAACCAGAACTGGAACAAGTATTAGAGACACAGGAACTGGAACCAGAACAAACACTGAAACCAGAATCAGAATCAGTGCTGGAACTAGAACCAGAATAGGTATCAGTATCAAAGGTTCAGGTATGATCATCAAAATTACTTCAATTATCAGAATCATTATAACTACAGGAATTATCAAAATTATCAGATTCGTCATAATCATCAAAATCATCAGATTCATCCAAATCCCCAGAATTATTAGATTCATCCAACTCATCCAAATCACCAGAATCATCAAGGATATCATAATCACCAGATTCATCCAAGTTACCAGAATCAAAACATGTTCCAAAATCATCAGAGGAACATGATCTATCAACCAAAGCAGAATCAAGGAAACTGTTCAAACAGGCCAGAAGCTGAACTGGCTCTGATGGCTCGAACTGAGTCTGACTCTGACTCTGATTCGGAAGCAAGGTCTGATCAGCAACATAAATCATGGTACTTGGACAGTGCTTGCTCCAAACACATGACAAGAGACAAATCTATGTTTCTGGATCTGACCATGAAAAATGGAGGCAAAGTTTCCTTTGGAGGAAACCAGAAAGGTCAGATTTATGGTACAGGAACAATTGGTAACTAATCTTCTTCCCTTTCTATTAAAAATGTTCTGTTAGTAAAATGTCTGAAGCATAATCGTTTGAGCATAAGTCAACTAAGTGATTGCAAATATGATGTCATCTTTAACCAGAAAATATGCAAAGCTGTTAGTCAACTTGATAAATTTGTTTTGTTTACTGGCATTAGGAAAGATAATGTTTATAAGATTGATTTGTTTAGTCTTGTTAAGCAACAGGTTAAATGCTTATTATTTGTAAGTGAGCAGAATCTAATTTGGCACAAGAGGCTAGGGCATGCAAACCATAGACTAATATCTGAGTTGAGCAAACTCCAGTTGGTAAGAGGGCTTCCCAAGGTAAGTTCCAAAACTGAGATTCTGTGTGAAGCATGATAGAGAGGTAAACAAACTAAAAGCTCTTTTAAAACGTAAAAATGTGGTTCTACCTCTCAACCACTTGAACTGCTTCACTTAGATTTATTTGGTCCTGTTCAAACAGCTTCACTCAGTGGTCAGAAGGAGTAGCAGATTACTTAGCAATTAGATTCAAGGTTCTTTTCCTCAAAAGTCTAGGGTTGTTAGACTTTTTGAGAAGACTGACTTGGAGGGTCAGTGGTACTTTGTAATTCAAGGTTTTTGAATTAGTGAAATCCTTCAAAGTGAAGAGACTGGACGTAGCCTAGTTAACGGTGAACCAGTATAAAAGTCTGAGTTTTTATTTACTTTATATCCGCTGCTAACTCTGTTTTAATTCATACATAACATTTTTGTTTTAAAACTAAAAAGTATTCAAGTTAGTCAAACACAATTCAACCCACCCTTCTCGTGTTCGCACCTTCAGGTAAGAGATGTGTTCTTGCAATAACCTCAATTGAATTGGATCATGAGAGAATATGTTCTAAAAATCATGCATAAAATTAGATGTATTTCAAAAACTATAAAAATACATTAAAAAAAATTTCAAGTCATTCTAATTTTGATGATTCAAATCATGTACATTTTAATTAAAATCGTGAAGATTTTGCAATTTTTTATTCGAATCATTAAAATAGGTGAATCAAATAACATTGATAAAATTTGTAAGTTTGCAACTTCAATGATTTGTAATTTGAATTATAAAAGTTTGTGATTGGAACACACAAGCTGGTGATGCAAATCATATTTGTAAAACATGTAAATTATGTTTTTCTAATGTTGTAATTCGAATAACACAAACAAGTGATTTGAATCAAGGAAGTAAAACTGCAAATATTGGGGTTCCAGAAAATTGATTCAAATCACTCTACTAGATGATTCCAATTGCTATTTGAAAATGACATTTATATGGTCTCAAACTTCACATGATTCGAATCATGCCCTTGTAATTTCAAATCATGCAAACAAAATTTTAGTTTGTAATGTATCGAACAAAATTTCTCATGTATCTTCATTACCTCGTCATATTCATTCTCCACCCTTTTTTTGGCCTTTTGTTTTGTTCTTGAAATGTCATTTTCTCCCGATGCCTTTCTCATTGGTGACTGAACTTCTTCATTCTCCACTCTTTTTTTTGCTTTTTGATTCTGTATAGGTGAGTTACTTTGATTCATGATGGGACTCTTTGGATCTTGGTTTTGTCTTGATCCTTGATTGTTATTCATTGATGCTTCATTTGTAACTTTCTGGACATTGTCAAACTTCTTTTTTGTTGAACAAGAATCTTTATTTGAAGATATATTTGTTTGGCCAGCAGCTGCAAAATTTGATAACTTGAATTGTGCTTGAGGTGCAATCTTAATAGAAGCATTCTTGAGTCCTTGAATTTGCATGTCTAACCCTGTAGCCTTGGAACTAATTATTTTTTTAGTTGATGAATTGTTTTGCTTGCTAAGGGGTTCTTTGGTTCCAACCATATCTTCATTAGTTACTGCAATGCCTCTGATTATCTTTTCACGCTTGATTTTGAATGTCTTTAATAATTCATTGCTTGATCTTGCTTGAAGTAGCTCAAACTTAGAAGTACTTCTTTCACCTTGGTCTTGAGCTTTCATCTTTTGTTTTAACCCTGCTGCCTTATTCATTTTCTGTAGAAAAAAAATGAAATATGAGTAAAGCTACTTCAAGCAGTACCACAAAACAGTACCACAAAAACAGGAAATGAAATATCAGGAAATAATAAAAACAGTACCACAAAAACAGGAAATGAAATATCAGGAAATAATAAAAATAGTCCCACAAAAACAGGAAATGAAATATCAGGAAATAATAAAAACAGTACCACAAAACAGGAAATGAAATATCAGGAAATAATAAGAACAGTACCATAAAAACAGTGCCCCTTGTTGACTGTTTATTTTTATAAGTAAATAAATAATATGAACTATTGCTTCTCAAGGACAACTCTGCTAAAGTCACAGGCTTTGTATTGTTAACAAGTTAAATTCCTTGTTATTTAATTTTCTGCTCTCTACCGCACTGCTCTGTTCTTTAATTCCTTGTGCTAAATTTCAATTTGATAAATTACTAACATTACACACTGCTATCCAGCCAAAAAAACCATTACACACTGCAATCCACATACAAACAATCAATGCACACGATTCTTTCTTTTAGCAATAAAGAATTCCTAGAGGGATGATGTAAAAATAGATTTGAACAAATAAAGATTGCATCAAATGAAGAGTCAGATTTAAAAAGAGATTTAAAAACAGATTTAAACAAATAAATATTCTTCTTTCTCTAATTTGCTTCTCTAGATCAGCTCTTCATCGTCCAAATCATAATCATCTTTGTCTTCGAATTCCTTCACAACATGTGCAGGCTTCTCAACTATTGTAGCTGGAATATCTTCCCTAACCCAATTGAGGTCATTTTCATTATTGGATGCATTTAAACTTCCAATATCATAAAATGGATCATCAAAATATTCTTCTTGAACTGTAGCATTTGGTTGGTCACCCATGTTAAACAGATCTCTAGGAACGGTTTTCATAACATAATGTTTATTTTCATCAAAAGGATCTTGCACATAAAAACATTGGTGGACTTGAGACACCAGGACAAATGGATCATTTTGGTAACATTTTTTGTTGAAATGTACACAAGTAAGCCCATATTTGTCTTCTTTAGCCTCAAACCAATCAAACTTAAACAACACAAATTTAAGTTGGCTGTAATAGTCTAACTCAATTATGTCATTAATTGCTCCATAGTAAGTGACAAGATCTGTTTTAGGATTTTCATCCTTAGAACTTGCAAAACTTTCGGTCATGGAAACCAAAGTTACACCAGAATTTTGAGTTTTGCGCCTTGCATCACGTTTCACAGTGTGAAATCTATAACCATTGATCAGGTAACCTGAAAACCTCTTTGCAGCACCATTTGGACCTCTAGATAATGCTTTGAGGTGATCTGACACATCATTTTCCAAGGCTCGAATTTTAAACCATTCACTAAAATCTTGACCTTGTCTTTTAGCCTTGATCCATTTTCCTCCTTTAGTGTGACCACTAACACATTCATCGTACTCTCTACAAAGGTAACACTATTAGTTGTTAAAAATAACTCTAAGTTATGTTTTGTATACAAGTAGGGAATAAACAATAAACTATGTTTGAATATCATCACAATTGAACAATATGTATACAAGTAAGGTACCTTATGTATGTTTGAATATCATCACAATTGAACAATATGTATCGATGGGCTTGAGCTTTTGATGTTGAGTCTATTGAAAATAACTTTCCATTTTGCTTTCCCCCTAAAGGTCGTCTAATACTTGAAAAGTAATCATTTGAATCTACTTCACAAGAATAACTGTTAGCATAGTTTCTACTCATTCTATTCAGCCTTGTATCTACACTTTTATGCAAATATCTTGAGCAAAGAGACAAAGCTTCTTCAGCCAAATATCCCTCAGCAATAGAACCTTCTGGATGAGCTCTATTCCGAACATAACTTTTAAGTCTACATAAGTTTCTTTCTGTGGGATACATCCATCGGAATTGAACGGGACCGCCCAATCTAACTTCATGTACAAAATGAATAGGCAAATGAACCATTACATCAAAAAAACTTGGAGGAAAAACCATCTCCAATTGACAAAGTATTTCAGCAATCTCTACATAGATAATCCAAATCTTGCATTTGGATAACTTTTTGACACAGAGCGGAAAAATGACCCAAGACGAATTAAAGGTTCAACCACTAGATTTGGCATTGTGCTCTTTATTGCTACTTGTAATAAGTAGTGTAACATGAAATGTGCATCATGACTCTTGTAACCAAATGTCTTTTTATCGCCAACATGCACACATTTTGAAATGTTAGAAGCACTCCCATCGGGTAACTTGGCAGCCTTCAAAACACTGCAAAAAGTAGACTTCTCTTGGGAATTCATTGAGAAAGATGCTTTTGCAAACTTTGTCCGACCTCCGCCAATCTCTATTGGATGAAGTTCCTTTCTAATTCCCATATCTTGCAGATCATAACGAGCATTAACATGATCTTGTGTCTTTCCTGATATGTCCAATAGAGTCCCAATAATACTATCACATATGTTTTTCTCAATATGCATTACATCGAGAAGTATTTTGAGCCCAATACGACAACTCAAAAAATATTGACTTCTTCTTCCATGGACCATCATTTTTTTCTTCTTATTCTTCTTTCCAAATTCATTCTCAAAATCTTTTAAGCTTTCCACAATTTCTATAGCTTCTAACATAGGTGGTGCAGACCTATGTTCTTTCTTTCCATTGAATGACCTTTTATTGGCCCTCCAAGCATGACTAGCTAGTAAAAAAACATGATGATCCATATAACACATTTTGTGACTATGTCTCAAGTAGGTTGAATTAGTGTTATAATTGCAACATACACATGCCAACTTTCCTTTGGTGCTCCAACCTGACAACATAGCATACCCAGGGTAGTCACTAATAGTCCATAGCAGAGATGCCCGCAATTAAATGTTTGATCTTTTGAGGCATCATATGTTTCTACTCCAAATTCCCACAATTCCTTTAGCTCTTCAATCAATGGCTGAAGGTACACATCGATATCATTTCCTGGTGATTGTGGTCCAGGAATCAATAACGACAACATTGTATACTCAGATTTCATGCACATCCAAGGTGGATAATTGTATACCACCATCATGACAGGCCATGTACTGTGTGATATGCTCATAGTTCTAAACGGATTGAAACCGTCACTGGATAAGCCAAGCCTTACATTACAATTCTCAGAAGCAAAATCAGGATGAAGCATGTTAAAGTCCTTCCATGCTTGGCCATCAGTAGGATGCCTTAATTTACCATCCTTTGATCGACATTCTTCATGCCATCTCATCGACTCGGCTGTTTTCGAACACATAAATAGTCTTTAAAGTCTTGGAATCAGTGGAAAGTGCCTCAAAACTTTTGCAGGAACTTTGTGATCATACTTTGGATCCTCAAACTCTGAATCTACTTGAGTAAATTCCTTCCATCGTGAAGCTTTACAAGTGCTGCAGGTATCATCATTTTCATGCTCTTTCCAATACAACATACAATCATTTGGACATGCATGAATTTTTTTATAATCAAGGCCCAAATCCTTGATTATGGCTTTTGTTTTGTTAAAAGATTCAGGAATGTTCAGATTAGGCATGGCTTCTTTCAATAACTCCAAAAGACCATTGAACGATACATTGCTCCACCCATGAAGACACTTTAACAAGTAAAGTCGAATTATAAATGATAAAGTAGTGAAGTTTTCACATCCCGGATACAACTCTTGCTTCGCCTCATTAATTAAATTATAAAACTTCTTAGCATCCTCATTGGGTCCCTTGTTGCCACCCTCTACTTTTTCAACGTGCCTAAATGTGTCATAAAGTAAGCCATTGATGTCATCACGCGAGTCCTCTTGATCTTCCATATGAGCATCAATTTCCTTAGGCAATGATATTTGCTCTCCGTGGTATACCCAAACATCGTAGCCTTGTACAAAACCAAATCCTATTAGGTGATCACGAACGACTTCTCTTCTTCTCCAACAACGATTTCTACACTTAGCACAGGGACATAAAATCGGGCAGCCTTGAGGTTCTCCTTTGGTGAAGGCAAAATCTAAAAACGATTCTACACCTTTCCGATACTCTGAATTAAGTCTATGAAGTGTAGTCCACTTTTTGTCCATCACTCTAAATAACAAAAATAATATCAAGTAGATTGAAGTTTAATTAATTAGTCTAACAATTATGATCGATCAACAATTAGTCCAACAATTATGATCAATCAACTATATAAATAATTTTTATATTGTTTTAAATTTTTAATTATAATATATAATAATTATAGATATTACATATAGGCGTTTGTTGAGATCAATCCAGTAGAAAACCCCTTTCAAATAAATCAAATATATAGTAAAAAAAGTGTAGTGCATAAAAAGAATGAATGTAATTGGAAGAAGTAGAAAGAAAAAGGTACTTACAAAAGGTAGGTATAGAAGATGGATCACTTAGTAATAGCATAGATGGCGTAGATAATTCCAGGGATATAGCCAAAAAGAGTGAGCACTAAACAGATCCAGAACTCAAGCTATATAATAATAACTAATTGCTTTATTTGGATAATTAAACTAGATACAGAGCTTGTTATAACTTAGCTCTAAAGCTTGGTAAATAAAACAAGAACCATTTAATCTATGTGTTGGGTTAGCCATTTAATCCTTGCAATTATTTTGAAGGGACTAATGTGATCAATGATTTTCCATTTCAAGAATCAAATTCTAATCATTCATTTGAAGCTAGTACATAATTATTCAACTTCTCCTTTTATTTTTCATATATTGTAAATTGGTTCAACTATCTATCTAGTTTACTAGCAGAACCAGTATTTATTCATGCAAACTTTTATTGAACATGGAGTTACCAATGAACTAAAACAATGAATTAAATCAACCTGCAGCAGAGGTAACTACAGAAATTGAAAAGCATAACTAAAGAAAATTGACAAGTAGTTACCAATGAACTAAAACAAACAACAATTGTTTGGTTAATGAAGAAATTGAAAAGCATAAACACCTAACCAATTAAAGATCTACAAAGCAGCAACTTATCCAGGTACTACAAAGCAGCAAAATACAAAGCAGCAAAATTCAGGTACAAAGCATAAACACCTTACAAAGCAGCAACCTCCTCAATTAAAGATCTACAAAGCAGCAATTAAAGATCTACAAAGTCTAGTGATAAAAATATAAGTCCTGGTAAGTGCTGCGTTTTTTTAGAAATTTTGTTTTCATTTTCTAACGAGGCTGGTTATGCCATTATTTTATTTCTAGCCTATATATGATAAAATAACAACATATATCATGATTGTGTAAAAATTATATTAAAATTATATTAAATAATAAAAGAATTGTTAAATTTATTAAATGTTACATAAAACGTATACAATTAATAAGTAACAATTAGTTAGTTATAACATAGTTATTAGTTGGTAATTGTTAGTATAATTATAATGTAATGTTGTAGGAGCTGCAATATTTGACATGGAGTATGGAAGATGGCTGGAAGAAGATGAACGACACTTCGAGCTATTTAAGAGAAAGGTAAGAGACACTTCGAGGATTTGTAGTTTTGCTCTTAGTTGTATGCAAAAAAATAATCTCCCTTCAATAAAATTGGAAACTTATTAGAAAACTTTGTTCATAGGATCACAAGGTGGATTGATGATGAGGAGGAAAGAATAAAAGATTCAGGGAAGACCAGTTTGCAGTATGTTATAGTGGATATGACTGGTAAGTTATTGATTAAAGTAAATAAGCAATTAACAGTTATGTTCCACGATCCACTCAAATTCGGTCTTTGTTGTTTCGATTCGTGAAACGAATAACAAAATAAGTCCACGAAGTACAAACTCAGTGTTAAGATTTTGACCTTGTAATCTCTAGACATGTCTATGGACAAAGTTCTAATTTTCTCGAAAACAATTGTAAATGATCATTAGTGTCACTTTAGGCTCGACAATGACTTCCTCTGCATTTTGCAGATTATGAACTAGTTTTACCTAAATAAGGCTGAGACTCATTTTCATTATCAACTAAAGAAAACTATCGATATCCTGGCAGACTGAACTTAGAAACCAAACCTAAATACATTATCTATACCTTTTTATTCATAGACAACAAGACCTACATCATTAATAATAAGCAAAGAGGGAGAAGATGAATACCTCGAGCGAATAGAGAGAAGACGGAGCGAGACAGAGAAGACGGAGCAATGCGCAAAAGGGGAAATAGAGAATGAAGAGGAAATAGTTCCGATTGAAGTTGAAGGTTCTGTTTCTTGTTTCCGATTGAAGGTTGAAGGTCGAAATTTGGTTAGGGCACCGGGCACGTACTGATTTCGCGATATAGGTTAGAAATGTTGTAGTGAATGGTTAGGGCACCGAGCACATTTCTGTTGCAGTTTTGTGCACGGAGCAGCTATAACATTCTTTGTTTATGTGGTTTTGCAACCATAATAAAAAATAATGAAGCTATTAGGAAATTTTTCAAAAAATAAAAAATAAAAAAAATACAATTAATTAATTAATTATTATTTAAACTAAATAGGCAATGGTATTTCATTACTTTAGACCACACTTAAAATGTGTAGTTATTAAATCTAAATAGGCAACGGTTTTTCTTCATGGTAAAACAGCAACACTTTTAAAATTGTGGCTTAATCAGTAACAATACCAAATACGCAACGGTTTTTCATTCAAAGTTAAAAAATTGTACTCTATAAGTAAATTATAGGCAACACCCGAAAAACTGTTGCCTATTTCTGTTTCCAGCCACACTTTTTTACCCGTTGCTAAGTGAAGTGTGGCCTAAAATGAAAAATGTTGTAGTGATATGAAATAATAACTTGTATCAAAACTTTAGAGATATTGAGTCAGGATTAAAAGCTTATCCAAATCTATCCTCATAATTGATTCAGCGTCTCTTGATATAAATGGCAGGATGACTAAAGAATGTCATTATCAGATGATGTCTTGCGCTTCTTCAGTCAAAGGATATGTTAACTAAGATGAGCAGATGATGTTCGAATGTTGACTTTATTAGAGTGTTGACATTATCAGATGGTTGACTTTATCAAATGGTCAATTTGTATACCCAAGTTATCAGACGTAGAATCATCATAGTAAACTTGTATTGACAAATTCAGCAAAGATGAGTTGAGAGAACATTTGTCAGAGCCATTAGACGTTTGTCTTAATAAATATATCATAGAATTGCATTAATTTCCTTGCATAGGTTATCTTTTCATCATAGGATGCAGCGTTAAGACTTTAAAGTTTATGGTAAGGGTCATTGTTCCCAAAAATCATTCTTGTTATCATCAAAACAATTTAGGGTCATTGTTCTTCAAACCAACTTGGTTCTAACAATCTCCCCCTTTTTTATGATGACAAACATCTATTTTTGTGAACAATTTTTCTTTATATTAAAGTGATAAATGCAAAGTTGTTCAAAGTAAAGCAGTAAAGCTCCCCCTTAATATGATCAAGTTTTCAAAAAGAAAGTGAAGTACAAAATTCTAAAAGGGAGGGTTTGCTAAAGGATAAGAAATTGTTCTCACAAACATATTTCCCCTTTTGTTATTAGACAAAAAGAGTGGTACAAGGAATTAAAGCACACCAAAAACATATAAGAGTTAAGTCGTAAAAAACATTAAAGAATGCATAGGAAAAAAGTAAGTAAAAAAATACACAAAAGAAAACTTAAATATTGGGATTGGTCAATCTAGCTAAGATTGGTCCTAAGGTATTCTGAATGGACGCCTGATTCTTGGTTGTTTGTTCCATGAACGCCTTAATTTTAGCTTTCTGTCGATCAAAGTCTTCCTTCTTTACATACTAAGACAGTTCAAATGCATGTGCATAAGGAATGGGAAAAGGGCTTTCAAAGACAGACTCTGCAAAACCTGAAGCAACAGTAACAGGAACATTCAAAGAAGGTAACTCAACATGTAGAATGATCATAGGAAACTTCAATAATGTCAAGGGAGCAACCACTGTGAATTCCAAATAAACATAGTAAGGGAATGTTATCTTCACTCTATGGACCTTTTGATGTAGCAGTTATTTGCTTTCGGGTTTGATTTCCATGAGCTTTCTAAAAGTGCAAGAACCAAAGGTAGAGGATCTCGGCAGTATGTCTGAAAACACTATAGTTTTGAGTAGCCAGATGCATTAATGCTCCTTGTTTTCCCTAATTTGGGTTATGACAAAGGTCATAACATTGTTCCACTGGCTGGATGCTTCATTAGTATCAATACTCTAAGCATTCCAGTTCCTAATATTGGTAATTTTAGAAGTGAAATAGGTAATGAATGAGTCAAGGTTTGGGAAGCCAAAAGGAAAGGGAATAAATGGGCTAGGTCTATAGGTATGGAGACATCAGGTTCAGATTAATGTTGGGTGGAGTTAGAAGCATGTGAGTCACCTGAGGATGTTTCAAAGACTAAATCATTTACAGCTTGAGTTGTTATTCTAGTTGTTGTTTGGACAGGATCCATAAATATATGTGAGTGATGGTCAAATGTAGGTGCAGAAAGGATGAGTAATGTTGGACTGGTTGTTTGGGTAGGTGTTTGTGGAGGGTTAGAGTGGGAAGGTGAATGAGTGAATTTGGTAAATTCAATATTGAAACGGCAAGCGGGTTGATTTATACCTAATAGTTGCAAGATTTTCAGTTAGGGTTGCCTCAATCATCTCATTTGAGGTGTTTGTACCTAAATCATAGCTAGAGTACGCAATATAGGTTTGAGGGGTGGATTTATTTGATGTGCTAAGGGCATATGAGTAGGAGATTTGTGTTTGGAGAGAGATTTAGATGGTGTTATAGTAGTTTCAGGTGAAGTTATTTAATTACCACTACCAAAATCAGTAGAAGAGTGAATAGGCTCAGCAGAGGGATTTACCTTTTGTTTCTTCCTCAAGGTGAGGCTAGCTTCATCCTGACTAGCATTTTCATCATCTTCTTCTTCCTTTAACAAAGAAGATACCCTGATTGCCCTTTTTCTTTTCTTCTCAAACTCCTAAGCTGCTCTTGCCATAGGGAAGCAAATCGAAGGCATTACTTGACTAAACTGGTACATCCTTAGATACTCTTGAATTACCTCTTTTTTATTTTCCTCAAAAATTGGAGTGACAATTCTCCAACCAAAAAAGGATTGTCCTATGAGCCGTTTAACTTTATTTCTCAGTTTCATATAGTCCTTGGCAGCAATAAGTTGCATTTTGATGACATTTTGGATATTGAACACTTGTGAAGAGGAGGACACCAAGTGTTCTTGTTTAACAACTCCACCTACTCCTTCTAGAGCCTTAATGAGAAAGGTCCTCATTAGCACAACTATGATGAGTCTCAAGTAGGGAATAGTCTTGATTTTGTTTGATTTGGAGTTGATGACACAAGACCTCATATGCTCAAGTACCAAGTATGGAAAGTTAGTCTTAATCTTCTGGGAGATGTTCCACATCAATTCCTTGTGGTTTTTGCTAACATGATCAACAAAGCCACCATTTGGTATCACACATCCAACAAAAATCTTAAAGATCACCCTATATATGGGTTTTAAATGAATTGACTAGGAGTTAACCTTGTGATTTTCAAAATTTCCTTGTTGATTTTAGAAGAATCAACTCTTGATTCATATTCGTTTTTATTTTCATGTCGTCATCCAGGCATTTAGATGATGTCTAATCTCTATATGTTTTGCCCTCGAGTGTAAAATAGGATTTTTGTTTAAACATATAGCATAAATATTATCACAGAAGATAGGAACATTACACTTGTTAATTTCGAAGTCTTCTAGTTGATGTTTCATCCACAACAGTTGGACTTTCTTTGAAATGAATGCTATCTCTTCATCATCTAAGTGTTCACTCTAATCTTCAGATTCACTTTCCTGTGAGTCCTCCTAGCTTGCAGAGCCTTGTAGTTTGCTTTGTTGCCTTTGGATTTGAGAGCCAAGGACTGTGATTTCATTTCTGGTTCATCTTTAACTAGTTCAATTTCATGGGATCTGAGTGAAGTTATCAGTTCTTTTAGAGGCAACTTGTTAAGATCTTTAGCCTCTTTAATTGTGGTTACTTTTGGTCTCCACTTGTTTGGTTGACTCCCGAGGATCTTCTGGACATGATCATATGTAATGTAACGCTTTTGGAGAACTTTTAGCTCGAAGACTAAGGTTTGGAATCTATAAATCATTTTCTCAATGTCTTCATCATCTTCTTTCTAGAAGAGTTCATACTTCCTGACAAGCAGATTCGCCTTAGCTTCATGCACTTGTTTATTTCCTTCAAGGGTTTGCACACTTAAATAAATTTATTAGTGCAATAAATTGTTCCTACCAAATAATTTATGTTATCATCAGAATAATTAAGAGTCATTGTTCTTCAAACCAACTTGGTTCTAACATGATGTATTTCAAAAACTATGAAAATGCATTAAAAAAATATTTTTAAGTCATTATAATTTTGATGATTCGATGCATACCGTAAAACTTGTAAATTTTATTTTCTAATGTCGTGATTCGAATCACACAAACAAGTTTTTCAAATAATGGAAGTAAAATTGAAAATACTGAGGTTCTAGAAAATGTGATTCAAATCAATCTACTTTATGATTGAAATTGCTATTTGAAAATGGCATTTTTATAGTCCCAGACTTCACATGACTCAAATCCTGGCCTATGTGATCTCAAATCACATGAACAAAATTTCAGTTTTTAATGTATTGAATCTGATTTTTCTCATGTGTCTTAATACCTATAAATACAACACTTTTGTTAAGACAAAATTTCAATTAAGTGTTTTGATGAAGAAAAAAAACAAAGATTAATTTAAGACTCTAATTATGATTTTAAATTATGTGTTATTTAACATGTGTATTTGAGTGTGATAATCCAAGATAGGTACTAAGAAAAAGCAAGCAAAATCAGTTTAAAGAATAAGCTATAATTTTCACAATAGCAAAGGAAATACATGAACCAAGAATGTTCTGGACCTTTTCTGGAAAAACCTAGAACGTTCTCTACGATTTTCACTTCATCAGACTGTTCAAGTCAGCTTTTAATACAAAAGAATATCATGCTTATTTCGAATGGATTACCAGTGCATATACAAGGGATATACAATTTTCATAATAGCAAAGGAAGTACTCCAAAAGATCTAAAAAGAAAAGATTTAAATCAAGGCAAAGTGATAAAATCAGTTTGAGTCAATCATTCTCCAAGCTCCAGAACATTCTCCAGTTTCTGCCATACAGCTCCAGAATGTTTTCTAGCTTCTAAAGCACAAACCAAGAAGGTTCTTGAAAGTTCAACATGATTGTATGACACATATTCTCATGATCAAGTGATCCTCAAGCACTGTACAGATCAGAAGAAAGAGAATACACAAAGACCAAAAAATCTTAAAGTAAAAAAAAAAAAGAAAAAGTTCAGTCACTGATCTTACTTAGAAAGACTGATTATTTTAATCCAACCCTTAACTAAGGGAACCCTTCAAATGGTAACATTAAGCTGAGATGGACCTCCTCAAATGTCTATAAAAGGAACCTCACAGCTTAATGAAAATCACGACATTCAAGTGCAAAAGAAAGATCATCAATCACTTGCATTCATACTTGAAAGTCTCACACAAAATCAGTATCATTCAGTTTCGAATTTATTATCATTAGTTTACTAAAACATCTTGTAAGGAATCTAACCTCAAACAAGAGTTGAGATTAACCAGATTATGTCAAACACTTTAAATCATTATCGTGTAAACTCAAGACTATAAGGATTGTTTATAGCTTGAGTGAGTTGTTTAGAAAAATCCTTTTAAGGTTAAAAGGTGAATTGTAAAAATCCTATCAAAGGTTGATAGATGACCTGATTGAATCTCTTTCTGGGTGGAAAAGATTGACGATTGTGACAGATCAAGGCTGTGAAGGTGCAAATACGAGAAGGGAAGTTGAATTGTGTTTACCAAAGTTGATAACTTTTTGATAATTTATAAATAAATTAAAAACTAGTTTGGTTTTTGGTTACTTACTTAGAGTAGAAGCAATCAGATTCAGAGGCACTATGCAATGAAAGCATAATTAATTTGACACATAGATGTATCCTGGTTCACTACTAACTTGGCTACATCTAGTCCACTCATTCAGAAGGCTTTAATCCACTAATTCAAATACCTTGAATTACAAAGCACCTGACCCTCGAAGCTAGTCTTCCCAAAAAGCCTGATAACCCCAGACTTTGAGGAACAACTCCACCTTGACCCTACAAGCCAAGTCTTCTCCTAACAACCTGACAACCCCATATTGAAGAAGGAACTAAACCACTATCAGGTTGGATACAAGAGATTGGAACTTGAGTAGTAGCTTCTAGAAAGCTGATAAAAATAATAATAACTCTCACACTCTAAGAAAAGAACACTCGGAGAATATTTGAAACGAGTATTTCTCTCTTTGAACTCTAAAACTACTCTTTTATGCTTTTCTTCTTCAGCCTTGAGTATCTATTTATAGTTAAAATTTGGGCTTCAATTTGGTTTTTGTTTAGTTCTGAATTGTATTTTGTTCAGATAGTGTTTGTAAATTCTTCAAAATGATGTTTAGATTTAGATTGTAAATTCTTCAGATTGATTATGTTCGTAATTTGTTGTAGATAAATCTTGATGAAATCTTCTTCCAATTTTGATTAAATCTTCTTAAAATTTTGATCACATCTTGATCAAATCTTCTTCAAATTTTGATCAAATGTTCTTCAAATCTTAATTAAATCTTCTACAAATCTAGACCATATCTTCTTCCATACTCTTTGAAGTCAAATATATTGTTCTCATAAAATACTTTTGTTAACATCAAAACTCTAAATGTAAAACCAACTTGGTTCCTGTTGGAACCAAGTTGGTTCTTACAATTAAATTTTTGATGTTAACAAAAGTATTTTATGAAAATCAGATTTTGACATATTAGAATGAAAAATCAGAGGATGTCAAAAATCAGAGGATGACGTCACTAGAGGATGACGTTAGCAGAAGATACCTCCAGAAGATGCAAATCACAAGAAGAAGATGTCATTAGAGGATGACATCACTGAAGGTGCAAACACGAGAATGGGGGTTGAATTGTGTTTGACTAACTTGAATACTTTTTCTGTTTTTGCAGTTTTAAAACAAAACTTGATGTATGAATAAAACAGAGTTAGCAGCGGATATAAAGTAAAAATAAAATCACAGAATTTTATACTGGTTCACCGTTAATGAGGCTACGTCCAGTCCCTTCACATTGAAGGATTTCACTAATTCAAAACCTTCAATTACAACAATACCACTGACCCTCCAAGTTAGTCTTCTCAAACAGTCTAAGAATCCTAGACTTTTGAGGAATGCAGCACCTTGACTTCTTAAGTCAAGTCTTCTCCTACCAATCTGACAACCCCAGATTGTAGAAGGAATTACAACGCCTTGAATCTAATTTCCAAGTAATCTGCTACCCCTTCTGACTCCCTCAGATTGTAGACTCTACTTCAACAACTTAGATCTAACACAAGGGAAAGAAAATAACACGAGTGCTTCCTTCTCGAAAGCTGGAACTCACAATTAACCTCACTGAAAACACGAGTTTTTGCTTTTGTAAGTGTATGACTCTTTTGTGATTTTCGATGCTAAGTATTCTGCCTTGAACCTCCTTTTATAGATGCAGATTAGGGTCTCTTCCAAGCTTAATTTCAAGTTGTATCTTGCTGGATTCTCTTGCAAAAATATCTTGACCAATCGGGTTTCATTTAAATAAAAAACATATCTTTTTCTGCTCCAGATTGCCTTTCAAAAATAACTTTGACCGTTTCTGACTTTAATTAATTCTGGAACAAATCTTTCTTCCCACCAATAGCTTCTGAATTCCACAAGACTTCAATTTATTTTTGTATCAAATCCTTTTTAATACTTTGATCAAATTTAATCAAATCTCCACCGATTATCATCATGATTAAATATGAACCCTTTGATCTTCTGCTCTCGTCCACATCTGGACCATACTAAGTGATCTACTGTGATCCTCTGATTTTGGCCAACCCTGTGTTTGGAACCAAGTTGGTTCTAAGTACTTAGGATTTTGGTGTCTACAAAAGCACTCCATGTAATCTTATTTTGAACCTTGAATTATTACATTAAATGCCACTAGAAAATGAAGTTTCTAAAGGCAGAAGATGAAGACACAAGAAAATGCATCCAGAAGGTACCAGAGGATGCATCCTGGAATTACCAGAAGATATCTTTGCTGGCCCATATCAGAAGGAAGCAAAGTCACAAGGAGACCTGGACCAGACCAGAAGGAAGCCTGCTAGAGGGAGACTTTATCCAGACCTGAAGGATCATAATTCAGACTTAATCCAGAAGTTATTCTGACCAGAAGATGGCCTGGTAGTGAAATATGAAACAACCCAGACTTGATCCAGACTTAATCAGAGGATAAGTTAATGGGTCCAGAACAAGAGAATCAATCCAGATTTGACGCAGACCAGAAGATAGCATGGTTTAGGGTATGAAACTAAGTCCAGACCAGAAGAAATGATCTCCAGAATTGATCAAAAACTGATCCAAAACAGAAGGTAAAATGTCCAGACTGAAATAATATTTGTCCAGATTTAATTTCAGTTTAATCCAGACCAAGTCCAGAATTGGTCCAGATCAGAGGGAAGATATTCAGATCAATGGTCCAGATTTACGCATATGGCCCAATGTTGGCCGAGCTCACAAGATCAGACCATGGCCCAATGTTTTCCGAAATCAAAAGGCCAAAATGTGTGGTCCAGCATTGGCCAAGATCAGATGATCACAACATATCAGTTTGCACGACCAGGTTGGCCGAGATTAGAAGATCAGAAAGTGTGGTCTAGGGTTGGTCGAAATCAGAAGATCACAGCAGATCACTTAGTATGGTCCAGATGTGGACTAGCGCAGAAGATCAAATGGTCCAGATTTAATCATGAGGATTAACCGTGGAGATTTAATTAAATTTGATCAAAGTATTAAAAGGATTTGTTACAAAAACAAAGTGAAGTCGTATGGGAGTTCAGAAGCTGTTGGCGGGAAGAAACTAAAGACAGGATTGGCTAGTTATTTTTGAAAGCAAATCTGAAGCTTAAAAAGATATGTTTTTTATTTAAGTGAAGCCCGATTGGTCAAGATATTTTTGCAAGAGAATCCAGCAAGATACAGCTCGAAATTAAGCTTGGAAGAGACCCTAATCTGCATCTATAAAAGGAGTGTCAAGGCAGAATACTTAGCATCGAAAATCACAAAAGAGTCATACACTTCCAAAGCAAACACTCAAGTTTTCAGTGAGGTTAATTGTGAGTTCCAGCTTTCCAGAAGCAAGCACTCGTGTTATTTTCTTTCCGTTGTGTTAGATCTATGTTGTTTAAGTAGAGTCTACAATCTGAGGGAGTCAGAAGGGGTAGCAGATTACTTGGCAATTAGATTCAAGGCGTTGTAATTCCTTCTACAATCTGGGGTTGTCAGATTGGTAGGAGAAGACTTGACTTAAGAGGTCAAGGTGTTGCATTCCTCAAAAGTCTAGGATTGTTAGACTGTTTGAGAAGACTAACTTGGTGGGTCAGTGGTATTGTTGTAATTAAAGGTTTGAATTAGTGAAATCCTTCAAGGTGAAGGGACTAGACGTAGCCTCGTTAACGGTGAACCAATATAAAATTTTGTGTTTTTATTTTTACTTTATATCCGCTGCTAACTCTGTTTTATTCATACATCAAGTTTTGTTTTAAAACTGCATAAACAGAAAAAGTATTCAAGTTAGTCAAACACATTTCAACCCCCCCTTCTGATCTTCTGTTCTCGGCCAACACTAGGCCATGGTCGGATCTGCTGTGATCCTCTGATCTCGGCAACTGCTGGACCACACATTATGACCTTCTTATTTCGGCCAACACTGGGCCATGGTCTGATCTTCTGATCTCGGCCAACATTGGGCCATATACTCAAATCTGGACCATTGATCTGAATATCTTCCCTCTGATCTGGATCAATTCTGGACTTGGTCTGGATTAAACTGAAATTAAATCTGGACAAATAATATTTCAGTCTGGAGTTTTTACCTTCTGTTTTAAATCAGTTCTAGATCAATTCTGGAGATCATTTCTTCTGGTCTGGACTTAGTTTCATACCCTGAACCATGCTATCTTCTGGTCTGGCTCAAATTTGGATTAATTCATTTGTTCTGGACCCATTAGTTTACCCTCTGATTATGTCTGGATCAAGTATGGGCTGTTTATTATTTCACTGCCAGGCCATCTTCTGCTCAGAATAACTTCTGGAATAAATCTCACATTTGATTCCTTCTAGTCTGGATCAAGTCTCCCTCTAGCAGGCTTCCTTCTGGACTGGTCCAGGTCTCCTTCTGACTTTGCTTCCTTCTGATTTGGGCCAGCAAAGATATCTTCAGGTGATGTTTTGACATCCTGGAGTATCTTCTGGTACCTTCAGGATTCAATCTCTGGAACCCTTTAATTTTCTGCTTCTGATTACTTCAGTTTCTGGTGGCATTTGATTTAATAATTCAAGGTTCAAAATAAGATTACATGGAGTGCTTTTGTAAACATCAAAATTCTAAGTACTTAGAACCAACTTGGTTCCAACAATCTCCCCCTTTTTGATGATGACGAAACCTTAATTTATTTTGCTAGTTTATAACTCGAAGACTTGAATTACTTCCCCTCAGACCAATCTCTCCCCCTAAGTCTGATACTGACTTTTTCTTCTCCTTTTCAACTCCTTCTCTTTTCACTCTTTCTTTTCTTCTCTTCTCCTCTCCTTTTCAACTCCTTCTTTATTCTCTCTTTCTATTCTCCCTTCACATAGCCTCTCCTTTTCAACTCCTTCTTTTTTCACTCTTTCTTTTTCTCTCTTTATTTTTCTATCTCCCTGTTTCCTCTCCTTTTCAACTTCTTCTCTTTTTCACTCTTTCTTTTTCTCTATCCTGATTCTTCTCCTTTTCAACTCCTTCTCTTTTCATCTCTTTCTTTTTCGCTCCTCCTTTCTTTTTATCTCTCCTTTTCTACTTATTTCTCCTTTTTCTCTCTCTCTCCCCCTTTTTCTCATCAGCCAAAAATATCTTCAGGTGATGTTTTGACATCCTGGAGTATCTTCTGGTACCTTCAGGATTCAATCTCTGGAACCCTTTAATTTTCTGCTTCTGATTACTTCAGTTTCTGGTGGCATTTGATTTAATAATTCAAGGTTCAAAATAAGATTACATGGAGTGCTTTTGTAAACATCAAAATTCTAAGTACTTAGAACCAACTTGGTTCCAACAATCTCCCCCTTTTTGATGATGACGAAACCTTAATTTATTTTGCTAGTTTATAACTCGAAGACTTGAATTACTTCCCCTCAGACCAATCTCTCCCCCTAAGTCTGATACTGACTTTTTCTTCTCCTTTTCAACTCCTTCTCTTTTCACTCTTTCTTTTCTTCTCTTCTCCTCTCCTTTTCAACTCCTTCTTTATTCTCTCTTTCTATTCTCCCTTCACATAGCCTCTCCTTTTCAACTCCTTCTTTCTTCACTCTTTCTTTTTCTCTCTTTATTTTTCTATCTCCCTGTTTCCTCTCCTTTTCAACTTCTTCTCTTTTTCACTCTTTCTTTTTCTCTATCCCTGATTCTTCTCCTTTTCAACTCCTTCTCTTTTCATCTCTTTCTTTTTCGCTCCTCCTTTCTTTTTATCTCTCCTTTTCTACTTATTTCTCCTTTTTCCCTCTCTCTCCCCCTTTTTGTCATCAGCTAAAAATATCTTCAGGTGATGTTTTGACATCCTGGAGTATCTTCTGGTACCTTCAGGATTCAATCTCTGGAACCCTTTAATTTTCTGCTTCTGATTACTTCAGTTTCTGGTGGCATTTGATTTAATAATTCAAGGTTCAAAATAAGATTACATGGAGTGCTTTTGTAAACATCAAAATTCTAAGTACTTAGAACCAACTTGGTTCCAACAATCTCCCCCTTTTTGATGATGACGAAACCTTAATTTATTTTGCTAGTTTATAACTCGAAGACTTGAATTACTTCCCCTCAGACCAATCTCTCCCCCTAAGTCTGATACTGACTTTTTCTTCTCCTTTTCAACTCCTTCTCTTTTCACTCTTTCTTTTCTTCTCTTCTCCTCTCCTTTTCAATTCCTTCTTTATTCTCTCTTTCTATTCTCCCCTCACATAGCCTCTCCTTTTCAACTCCTTCTTTTTTCACTCTTTCTTTTTCTCTCTTTATTTTTCTATCTCCCTGTTTCCTCTCCTTTTCAACTTCTTCTCTTTTTCACTCTTTCTTTTTCTCTATCCCTGATTCTTCTCCTTTTCAACTCCTTCTCTTTTCATCTCTTTCTTTTTCGCTCCTCCTTTCTTTTTATCTCTCCTTTTCTACTTATTTCTCCTTTTTCTCTCTCTCTCCCCCTTTTTCTCATCAGCCAAAAATATCTTCAGGTGATGTTTTGACATCCTGGAGTATCTTCTGGTACCTTCAGGATTCAATCTCTGGAACCCTTTAATTTTCTGCTTCTGATTACTTCAGTTTCTGGTGGCATTTGATTTAATAATTCAAGGTTCAAAATAAGATTACATGGAGTGCTTTTGTAAACATCAAAATTCTAAGTACTTAGAACCAACTTGGTTCCAACAATCTCCCCCTTTTTGATGATGACGAAACCTTAATTTATTTTGCTAGTTTATAACTCGAAGACTTGAATTACTTCCCCTCAGACCAATCTCTCCCCCTAAGTCTGATACTGACTTTTTCTTCTCCTTTTCAACTCCTTCTCTTTTCACTCTTTCTTTTCTTCTCTTCTCCTCTCCTTTTCAATTCCTTCTTTATTCTCTCTTTCTATTCTCCCCTCACATAGCCTCTCCTTTTCAACTCCTTCTTTTTTCACTCTTTCTTTTTCTCTCTTTATTTTTCTATCTCCCTGTTTCCTCTCCTTTTCAACTTCTTCTCTTTTTCACTCTTTCTTTTTCTCTATCCCTGATTCTTCTCCTTTTCAACTTCTTCTCTTTTCATCTCTTTCTTTTTCGCTCCTCCTTTCTTTTTATCTCTCCTTTTCTACTTATTTCTCCTTTTTCTCTCTCTCTCCCCCTTTTTGTCATCAGCCAAAAAGAGGTCCTACTATTTTTAAATTTTTTTTTTCTCTTTACAAATTATAGAAAGTAAAACAGAAAATAAAGTTTCAAGAAACTTAAAAACTCCTAAGATGACTACTTGAGCTAGTTAGGTATAGAGGTAATGTTGAGATGCTTCTTGATGAACTCGAACCTATCTTCAGGTAGTGCTTTGGTAAAGATGTCAGCCCATTGATGATCAGTGTCCACAAACTAGATGCTTAAAGTCCCTTTTTGAACATGGTCCCTAATGAAATGGTGTTTTATTTCAATGTGTTTGGCTCTAGAGTGTAAGATAGGGTTCTTGGTTAGGTTTATGGATGAAGTGTTATCATAGAACAAAGGGATATTGGTTTCAAAGATGTTGTAATCTTCAAGTTGATGTTTCATCCAGAGTAACTGTGAACTGCATCCTGCTGCTGATATATACTCAGCTTCAGTTGTTGACATGGCAATGGTGCTTTGTATTTTTCTTGACCAAGAGATCAAATTATCACCTAAGGTGCAGTTGCCACTTGTACTTTTCCTTTCCAGCTTGTCTCCAGCATAGTCAGAATAACAAAAACCTCGGAGTTTGTAGGTGGGGATTTTCTTGTATAACAGAGTAAGATTGGTGGTTCCTTTAAGGTATCTCAGAATTCGTTTGGCAACAGTTAAATGGGATTCCCTAGGGTCAGCTTGAAAATGGGCACAGACACAAACACTAAACAAGATGTCAGGTCTAGAAGTAGTTAAATAAAGAAGGGATCCAATCATACCTCTGTATGTTTTCTGGTCTACCTTTTGGCTGGTTTCATCTATCTCAAGTGAGCAGGTTGGGTGCATGGGGGTGGCCATAGGCTTACATTCACTGATTTTGAACTTTTTAAGAAGTTCTTTAGTGTATTTAGATTGGTGATAGAGTATTATCAATCTGGCTTCTATTAAAATCATTCTTAAGCAGAAAGTTACTAAGTATGTCATACCATGCCCTTGGTGCTTGTTTTAAACCATATAAAGATTTTTTAAGTTTAAAGACATGGTCTGGAAAATCAGAATTTTCAAATCTAGGGGGCTGTTTGACAAAGACTTCCTCACTTATATAGCCATTTAGGAATGCACTTTTAACATCTATTTGATACAGAACTATATCATGATTAGCAACAAATGATAAGAGAATTCTAATTGCTTCTAACCTGGCCACTGAAGCAAATGTCTCTGTAATCGATATCTTTCTATTGACTATATCCTTGAGCTACTAGTCTGGCTTTGTTCCTTATCACTTCACCTTTTTCATTGAGTTTATTCCTGAACACCCAATTGGTTCCAATAATGTTTTTGTTTGGTCTGGATACCTAGATCCCAAACATCATTCCTTCAACTCTTCTTGCATTGCAAGTATCCAACCTTCCTCTGCCAAAGCTTCATCAATATTGGTTGGTCTGCATCAACTTCTGTTTCTGGAAGATCTGTCACAGCTTCTGATTCTGATAAATCAACTTCAGGTTCTGGTAAATCTGTAACAGCTTCTGATTCTGATAAATCAGCTTCTGGTTCTGGTAAATCTGTAACAACTTTAGATTCTGATAAATTAGTTTCTAGTTCTGGTAAATCTCCATATTTCTCTTCAGATTTATCTTTTGAAGATTTGTCATGTGTTGCTAACTTGCTTGTATCCTCTACCTTTCCAAGTACTTCTGTTTCTTCTGCTTCTGCTTCTGCTCCCTTTAGTTCTGGTGAACATGCACTATCTTTATCTTGCTTTGATTTGTCAAGATCAAGTAGTTTGTCATATAACATAATATTAATCAATTAATTTAAAAATGAACTCAATACAGCCAAACCATTAATTCTGCTTCTGGTGGTTTCTACTTACTTTTGAAATCACTGGAATGTTGATTCTGCTGAAGTGTTCAATTCGTGTGAATCATCTGGTTCCTCTACAATTTGATAACCTGCAGAATACTTATCTCGCTTTGATTTTTAATATCAAGCTTCTTGTTATCACAGTAAACATAAATTTCAAACAATAATAGTATTTACAACAAGATGTAACCTCTATGTCAACAGTTTCAGTTTTAATCTGAAAATCCTCTTGCTCCTGATTTTCAGATTCTGAATCTGTATTTTCTGTGATTACATGGTTTGGATGAGGGGATTGGAATTCCCTTCCTGGTTTGTAGTGTTGATGAATCTCAATGGAGTGTTTGAAGAACTCTCATAATGCTGATTCCTCTCTTTCTGCTTTGGCTGATACACTATGTTCCTCTGGTGATTCTGGAACTTATGGTGATTCTGGTGATTATACTGATTCTCGTAATTATGGTGGTTCTGGTTCGGGTTCTGGTACTGATTAAGATTCTGGTTCCAGTGTTGGTTCTGGTTCCAGTTCCTGTACCTCTGATACTGGTTCCAGTTCCTATACCTCTGATACTGGTTCCATTTCTTGTTCCTTTGATACTGGTTCCAGTTCTAATTCTGGTTCCAGTTTCTGTTCTGATTCGTGTGATATCTTTGATATTTCCTGTTCCTCCTATGATTCTGGTTCTGGTTCTGATAGGTATTGTGTTGACCAGTTCTTCTTCTACGAGAGTCACTTGGCTTCTGTTTGGTAGATGTTGGAACATAAACCTTCTTCTGCTTGTGCAGTGCCAACATCCATTGTCTAGGCACCATTGTTGGTGTCTCCTTCTGGTTGCTCAGAATATCTGCAACATAGACAATTTGATCTTTTAGTACCCAGAACTGATTGGGTCCAAGTTTGTTAGTCTTAACAGCTCTCTGATCTTGTTCAGATTTTACCATTGGAAAAGATGGTTCAGAGTGACCTTTCTTAGCACAAACAATGCATAAAACATCATAATGAATAGCTTTACTTTTAGTAATCGTTTCTGTAAACCCAAAACCTCTCTTTCCAATGTTATTGTTTCCAAAAATCATAGATGCATATTTACTTCTTTCCATTCCATTAGAAATAAATTTTTGAAAAAATTGTTCATGCATATCATATTCACAAATAGTTTTGGAAGTGGAACAAACATTACTTTTGAGAGTTTGGTTTTCAGATTTGAGTCTTGCAACTTCAGTTTTAAAATCTTTGTTTTCAGTTGCATACTCAGAATTTCGATTCTTTAAAACTTGGACTTCTTTGGTTAGATTTTCCTTATCTTCCCTAAGAGTTTCAGTTTTAAAGACATCTTATTGTTAGCATTTAACAAGTCTTTTACAGCATCAATTAATTCAGATTTAGAGAGATCAGAAAATACCTCATTGTCTTCATCTTCTGAATCTGTTCCAGAGCCTGAGCTGTATTCAGAACTTGAATTTTTATGAGCCATCAGAGCCAGAATTGCTCCCTCTGATGTGCTTCCATACTTGCTTGAATAATTGCTTCGATCATTCTTCCTTATGCTTGCATTCCTTCCTGAATTCTTGCCTTTATGAAGTCCAGAGGCAGACTTGATGTGTGCCATCTTTGTTGTTTCTGCCTTTTCTTCATCAGACGATTCTTCTTCTGATTCTGATACATCCCAGGCAGCCATCAGACCCTTCTTTCTGTATCTGGAACTCTTCTTGTGCTGTTTGCCTTTTCCAGATTTGGACATTCTGACTTGATATGTCCAGGTTCATTGCATCCATAACAGATGATGTTCTTCTTGTCAGATTCTTCCTTATCTTTGCTGTTATGTTTCTTCTTGGAACCTCTCCTCTTCCTATTTTCCCAGATCTTAACCATCTTTTTGGTTAAGTAAGCCATATCATCACAGTCACTGTCACTATCCTCTTATTCTGATGCTGCCTTTGCAGCTTTCTTCTGTTTCGACTTCAGGGCTAGATTCTTCTTCTACTTTGGTTCATCTGCTTCTAGTTCTATTTCATGAGACCTGAGTGAGCTGATCAGATCTTCAAGCTTCAAGGTATTCAGATCCCTAGCTTCCTGTACTGCAGTAACCTTTCGTCTCCATTTGGCTGGTAAGCTCTGATGATCTTCTTTACATGATCTACTGTGGTGTAGCTTTTCTTTAATACTTTTAACCCTGATACCAGAATCTGGAATCTGCAGAACATTGCTTCAATATCTTCATCCTCTTCCATCTTGAACAACTCATACTGTTTGACCAGTATGTTAGCCCTTGCTTCTTGAACCTGCTGGCTTCCTTCATAGGTCAGAACCAGACTGTCGAATATGCTCTTTCTTGTTTCTTTATCTGTGCATCTGTCAAATTCCTTGAATGTGATGGCACTAATCATGATGTTTCTGGACTTGTGATGAAGTTTGTATAATCTGCTCTAAACTGGTTTCATATCATCCATGTCTAGTTCTTTAGTAGGATCTTCTGGATCAGTAGGTGCAGTGTATCCTTTGACTACTATCTTCCATAATTCAAGATCTTGAGATATGATGAAACTTCTCATTCTGTCCTTCCAATATTCAAACCTTTCTCCATCAAACAGTGGTGGTCTGTTGATGTGGCCTCCCAGTTCATCTCTGGATTCTGCCATGTTGAACCCCTTGGACCTTTCCTCAAACACTGTTAAGTGCTCATCCTTGAGACCGAGCTCTGATGCCAATTGAAGCTGCAAACACGAGAAGGGGGGTTGAATTGTGTTTGACTAACTTGATTACTTTTTCTGTTTTTGCAGTTTTAAAACAAAACTTGATGTATGAATAAAATAGAGTTAGCAGCGGATATAAAGAAAAATAAAAACACAGAATTTTATATTGGTTCACCGTTAACGAGGCTATGTCCAGTCCCTTTGCCTTGAAGGATTTCACTAATTCAAACCTTGAATTACAACAGTTCCACTAACCCTCCAAGTCAGTCTTCTCAAACAGTCTAACAATCCTAGACTCTTGAGGAATACAGCACCTTGACTTCCTAAGTCAAGTCTTCTCCTACCAATCTGACAACCCCAGATTGTAGAAGGAATTACAACGCCTTGAATCTAATTACCAAGTAATCTGCTACCCATTCTGACTCCCTCAGATTGTAGACTCTACTTCAACAACTTAGATCTAACACAAGGGCAAGAAAATAACACGAATGCTTGCTTTTTGAAAGCTAGAACTGACAATTAACCTCACTGAAAAACATGAGTATTTGCTTTTGGAAGTGTATGACTCTTTTGTGATTTTCGATACTAAATATTCTGCCTTGAGCCTCCTTTTATAGATGCAGATTAGGGCCTCTTCCAAGCTTAATTTGGAGCTGTATCTTGTTGGATTCTCTTGCAAAAATATCTTGACCAATCAGGCTTCACTTAAATAAAAAAACATATCTTTTTTTATTCTTCAGATTTTCTTTCAAAAATAACTGGCCAATCATGTCTTTAGTTTCTTCCCGCCAACAGCTCCTGATATTCCATACGACTTCACTTTATTTTTGTAACTAATCCTTTTAATACTTTGATCAAATTTAATTAAATCTCCACCGTAAATCCTCATGATTAAATCTGGATCGTTTGATCTTCTGCGCTAGTCCACATCTGGACCATACTAAGTGATCTGCTGTGATCCTCTGATTTCGGCCAACCGTGGACAACACTTTCTGATCTTTTGATCTTCTGATCTCGGCCAACACTAGGCCATGGTCTGATCTACTGTGATCCTCTAATCTCGGCCACTGCCTGACCACACATTCTGACCTTTTGATTTCGGCCAACACTGGGCCATGGTATGATCTTCTGATCTCGGACAACACTGGGCCATATACTCAAATCTAGACCATTGATCTGAATATCTTCCCTCTGATCTGGGTCAATTCTGGACTTGGTGTGGATTAAACTGAAATTAAATCTGGACAAATAATATTTCAGTATGGACTTTTTACCTTATGTTTTAAATCAATTCTAGATCAATTCTGGAGATCATTTCTTCTGGTCTGGACTTAGTTTCATACCCTGAACCATTCTATCTTCTGGCCTAGGTCAAATCTGGATTAATTCCTTTGTTCTGGACCCATTAATTTACCCTCTGATTAAGTCTGGATCAAGTCTGGGCTATTTATTATTTCACTGCCAAGCCATCTTCTGGTCAGAATAACTTCTGAAATCAATCTCACATTTGATTCCTTCTAGTCTGGATCAAGTCTCCCTCTGGCAGGCTTCCTTCTGGTCTGGTCCAGGTCTCCTTCTGAATTTGCTTCCTTCTGATCAGGGCCAGCAAAGATATCTTCTGGTGATGTTTTGACATCCTGGAGTATCTTTTGGTACCTTCATGATTCAATCTTTGGAACTCTTTGATTTTCTGCTTCTGATTACTTCAGTTTCTGGTGGCATTTGATTTAATATTTCAAGGTTCAAAATAAGATTACATGCAGTGCTTTTGTAAACATCAAAATTCTAAGTACTTAGAACCAACTTGGTTCCAACAATGGTTACTGCAGTTCAGCAAGCCAAATATATGAACAAGTTAAAACTTGAAGATCTGATCAGCTCACTCAGGTCTCATGAAATAGAACTTGAAGCAGATGAACCAAAGAAGAAGAAGAATCTGGCCCTGAAGTCAAAACAGAAGAAAGCTGCAAGGACAGCATCAGAATCAGAGGATAGTGACAGTGACTGTGATGATATGGCTTACTTAACCAAACAGATGGTTAAGATTTGGGAAAACAGGAAGAGGAGAAGCTTCAACAAGAAACATAACAACCAAGGAAAGGAAGAATCTGAAAAGAAGAGTATCGTTTGTTATGGATGCAATGAACCTAGACATATCAAGTCAAAAGGTCCAAATATGGAAAAAGGCAAATAGCACAAGAAGAATTCTAGATTCAGAAAGAAGGGTCTTATGGCAGCCTGGGATGCATCAGAGGAAGAATCGTCTGATGAAGAAGAGGCAGAAACAGCAAAGATGGCACACATCAGGTCTGCCTCTGGACTTCATACAGGCAAGAAATCAGGAAGGAAAGCAAGCAGAAGGAAGAATGATCGAAGCAGTCATTCAAGCAAGTCTGGAAGCACATCAGAGGGAGCAATTCTGGCTCTCATGGCTCATACAAACTCAAGTTCTGAATACAGCTCAGGATCTGGAACAGATTCAGAAGATGAAGACGATGAGGTATTTTCTGATCTTTCTAAATCTGAGTTAATCGATGCCTTAAAAGATTTTTTAAATGCAAACAATAAGATGGCTTTAAAACTAAAAACTCTTAGGGAGGATAAGAAAAATCTGACCAAAGAAGTCCAAGTTTTGAAAAATCAAAATTCTGAGTATGCAACTGAAAACAAGGATTTTAAAACTGAAGTTGCAAGACTCAAATCTGAAAACCAAACTCTCAAAAGTAATGTTTGTTCCACTTCCAGAACTGTTTGTGAATCTGATATGCATGAGTAATTTTTTCAAAACTTCATTTATAATGGAATGGAAAGAAGTAAATATGCATTAATGATTTATGGAAACAGTAACATTGGAAAGAGAGGTCTTGGTTTTACAGAAACTGTTGCTGAAATTAAAAATGTTCATTCTGATGGTGTATGCATAGTTTGTGCTAAGAAAGGTCGCTCTGAATTATCTTGTCCAATGGTAAAATCTGAACAAGATTAGAGAATTGTTAAAACTAACAAACCTAGACCCAATCAGTTATGGGTACCAAAAGATCAAATTGTCTATGTTGCAGATATTCTGAGCAACCAGAAGGAGATACCAACGATGGTGCCTGGACAATGGATGTTGGCAACGCACAAGCAGAAGAAGGTTTATGTTCCGGCCAGAACCAGACAGAGGCAATCTGAGTCTGACGGAAGAATGTCTAGTCAACTCAACCAGAACTGGAATCGGAATCAGAATCAGAACCAGAACTGGAACCAAAAATTAAAACTAGAACCAAAATGAAAACCAGAACAGGAATTACCAGATTCATCAGAACCACCAGATTCACCCAAATCACCAAAATCATCAAGCTTATCAGAATCACAGAATTCACCAAAATTACCATAACCAAAACATGTTCCTAAATCATCAGAGGAACATGGTTTATCGACCAAAGCAGAATCAAGGAAACTGCTCAAACAGGCCAGAACCAGAACTGGCTCTGATGGCTCTAACAGAAGCTGAGTCTGAGTCTGACTCTGATTCTGACAGAGAAAGATCAAGGTCCGATCAGCAACACAAAGCTTGGTATCTTGACAGTGGCTACTCCACACACATGACAGGAGACAAATCCATGTTTCTGAATCTGATGATGAAGAATGGAGGCAAAGTTTCCTTTGGAGGAAACCAGAAAGGTCAGATTATTGGTACAGGAACTGTTGGTAACACTTCTTTTTCCCTTTATATTAAAAATGTTCTGTTAGTTAAAGGGCTAAAACATAATCTTCTGAGCATAAGTCAATGAAGTGATTGCAATTATGATGTTATCTTTAATCAGAAAACTTGCAAAGCTGTTAGTCAACTTGATGGGACTGTTTTATTTACTGGCACTAGGAAGGATAATGTTTATAAAATTGATATGTTCAGTCTTGCTAAGCAACAGGTTAAATGCTTATTGTCTGTGAGTGAGCAGAATCTGATTTGGCACAAAAGGTTAGGGCATGCAAACCCTAGGCTTATATCCGAATTGAGCAAACTCCAGTTGGTAAGAGGACTTGCCAAGGTAAGTTCCAAAATTGAGATTCTGTGTGAAGCATGTCAAAGAGGTAAACAAACTAAAAGCTCTTTTAAAACTAAAAAATGTGTTTCTACCTCTCAACCACTTGAACTGCTTCACTTAGATCTGTTTGGTCCCTTTCAAACAGCTTCTCTCAGTGGTAAGAAATATGGTTTTGAGATTCTTGATGATTACTCAAGGTGGACTTGGGTAAAAATTTTAAAGAACAAAATCTATCTCACAAAGTATTTATTTCTTTTTGTAAGCAAGTTATGAATGAACAGGGTATTAAGATCATAACCATCAGAAGTGATCATTGAGGTGAATTCGAGAACAAGTATTTTGAAGAATTCTGTGATGAGAATGGCATCTCTCACAACTTCTCATCCCCCAAAACACCTCAACAGAATGGAGTGGTAGAAAGGAAGAACAGATCACTGCAGGAGATGGCCAGAACCATGTTGAATGATATGAAGGTTGCCACCTACCTTTGGGCAGAAGCTGTCAACACAGCCTGCTACATTCAGAATAGAGTCTACATCAGGTCCGTCTTAAATAAAACTCCCTATAAACTGTGGAAAGGTAAGGAACCCAATATTTCCTACTTTAAGCAATTTGGCTGCATCTGTTTTATGTTGAACACTAAAGATAACCTAGCTAAGTTTGACTCTAGATCTCAAAAGTGTATCTTTATTGGCTATTCTGAGAGATCAAAAGCTTATAGAGTGTTTAACAAAGAAACTAACACTGTGGAAGAATCAATCCACATTAAGTTTGATGATAAACAGCTTGACTCTGAAAAGTCAAAGCAAGATGAGGAAATTGCAGGTGAACTAGAGGCACGGGAACCAGAAGTTGGACCAGCAGCAGAATCTGAGAAAGATCAAGATGAAGAAGAACATGCTGACTCTGAAGACAAGTCAGAGGGAATGAATGGATGGAAGTACAAGTCTTCACATCCAGAATCTCTCATTATTGGAAGTGCAGCAGAACCTTTAAAGACCAGATCATCAAGTAGAGAAACCAATCTATTTGGTTTACTCTTAACAATTGAACCAAGCAATGTTGATGAGTCTTTGGCAGAGGAAGGTTGGATACTTGCAATGCAAGAAGAGCTGAATGAATTCCAAAGGAATGATGTTTGGGATCTGGTACCCAAATCAAACAAAAACATTATTGGAACCAAGTGGGTGTTCAAGAATAAACTCAATGAAAAAGGTGAAGTGGTAAGGAACAAAGCCAAACTTGTAGCTCAAGGATACAGTCAACAGGAAGGTATAGACTACACTGAGACTTTTGCTCCAATGGCCAGGTAAGAAGCAATTAGAATTCTTTTATCATTTGTTGCTAATCATGATATAATGCTGTATCAAATGGATGTTAAAAGTGCATTCTTAAATAACTATATAAGTGAAGAAGTCTATGTCAAACAGCCATCTGGATTTGAAAATCCTGATTTTCCAAACCATGTTTTTAAACTTAAAAAATCTTTATATGGTTTAAAACAAGCACCAAGGGCATGGTATGACAGACTTAGTAACTTTCTGCTTAAGAATGAATTTGATATAGGCCAGATTGATAATACTCTATTTAGAAAATCCATTAAAAATGATATTTTGATTATTCAAGTTTATGTTGATGATATCATATTTGGATCGACTAATGGCACTTTGTGCAAAGAGTTTTCTGACCTAATATAGAAAGAGTTCCAAATGAGCATGATGGGAGAACTTAAGTTCTTCCGGGGAAATTAGATTCATCAAGGTAAATCAGGTATACTCATTCACCAATCTAAATACACTAAAAAACTTCTTAAAAAGTTCAAAATCAATGAATGTAAGCCTATGGCCACCCCCATGCACCCAACCTGCTCACTTGAGAAAGATGAAACCAGCCAAGAGGTAGACCAGAAAACATATAGAGGTATGATTGGATCCCTTCTTTATTTAACTGCTTCTAGACCTGACATCTTGTTTAGTGTTTGTGTCTGTGCCCGTTTTCAAGCTGGCCCTAGGGAATTCCATTTAACTACTGTCAAACGAATTCTGAGATACCTTAAAGGAACCACCAATCTTACTCTGTTATACAAGAAAACCCCCACCTACAAACTCAGAGGTTTTTGTGATTCCGACTATGCTGGAGACAAGCTGGATAGGAAAAGTACAAGCGGCAACTGCACTTTCTTAGGTGATAATTTGATCTCTTGGTCAAGCAAAAGACAAAGCACCATTGCCATGTCAACAGCTGAAGCTGAGTATATATCAGCAGCAGGATGCAGTTCACAGTTACTCTGGATGAAACATCAACTTGAAGATTACAACATCTTTGAAACCAATATCCCTTTGTTCTGTGATAACACTTCAGCCATAAACCTAACCAAGAACCATATCTTACACTCTAGAGTCAAACACATTGAAATAAAACATCATTTCATTAGGGACCATGTTCAAAAAGGGACTTTAAGCATCCAGTTTGTGAACACTGATCATCATTGGGCTAACATATTCACCAAAGCACTACCTGAAGATAGGTTCGAGTTCATCAAGAAGCATCTCAGCATTACCTCCATATCTGACTAGCTCAAGTAGTCATCTGAGGAGTTTTTTTTAATTTTCTTGGAATTTTATTTTATGCTTTTTAATTTTCTGTTTTTACTTTCTGTAATTTGTAAAGAGAAAAAACAAAAAATTACAAAAATAGTAGGACCTCTTTTTGGCTGATGACAAAAAGGGGGAGAGAGAGAGAGAGAGAGAGAGAGAGAAAGAAGAAATAAGTAGAAAAGGAGAGATAAAAAGAAAGGAGGAGCGAAAAAGAAAGAGATGAATAGAGAAGGAGTTGAAAAGAAGAAGAAACAGGGAGAGAGAAAAATAAAGAGTGAAAAAGAGAAGAAGTTGAAAAGGAGAGGAAACAGGGAGAGAGAAAAAGAAAGAGTGAAAAGAGAAGGCGTTGAAAAGGAAAGGCAATGTGAAGAGAGAAAAGAAAGAGCGAATAAAGAAGGAGTTGAAAAGGAGAAGAAAAAGTCAGTATCAGACTTAGGGGGACAAATTGGTCTGAGGGGGAGTAATTCAAGTCTTCGAGTTATAAGCTAGCAAAATAAGTTAAGGTTTTGTCATCATCAAAAAGGGGGAGATTGTTGGAACCACGTTGGTTCTAAGTACTTAGGATTTTGATGTTTACAAAAGCACTCCATGTAATCTTATTTTGAACCTTTAATTATTACATTAAATGCCACCAGAAAATGCATCCAGAAGGTACAGAGGATGCATCCAGAAGGTACTAGAGGATGCATCCTGAAATTACTAGAGGATATCTTTGCTGGCCCAGATCACAAGGAAGCAAACTCAGAAGGAGACCTGGACCAGACCAAAAGGAAGCCTGTCAGAGGAAGACTTGATCCAGACCAGAAGGAATCATAATTCAGACTTAATCCAGAAGTTATTCAGACCAGAAGATGGTCTGGCAGTGAAATGATAAACAGCCCAGACTTGATCCAGACTTAATCAGAGGATAAGTTAATGGGTCCAGAACAAGAGAAACAACCCAGATTTGACCCATACCAGAAGATAGCATGATTCAGGGTATGAAACAAGTCAAGACCAGAAGAAATGATCTCCAGAATTGATCCAGAACTGATCCAAAACAAAAGGTATCATGTTCATACTGAAATATTATTTGTCCGGATTTAATTTTAGTTTAATCCAGACCAAGTCCAGAAATGGTCCAAATCAAAGGGAAAATATTCAGATCAATGGTCCAGATTTAAGCATACGGCCCAATGTTGGCCTAGAACAGAAGATCAGAGCATGGCCCAGTGTTGGCCGAAATCAGAAGGTCAGAATGTGTGGTCCAGCATTGGCCGAGAACAGAGGATCACAGCAGATCAGTTTGCTAGACCAGGCTGGCTGAGATCAGAAGATCAGAAAGTATGGTCCAGGGTTGGCTGAAATCAGAGGATCACAGCAGATCACTTAGTATTGTCTAGATGTGGACTAGCGCAGAAGATCAAACGGTCCAGATTTAATCATGAGGATTAACGGTGGAGATTTAATTAAATTTGATCAAAGTATTAAAAGGATTTGTTACAAAAATAAAGTGAAGTCGTATGGGAGTTCAGAAGCTGTTGGCGGGAAGAAACTAAAGACAGGATTGGCCGGTTATTTTTGAAAGCAAATCTTATGCTTAAAAAGTTATGTTTTTTCTTTAAGTGAAGCCCGATTGGTCAAGATATTTTTGCAAGAGAATCCAACAAGATACAGCTCAAAATTAAGCTTGGAATAGACCCTAATCTGCATCTATAAAAGGAGGCTCAAGGCAGAATACTTAGCATCGAAAATCACAAAAGAGTCATACCTTTCAAAGCAAACACTCAGTTTTCAGTGAGGTTAATTGTGAGTTCCAGCTTTCCAGAAGCAAACACTCGTGTTATTTTCTTTCCCTTGTGTTAGATCTAAGTTGTTGAAGTAGAGTCTACAATCTGAGGGAGTCAGAAGGGGTAGCAGATTACTTGGCAATTAGATTCAAGGAGTTGTAATTCCTTCTACAATCTGGGGTTGTCAGATTGGTAGGAGAATACTTGACTTAAGAAGTCAAGGTGCTGCATTCCTCAAAAGTCTAGGATTGTTAGACTGTTTGAGAAGACTGACTTGGAGGGTCAGTGGTATTGTTGTAATTCAAGGTTTGAATTAGTGAAATCCTTCAAGGTGAAGGGAATGGACGTAGCCTCGTAAACGGGAACCAGTATAAATTATGTATTTTTATTTTTACTTTATATCCGCTACTAACTCTGTTTTATTCATAGATCAAGTTTTCATTTTAAAATTGCAAAAACAGAAAAAGTATTCAAGTTAGTCTTCTCAAACAGTCTAAGAATCCTAGACTTTTGAGGAATGCAGCACCTTGACTTCTTAAGTCAAGTCTTCTCCTACCAATCTGACTCCCTCAGATTGTAGACTCTACTTCAAAACCTTTGATCTAACACAAGGGAAAGAAAATAACACGAGTGCTTGTTTCTGGAAAGCTGGAACTCACAATTAACCTCACTAAAAACACGAGTGTTTGCTTTTGGTAGTGTATGACTCTTTTGTGATTTTCGATGCTAAGTATTCTGCCTTGAGCCTCATTTTGTAGACGCAGATTAGGGTCTCTTCCAATCTTAATTTTAAGCTATATCTTGCTGGATTCTCTTGCAAAAATATCTTCACCAATCGGGTTTCATTTAAATAAAAAACATATCTTTTTCTACTCCAGATTGCCTTGCAAAAATAATTTTGACCAATTCTGACTTTAATTAATTCTGGAACAAATCTTTCTTCCCGCCAATAGCTTCTGAGTTCCACAAGACTTCAATTTATTTTTGTATCAAATCTTTTTTAATACTTTGAACAAATTTAATCAAATCTTCACCGATTATCATCATGATTAAATCTGAACCCATTGATCTTCTGCTCTCGTCCACATCTGGACCATACTAAGTGATCTGTTGTGATCCTCTGATTTCAGCCAGCCCTGGACCACACTTTCTGATCTTCTGATTTTCTGATCTCAGCCAAACTGGACTTGCAAACTGATCTGCTGTGATCCTCTGATCTCAGCCAATAATGGACCACACATTCTGACCTTCTGATTTCGGCCAACACTGGCCATGTTCTGATCTTCTGATCTCAGCCATTACTGGGCCATATACTTAAATCTTGACCATTGATCTGAAGCTTTTCCCTCTGATCTGGACCAATATCTTAACTGGGTCTGGATTGAGGTGAAATTAAATCTGGAAAAATAATATTTCAGTCTGGACATTTTACCTTCTGATTTGGATTAGGTCTGGATCAAATCTGGACATCATTTCTTCTGGTCTGGACTTAGTTTCATACCTTGAACCATGCTATCTTTTGGTCTAGGTCAAATCTGGATTGAATCTCTTGTTTTGGACCCATTAATTTATCCTCTTATTAAGTCTAGATCAAGTCTAGGTTGTTTTATCATTTCACTATCAGGCCATCTTCTGGTCATAATAACTTCTGGTCTAAGTCTGACTAATGATTCCTTCTGGTCTGGATCAAGTCTTCCTCTGGCAAGCTTCCTTCTGGTCTGGTCCAGGTCTCCTTCTGACTTTGCTTCCTTCTGATCTGGGCCAGCAAATATATCCTCTGGTAATTTCAGGATGCATCCTTTGGTATCTTCTGGATGCAGTATCTGGTGTCTTCATCTTCTGCCTCTGGAAACTTCATCTTCTGGTGGTATTTAATGTAATAATTCAAGGTACAAAATAAGATTACATGGAGTGCTTTTGTAAACATCAAAATCCTAAGTACTTAGAACCAACTTGGTTCCAACAGTCACTAGAAGATAAAAATGCCACCAGAAGAATTGGCCAGAGGTTATATCCAGAGGATACTAGAGGATACCAGAGCATACCTCCAGAGGATACCAGAAGATACCTCCATAAGATATCACCAGAGGATCCCATCAGAAGCAAGAATCAAAGGCAAACATCAGAGGATATCATGAAAGGGAAGAAACAATGACATCATCAGAGGATATTATTCTTGGCCCAGATCAGAAGGAAGCGGAGTCCAGAAGGAGACTTGGTCCATACCAGAAAGAAACATAAGTTAGACTTGGTCCAGACTTGTTCCAGACCAGAAGATAGTGTAACACCCCGAGTTTTTAAACAACGCGAGTGCATATTTTTTTTTCTTTCAACCAAAATAAATAAAAGAATTTTCCAATTAATTCAAAAATAATTAATTCAAAGATAACAAATACATTCATGGCATGTTCCAATGTTAAAACAACAATAATAAATAAGTATGCTCACTTATTAAAATGTATAATGTCTACATCTTTGCAAAACAACCAATTTAACATATAAATAATGGTGCAAGTACAGATACAATCAACAATCACAACATTCATTTGGAACTTAGAATTCATGAGATACTTGCACACATCGATTTCCCCTCATCAGCTCATATCAAATCATGACTCACAGGTCAACCATCCCAATGCAATATGTATATGTCAATGTACTCAACTCTTGGAATTACCAAGGTGTAGTCTCTCACAGACCAGCACACGTGCAGTCTCTCACGGACCAGCACGATTTACAGATAGAATGGACCGTCTAATACACGCGGAACCATTCCGTAGCCCGGATAGAATAGACCGTCTAATACACGCGGAACTACTCTAAAACCCGGATAGAATAGACTGTCTAATACATGCGGAACTACTCTATAACCCATCACGGTCACTACATTTACGAGTATTAGCCTCTCACAGGCCAAATACACAGAAGTTAAATCCTCGCACAGATATAATGGACCGTCTAATACATGCAGAACCACTCCGTAGTCTGGATAGAATGGACCGTCTAATACACACGGAACCACTCTGAAACCCAGATAGAAAAGACTGTCTAATACACGCGGAACTACTCTATAACCCATCACGGTTACTACTTAACTTCGCGGCCCATCACGGTCACCGCATCAACTCTGTGGCCCATCGCGGTCACCACCTGACTATGCAATGCATGAACATGCTATGTTTTCTCGTCATTGAAAACATAATGCAATGCAATCAGAAACCCAGAACGTCCTCAACACAACATTAATGATTTTACTCATCAACACAACAACAAAAGCATCATCAATGCATCAACCAAGTTAGCAACAAAAACAGCAAGGACAACAACATCAATGACAGCAACAACAACAAAAAACAGAACAGCAACAATAACTGCAACCAAAATGCATCATCTCTACAACATGCATTTTAATCTTCAATAACATAACAATGATGATCCACAACAACATGCAAGGAAATCAATATCTCAACAACAAGACAACAACAGCAGTCCCCACAAACATGCATGCATCTTAACTCCAACAACATTACAACGATCATCCCCGGTTTTTAACAACATAACATAATAATCAATCCATCAAACAAGCATTTACAACCTTATATGCAATCTAGAAAGTTGGAAGGAGCCCCTTACCTTCGTTATGTTTTTTTGTTCGTTTACGTTACCGCGACTAAAACCGGTGAAACTCCCGCTCGCGTCGTCGCTACCAAAGTTGGTTCTCTAGTACCCTAAAGATGAGAGGAATAACTTTCCTTCTTGACATTTTCTTATTCGAGGCTTCGATTTTCGAATAATTTCAGTTTTGAGTATCCCTTCTCACTACCAACACAAACAGAACTGAACAAAGGAAGAAGAAAAGGGCAGCTCGGGTAGGTGAGGGAAACGAAAGAAACTATTTTCTCTTTCTTTCTAATTCTGATTTTCTGTTTTCCCGCTTTTTTTTTTCCTTGCTTCTCACATGCAAACATATATACAGACACATACTCTTGTCACCTCACATATATATATATATATATATATATATATATATATATATATATATATATATATATATATATATATATATATATATATATATATATATATATATATATATATATTTCTATAATAATTAAACTTGACCCTCAAGTAACTAATTACTCCCGTTGCAATTACGTCGACAGATAAAATCTTAATTAACTGTCCGATATTTAATTACTCATAATTAAATTAAATAATCCTTCGTCCAATAATTTTACTCAATCTCAAAAATATTTATATATATATATATATATATAAATAAAAATATACATATATCAAATATTTTACAAATATCCCAAAATATACTTGAAATTAAATCCATAATTTCATTTTAAAATTAAGGGTCTTACAGATAGCATGGTCCAGAACAGAAGACTTGGTCCAGACCAGAAGATAGCATGGTTTAGAACATAAGACTTGGTTCAAGCCAAGAGATAGCATGGTCCAGAACATAAGACTTAGTCCAGACATGGTCCAGATCAGAAGATCACAGAATGGTACAGATCAGATAACATGGTCCAGAGTTGGTCAAGATTAGCAGATTATACGGTCTAGAATTTAAATCATGATGCAGATCATTAAAATTCGAAGAAGACTTGATTGAATTTTGATAGAAATTTGATCAAAGTATTAAGGGGATTTGATTCAAAAATCACTGACGACTTGAAGGAAATTTGAATGAAATCTAAAGCTATAAAAGATACGTTTTGAAATTAAAGAGAAACAAGATTGGTCAACAGAATTTTCAAATGAAATCTAAAGCTAAAAACATACGTTCGGAAATTTAAGAGAAACTGGATTGGCCAACAGAATTTTCAAAGGAAATTTGAGCAAGATTCATCTCGAAAATAAGCTTGGACAAAGCCCAAACTTCAGCTATAAAAGAAGGCTCCAGGCAGCAGTAATAAGCATAAAAATACAAGAACTCAAACTTCATATTCAACATAATCCGAGAGTTCAAAAGAGAAAATCACTTGAGTGCAAAAGCAATATTTTCTAAGTGTTTTCGAGAGAGAAATTCAGTGCAACAATCAGCTTTCCAAAAGCAACAAAAGGGTGCAAGAATCAGTGTAGCACTCAGCTTTCTAGAAGCGACTTTGCACAGTTCCAAACCCTTGTAATCAAACCCATTAGAGGTGTAGATTCCTTCTTCAATCTAGGGTTGTCAAATTGGTAGGAGAAGAATTGACTTGTAGAGTCAAGGTGTTGTTATCGTTCCTCAAAAGTCTGAGGTTGTTAGACTGTTTGGGAAGACTGACTTGGAAGGTCAGGTGTTGTAATTCAAAGGTTTTGAATTAGTGGATTAAAGCCTTCGGAGTGAAAGGACTGGATGTAGCCAAGTTAATGGTGAACCAGGATAAATTGTTGTGTTCTTATGTTATTATTATCTGCTGCTGACTCTGATTAATTATTCATCAAATAACTCACATCGACATTCAACAAAATAGCAAAAGAATTCAAGTTTCGCAAACACAATTCAACCCCCCTTCTCATGTTTGCACCTTTTGTTCAATTTGGTTCTTGTTTAATTCTGAATTGTATTTTGTTCAGATAACGTTTTTAAATTCTTCAAATTGATGTTTAGATTTAGATTGTAAATTCTTCAGATTGATTATGTTCGTAATTTGTTTTAGATAAATCTTGACGAAATCTTCTTCCAATTTTGATAAAATCCTCTTAAAATTTTGATCAGATCTTCTTCAAATCTTCTTGAAATTTGGATCAAATGTTCTTCAAATCCTCTACAAATCTAGACCATATCTTCTTCCATACTCTTTGAAGTCAAATATATTGTTCTGATAAAATACTTTTGTTAACATCACAACTCTAAATGTAAAACCAACTTGGTTCCAACAATCTCCCCCTTTTTTATGATGAGAAAAATTGTATTTTTTATGACAACTTTTCTTTCTATTTCTTTAACTCCTCCTAAGTCTAAGTATCATTTACTCCCCACTTTATCAAATATCTTTCTCCCTTTTTGTCATGAGACAAAAAGACATGAAAGTGAGATTTTTTTTTTTTTTTTTTTTTTTTTTTTTTTTTTTTTTTTTTTTTTTTTTTTTTTTTTTTTTTTTTTT